>OZ005653.1:150763362-151363362 GCA_963930645.1 Salticus scenicus
AAGTAATGACCTTTTTTTTTTTTTTTTTTTTTTTTAACTTCACAATGCCTCCCAACCATCCGGCCAAACAACATCAAGCATCTACCCATCCAACCGCCACTATACATTTTTTTTTTCTGTGAATGATTAAAAATAAAAATATGTTCTAAAAACTTGACCAGTACAAATCTAAAAACCATTTGAACTAAAAAAAAAGAGGAAAAAAAAAAAAAAAAGTATTTTTAATAATTAAATTAGTTGAAATTACTTAATATTATTCTTTCGGCTTTTAATAAGAAAATCTGTTTTAAAATACTTTTAATATTAAAAGTTTTTCTGAGAAAGATTATAAAGTAAAGTTAGCTTGCTAGTTAAAATAATATAGTGTGCTACTTTCTCTTACTCTGCAATTCAATACTATAAAGACCGACACCATATTAACTCTTATACGAGCTTGCCTGGCGGGGGGACAAGTTCTCTACAAAAATGTCATATGTGTGGACGGTCTCCTACAAAAATATTTTCAAGCCCTCTAATTTTATACTTAAAAGAACGTAAAAAAAAAAAAAAAAAAAAAAAAGGCCCTCTAAAGACTGAGATTACTTTCTAAAACTCCTTTATCAGATATGCATATTGTCAGACGATCTTATTTCAATTAAATCCTTTCTCGAATACCCCAATCCGCTTTGTGTTTTCTAGGGGTTTAAAAGTTATCGTAAATTCAAAGTACCTTTTTACTTTCTCTTACCATAGGGTCGAGAAATTATTTTTTTATGTTCAAATTTTCGAACGCGAGTTTTTGTTATATTTACATGTTCTGAGGTCCCCTGAATACGAAAATCATGTTTTTAGCGAATGGTCTGTGTGTCTGTTATCAGCATATCTCACGAACAAATAGTAGCGGATGCCACAATAAGCTTTTCGTTGAGATGAAGCAAATGGTTTGTGTACAGGGACACTCAAAAGTATTCAAATACATTACATCTATGGGGGAATTTGCAGGTAAGTAGAGTTTAAAATATATAGACTGCACTAAACCAAATGAAACGAATATACATTTTTTTTGTAATAGAGATAGTCAACTGGAAAAAAAAAGTGCATGTAGGAGCCTCGCCTCCCCCTGGGGGGGAAGTCCGCACTCGAGGGGAGTAAATTTTCATGATGGGTATCTTTCAAAATAGCTCGCCAATACGAATGGTTGAACCATCGATCTGCGATACTTTAAAATAAAGTTATCGATCTTTTCCCTTTTTAACAACAACAACAACAACAACAAAAAACCTTAGAAAAAAAATCTTATTTATTTATTTATTTATTTATTTATATTTTTCTTTAATATTGAGAATAAAATGGACTTTTTTTTGGATATGTAGTGTTATACTACTTATCTAATATGGAAATTCTCTGCATTATTATAAAAGATAATTTTTTTAAATAATAATTAAAAAAAATATTTTTTAAAAGCGAAATTATTTTTTAATAACCTAATTAAATTGTATATAAATGTAGGCGCATTAATGATACAGGGGGTTGAGGGGCGGCAGCAGCCCCCCTCACACAGAACTAATTATCAAAGTCTTCCGAAGCCTAATTTGAGTTGTTTAACATAGGTTTACATAACAGTACTCGTTATCTTACCTCTTAATCTCCAACCTGTATTTATAGTAATTAATTTCAGGGTAAGGGAAAGTCGTGTGAGTGACACGCCAGATTCTTTTAAATGAAAACACAAAATACCCCTTTGCCTGATACAAGGAATGTATCACAAAATTATTATGAATTTTCATCGGTCGGTGAAATAATGATTATATTCTATTGTACCATATGCAATAATGAATAATGTCTTGAGGGCTTTTCCTCCCTTCCCTTCCTGAATAAGAAGAAAAGAACAAGTGCAGTCTTTTAAAACCGGTGTCGGGGCTGGGGGTTTTCTTTCCCTATTATGAATGGTTTGCCACAATCTGTGATACGATAGCTTAAAAAAGCAATCAACACAAGCAGCTATGCTTTCAATTGAATGACTACTATACACGGATGCGAAAATCTTTTTCTGCTAATGGGTTTTTAAATTGTCTGAATATTTTAAAGTAACCTTGTTAACTCGAAATTTGTATTTTTATTATTTTTAATAGATTAATAGTTTCATATTTATTTATTTTGAAATTTAGTTTATTCATGTGTTTCTTCTGGTATATAGTGTGTAATCAGTCTATTTGTTAAAATGTCAATGCTTATGGTAATAAGACAGTATAAATTTTATTTTGAGAATCTCTAAGTGTAGGGGAACTTTCATAATCAGGGCGCTTCAAAACGTGATATTATACAAAAGAACCAGAGTTGAAAATAGATCTTCAAAAATATTTTGTTTGCTGTATGGATATAATAAATTTAATTTATTTATTGAACAGAATTCGTTAGAATAGTAAAATATTTCGTTAGAATAGTAAAATATAGCAAAGTACTTCCATCAATTACATTCAAAATAGTAGTTGGCGTATGTCGATGCTGCTCAGTTTCCCATCATATCTACATTCTCATAAAATTACAGTACAGGACATTTTGACCTACTTCCTTCTGAGATACATGGCTGAAATTTTGCACATAAGTTCTGTAGTGTATTTTTAATAAATTGTCTTTGGGACTTTTAATTAGGAGCAAAAATATTTTGGTAATCCATGTAAAGTTACGCATGAAATAAGTACTTTTTTCAAATTAAAATTAATATTTAAAAAACTTATTATTATAATCAGAAATCCTGAAGACAAATTGAAGATAAATCTTTTCTGTATATAACAGTGAAAAAAGTTTGTAAATTGAACCATTAGTTCATGAGATATAACAAATTTAAAATTTACCAAAAATTTAAAATTTTATTTAAATTTTTTTAAAGATTATTTTTTTTCTCAAATTCGTCGTCAAATAAGCTTTAATTTTAGAAAAAATAATTACTGCAATTCATCAATAAAAAAAAAAAAATAAATAAATAAAAAAAAATGGTGTCCCAGATCCCCCTTAAAGTTCGCTTTAAAAAAGTTAGATTGTTTAAAATATACAAAACTAGTTGGCATAGGTGGACTCTGCTCAGTTCCCCATCATATTTATGTTATCATAAATTTCTAGTGCGGGACATATTATAATCATGTTAAAAGAAATGAATTTGACCAAAGCTTGATACAGTGACAGAAGGAAATCCCCGCCTAATAGGCTACCCACAGTTCAGTTCGATGTGTTTTTCTTATACTAATATATTAATTTATTTTATTGGGATTAAATTTGTAGTTTATTTCTCATACAACTGTTTCCAATACAACAATTGACCATAATGCATATTTAAATGGAATATCACCCAATTTTGCTATATTGATAAAATCTTAAATTTTGAATAACTTACGAAATTTTCCTATTTAAATACTTGTAGTTAATAATGTTCATACAAGTACAATCATAAATGCTATTTTGAATTTGTCCGATATATTTATGATCTTCAAAATGCACATTTATACTCAATTTTGCCTTATTCTGCCATGTTAAGTATATCGTAAATTCAACATAACTTATATGAAATTTTTAAATTAAAAAATTCATAGTCAGGAACGTTCATGCCAGTATCCTAAATGATAGTTTAAAGTGTTCTGACATCTTTTTGATGAAAATATCCCTCAAAATGGACGTTTATGAATGAGAAATTATGCCCTATTCGGCCATATTAAGTAAAATGTAAATTTCCAATGACTTAATGCAAAAGAATGAAAAAAAAAAAAGAATAGTGATCTTTGCTAAGGAATGCAGATGGCTGAAGTGAAAAACACGCAAATTGAATAAAATTTAAGAATTTAAAATAGAAAAAATAACGGAACATAAAAAAAAAAAAAAAAAAAAAAGAAAGTGATCTTTGCTAAGAAATGCAGATGGCTGAAGTGAAAAACACGCAAATTGAATAAAATTTAAGAATTTAAAACAGAAAAAATAACGGAACATTAAAAAAAAAAAAAAATCATTAAAAAAATTTAGATCCCCTCATTAATTGAGTTAATATGCTGAAATAGAATTATTTTCTATTATTATTATTATTATAATTATTTCCCCACTAACTAAAAATGACAGTTTCTCTTTTCTTACTAAGGTTTAATTGATGAATATATAGTGAAGAATCCAAATTATAAAAGTTAGGTGTTTTTAATTAAGAATTAAATACTTACAGCTATTTATATATATAGAAATTCTAAAATTATTTACACATACATTTAAAGGGGATCCCGGAAAAAAGGGCACCGGAAAAAAGGGCACGGAAAAAGGGCACCGGAAAAAAGGGCACCCGGAAAAAAGGGCACCGGAAAAAAGGGCACTTTTTCAATTCGCAAATCGCAAAGTAATAAATATCAAATGATAATATTTAAAAAATGGCTTTCAAATTAGACATTTAGAAATTTTAATTGATTTGGTACAACATTCAATTAGTGTATACCTCGGGGAAGGTGGGGGGAGGGAGGAGGGGGGCAGGAGCAAATCGAAAGAAAACAATTGTTTTTACATAAACTCTTACCGATTCTAATGAAACTTTGTATAATCACGTACAATTTGTAAAAAAAATAACAGTAAGTGTCAGGCTAACTTGGGGGGAGGATTAAAGAGTGGGGGGGGAGGAAAATAAAATTATCTTTTATATCACCGTTTTACCGACTTTAATGATATATTCTATAACTATCACTAACTTTTTATGAGGATCACAGTGAGTGTATTATATACCTGGGGGGGGGGGGGGGGGGCAAGGGGGTAGATAGCAATAAAATACATTCTTCTTTAAATTATTCTATTATTGATTAAAACTTTTTTTGTACAATCACGTATAATTTATAAAAAATTTACAGTAATTGTCAGACATGTTTAGTGGGGGGTGGGGTGGGGGGTGTAAACAAGGGGGTGAGGAAAGTAAAGTTTTATATCACCATTTTAGCGATTTTAATGATATATTCTATAACTACCATATAATTTTCATGAAGATTACAGTGAGTGTATTATAATACCTGGGGGGGGGGGGCAAGGGGGACCGATGGAAATAAAATATATTCTTCTTTAAACTCACTATTATCGATTTAAACAAAAACTTTGTATAATAGAATACAATTTGTGAAAAAAATCACAGTTAGGTCAGACATACTTGAGGGGGGGGGGGGTAAAGGGTGGGGGGACAGAGGAAAATAAAATATTTTTTTATATCACCATTTTACCGATTTTAATGACATATTCTATAACTATCAATTACTTTTTATGAAGATCAAAATGAGGGTATTATACAATTGGGGGGGGGGACGCAAATAGAAGTAAAAAATATTATTCTTTAAACTACCGCATTGTCGATTTAAAAAAACTTTGTATCTACGCAATTTTCTGCTTATGAAAAATTGCAGTGAGTGTACACATATCTGGACGATTTGCTAAGGGGGGGGGGGGCAGAGTGAAGAAAATGTTTGCTTTTATATCACCATGCTACCTACTTATATGAAACTTTGTACCACTATCACTTTCATTTTATTAAAATTATGGTGAAAGTTAACTAAAGTTGATAAGAGGGGGGGAGGGTTAAAGGGGGGCAGATGGAAAATAAACTAATATTTTTAAACAACATTTATTATCGTTTGTTTTATTGTTTTATTTACATTTTGTGTAAGTATCAATTACTATTAATGAAAAATTATACTGAGGTATGCAAAAATTCAATGTATTATTTAAATCTGTAAAAAAATTATTCAAAAATGAATTTTCTTCTTTTAATCTGCCTCTTTTGTTCTCCCCCCATGTAGATATAAAAAACTTACACTGTCTTTGATGTTCAGAATCAGTTTTACAAGGAGAAATTAAAAAAAGTGCCCTTTTTTCCGCAATCCAAAAATTCAATGCATTGTTAATATCAAACATTAATTTAAAGTTAATATCAAACATTGGTAAAAGATTATTCTAAAACAGAATTTTTTTCTTTGATCTGTCTCTCCCCCTCCCCTCGTAGAAACAAAAAATTTTTTGCTATCGTCCATGTTTAACAAGTATTTTACAAGTAACAATTAAGAAAAGTGCCCTTTTTTCCGGATTGCGGAAAAAAGGGCACCGGAAAAAAGGGCACTTTTCTTAATTTTTCCTTGTAAAACTCATGCTAAGCATCAACGAGAGCGTAAGTTTTTTATTTCTACGTGAGGGGGGGGGGTGGACAAAAGAGACAGATTAAAAGAAGAAATTTCATTTTTGAGCAATTTTTTTACAGATTTAAATCATACATTGAATTTTTGAGTACCTCCCTGTAATTTTTCATTAATACTAACTGATATTTACACAAAATGTAAATAAAATAAGAAAACAAACGGTAATAAGTGTTTTTTAAAAAGATTATTTTATTTTTCATTTGCCCCCACTAATCCCCCCCCCCCTTATCAACTATAGGTAACTTTCACTATAATTTTAATAAAATGAAAGTGATAGTCGTACAAAGTTTCATATAAATAGGTAGCATGGTGATATAAAAACAAATGTTTTCTTCATTATGCCCCCCCCGTAGCAATTCGTCCAGATATATGTAAACTCACTGTAATTTTTCATAGACAGAAAGTTGTATATATACGTATTTATACAAAGTTTTTACTTTTAATCGATTATACGGTAGTTTAAAGAATAATATATTTTACTTTTATCTGAGCCCCCTTTCCCCCCCAGATGTGTAATACACTCATTGTGATCTTCAAAAAAGTAAGTTATAGTTACTGAATATATCATTAAATCGATAAAAGGTGATATAAAAAAAAAACCTTTTTACTTTCGTCTGCCCCCCCCTCTTTAACCCCCCCCCCCCCTGAAGTATGTCTGACACTTAGTGTGATTTTTTCACAAATTGTATGTTATTATACAAAGTTTTTGTTTAAATCTATAATAGGGTAGTTTAAAGAATAATATATTTTACTTTTATCTCCGCCCCCCCCAGATGTGTAATACACTCATTATGATCTTCATAAAAAGTAAGTAGTAGTTATAGAATATATTATTAAATTCTATAAAATGGTGATATAAAAATTCATTTTATTTTCCTCTGCCCGCCCCCCCCCCCCTCCAAGTATGTTTGACACTTATTGTAATTTTTTCATAAATTATACGTGATTATACAATTTT
Organism: Salticus scenicus; assembly: GCA_963930645.1. Taxonomy (NCBI): domain Eukaryota; kingdom Metazoa; phylum Arthropoda; class Arachnida; order Araneae; family Salticidae; genus Salticus; species Salticus scenicus. The sequence continues at coordinate 150,770,494 of OZ005653.1, forward strand.
TTTTTAAATCGATAATAGGGTAGTTTAAAGAAGAATATATTTTATTTTCATCTGCTCCCCCTTGCCCCCCTCCCAGGTATATAATACACTCACTGTTACCTTCATAAAAATTAAGTGATAGTTATAAAATGTATCATTAATTCGGTAAAATGGTGATATAAAAAATCATTTTGTTTTCCTCTGCCCCTCCCCCTCTTTAACCCCTCCCCCACCCCTAAAGTATGTCTGACACTTACTGTAATTTTTTCACAAATTATACGTGATTATATGGTTTTTTGAATCGATAAAAGGATAGCTTAAAGAAGAATGAAATATATTTCCATATTCCCCCCCCCCTCAGTATATAATGCACTCATTGTGATCTTCATAAAAAGTAAGTAATAATTATAGAATATATCATAAATCGGTAAAACGGTGATATAAAAGATAATTTTATTTTCCTCTTCCCCACCCTCCCCCCAAGTTTGCCTGACACTTACTGTCATTTTTTTCGCAAATTGTACGTGATTATACAAAGTTTCATTAAAATCGGTAAGAGTTTTTGTAAAAACAATTATTTTCTTTCGATCTGCTCCTGTCCCCTCTTCCCCGAGATATATACTAAATGAATGTTGTACCAAATCAATTGAAATTTCTAAAAATGTAGTTTGAAAGTCATTTTTTAAATTCATTATTTGATATTTATTATTTTGCGATTTGCGAATTGGAAAAGTGCCCTTTTTTCCGGTGCCCTTTTTTCCGGGTGCCCTTTTTTCCGGTGCCCTTTTTACCGGTGCCCTTTTTTCCGGGTGCCCTTTTTTCCGGTGCCCTTTTTTCCGGGATCCATTTAAAGGAGACAAGTAGATAATATTTTTCTCTCTGATAATTTGCTCATGAAATAATATGGATATATAACATCAACGAATATTTTGTTATTATACATTATAGTGTTTAGAAAATAGAGATTATTATTTTATTACTTTCAGATTTTTTATACTTAGTAACGAGAAAAAATTATCTCTATCATTAACTTACACGTCAAAAAAATATTTTCCGATCGAATAATATATTTTTTTCAATTTTTGCAAAGAAAATTTGTTTTATCTGCCAGTATTAATAATATAAATCTGTATGTGTGTGTGTATATATATAAATATATATATATAGTAAAATTTAGAATACAAAATTTAAGACTCAGTAGAAAAAGAAGTAGCAGATGGTTATATCCCGCAAAAAATCGAATTAACCATTTAGTTGGTATGTTAATTTTTGAATTAATGGAGTTATATAATTAATGTTATATACAACTTCAAAAGGTGTTTCTTGTCACATGTCACATGTGTGGAATCCAGTATATAAGCGGTATACCGTTTGATTAATTACAATTCACAAGAAAACTAACTGTTGTACATCTGTTTGTGTTTCATGTTTGCTACTTCCAGATGACCATTTAAAAACAATTGGCTAGAAAAGCTGCATTTCTGCGCTTCAGTACTATACAAAGCCTATGTCTTTCCTTCCAGCGGTATGTTTCTTACTTCTTACTAACTGTTCTAAGAAAAAGGAAAAACTATTGGAAGGAAGATGATCTCTCAAGAAAGTCGGCAAGCGAGAACTAGAGAGAGAGCTATTGCAACATACTTTGAACGAATTTGAAAGCAGGGTCCGAACTAGTTTATTTGCCGCCCTTGCAAAGCATATTTTTGCCTTTCATGTTAAGTTTTAAATAAAATAACACTCCAGACCAAAAGTAATGCACTATCATATACTTTATATTGTCATATTATCATATAGTTTATATTGTAATATTCACAATTTTTTAATGAAAACGTTTTGCCCTGATTATTAAAACAGAAATCTGGTTTCTTCGAAAATTAAGGAATATTGATTAAAAAAAAAAAAAAAAAAAAAAAATAATGGCAATTTAATTTGAATTATCTTAATTTTCTGGAGAATTAGCGTTCATTAGTAAACCGCGCTATGCCAGGGTAAAATTTTTTTCCTTTTCTGTTGAAAATGGACTGATAAACTCACTTTTAAATTTTAAAATCAATATGACTTATTATTCCATTTTTTTTTCGTTGAAAAGGACTGATAAAATAACTTTTAAAATTTAAAATCAATATGATTTAATATTACATTCAAGAATATACACTGTTTTTCTGATAATCTGGTTATTGATCGGCCGAAAACATTAGAAAAGTCAAACGACTTTGGAAAAATCCATGAAAAAATTTTACATTTTTTATTTAAAAGTGTAAACACGTGCCAAGTGTATATATATATATATATATATATATATATATATATATATTAAGCAATTAAAAGATTATAAGGATCCAAACATTTCATTTAAAAAACGACTAAAAAACATTTTTATTTTCTAGTGTTTAATAATAATTACGATAAATCAATGGATATATTTTAGTTTTAAAATTTGGTTTTGATTATTTCATTTGGTCTCAAAAGAAAATTTTGCGATATATAGTGGAGGGGGAGGGGGGCTTGAGCTCAAATATGCCTTTACCTTTAATACGCCCCTATATATATATATGAGTGTGTGTGTGTGTGATATTATACTTAATCCATAAATTATCTTAAATTTAAATTAACAGTAAAAGATGTATGAATTATGTATAATGAGATATATCATATATATATTATATATATAATATATATATATATATATATATATATATATATATATATATATATACGTGAAATTTTATTATTATTAGTCTATATGCTTTCAGTAATCTTAAATCTGTTGCTTGGCTTTTAATACGTTTTAAAAAATTATTAAAATATGTATATGTATGATAATTTATCATTACAAAGATCAAACGTCGGGAAAGAAGACGTAAATGGATGAACAATGAAAGACATATGGAAATAAAGCCTTATGCAAAGCAAAGAATATTTTGAAATCTAATATAAAATGTTTTTAGAACATTGGTGGTTGAGATCACGTATAGCGAATGTATCCCGGAAAAAAGGACACAGAAAAAAAGGCACTTGGAATGAAATTTGCAAATCGTAAAAGTAATAAATATCAAACAATGAATTTAAAGAATGACTTTAAAATTACATTTTTAAAAATTTCAATTGATTTGGTATAACATTCACTTAATATATACCTGGGGAAAGGGGGGGGGGGTAGGACCAGATCGAAATAAAATAATTATTTTTATACCAATTTCTTACGGATTTTAATGAAACTTTGTATAATCACGTACAATTTGTGAAAAAATTACAGTAAGTATCAGACTAAAGGGGAAAGGAGAAGGGCTAAAGGGGAATAGGCAGAGGAAAATAACAAGATTTTTTTGTATCACCATTTTACCAATTTTAATGATAAATTACAGTGAGTGTTACGCATATCGGGGGGAGGAGTTGCTAAGAGGGGAGCAGAGTAAAAAATGTGGTTGTTTTCTTATCACCCTGCTAGCTATTTATATTAAAAAGGGGGGGGGGGTGAAAAATAAATTATTTTTAAACAACACTTATTATCGATTTTTTTATTGACATTTTGTGCAAATGTCACTTTCTGTGAATAAAAAATTAAGTGAATGTTAAATATGTCTGGGTAGAGATGGGGGAGCTGGAGACAGAGAGATAGAAAATGATGTTTTATATCATTATGCTTTGCACTTTAATGAAAGTTATTTTATAAATATCACGTATGAAAGGTGTTTTTTCAAAAAGGTTGCACTGTAATCACTAAATTGGATTAAATTTGACATGAGTAATTAGAAAACTAAACTTATTAGTTGCAGACGAATGGATGCCGTAATAAGTATGTGCTAGTAAACATTAAGTAAGGATTTAAATAACAAATGTAGAATTTCAAAACTTCAGTGAAAAAAGTTTCTTGGTAATTGCTATTATATCCTTCAGAAAGAAAAAGATCTATCAGCAATTTTATTTACATGACGAAGAATATCTCCATGAACTTCTCTATATTATTTGCCTCTCAATCCAACCGATTAATCTTCTTCTGGGCATTTCGATAGCGAAGAATATTATGTACATCGAAACAATATGTCAGCAGATAAAAAAAAAGAGAATGAAACTACACTCACTTTCTTGCTAGACAAATAAAGGAAAGTAAGGGAAAATAAATCTAGAAAATAAGCTAAATCACCAGTCATTGAATTGCATTTAAAAAAACTGCATTTACAGATATTTTTTTTTAGTAGCAATTTTTAATACAAAAGAATGCGTGAAAAAACTGAAAATGTGTATTTATGAAAAAAAGAAAGAAGCTGAAGCTAATTTTTTGTTTCTAAGTAAGATATAAATTCTAATACAAAAAAAGATTTAATTTAGGACAACGAGACTTTTATTGTTTATTGAATTAGAATTAGCGTCACACAAAATACTAATCCTAATCCTAAACTTTTATCAGAGTCGTTTCTGAGAATGCCAAGACATACATGCAATATTAAATCATTTGTTTATAATTCGGTCGTTTTATAAATCGTTTGTTAATAATCTTTTAGGTAAGCATTCAGATAATAAATATAGAAATAGAAAATTTCCGTGTAAACAATGCTTTTCCAGACTCTGTTATAAAAATAAATAAACAAGATAAAACAAATTAATAAATAAAATATATAACGAGTTTATTGTACTTATATAACCAAGAAGCTTAGATATAGCCTTTCCGTAAATGAAAAGCCCCACCAGTGGCCGAGCGGTTTTGCGCTGAAAGCTGATATACGGAAAGTGCCAGGTTCGATCACAGGTAGCACTCGCTCGTCGACCTAGTCGTTCGTAGTTTTCCATGGTTTTATCCGAATTTCACGTAAATAAGGACTAAGACCCATTACGAAAATCCCCAACGAAGAGCCTTTAACCCACAGGCCTAGGACCCTAGCGTAATCAATCGGCTTTAACCACACAACCACAACCGTAAATGAAAATAATAATAATTATAATTATACAGCATAGCAACGCCACCTTTTATCCGATATGCATCTAAATTGAATCAGCATGGTTTCACACATTATCCATACAACATATAAAGTTTGGTGCATTTATATGTCATAGAAGAAGAGGTATGGCCTTCTCATAGACGAAATTAAATCGCAGCATAGCAGCGCAATGTGTCGGCTGATTTGCACCCAAGATGAAGCAGCACAGTGTCACACAATGTCTATCTCATATACTAAGTTGGATGCTGTTATACACTACAGAAACTGAGTTCTAATCTCCAATTAAATGGGTCGAATCACAGCATAGCAGTGCCACTATTGGATATGATATATTCCAAAATCTAATCTTCATCAAATAAAATCAAGGTCTAACCAAACACTAATCTTGTTTAGAATCTGTCTAATGGTTTGTGAGATACAAAGTTTTACCAACACATCATAAACATAAACACAGGCAGCCATTTTCTAAAAATGGTTGAATCATGCTTAGGGCATCTCAAAACATGTAAATTCGTTGAAAATAGGAGTCGAAAAATTCACGAATCCAATACTTTCTTCTACATCATTTCACACAACAACGTCACCTACCGATTAACATGAACAAAAATTTAATCAGTTTACCTTCTCATAATCACCATTTACATATGTTATTCTATACAATTTTCACCAATAGTTCTTGAGATACAGTCATCTGGGAAACCACAGAATGTAATACCAGTTTTACATGTCAGCCTATATTCGCCAAATTTAATAAGAATATTTTTTTAATAATATATAGCACACGGGGGTTTGGTGCATAGCATAGAAGCTCAGATATAGCTTTCACGTAAACGAAAAATAATGCAGAATAATAGCGCTACCTGTCGTTCGATATGTATTCAAACTGAATCAGCATAGTTTTATCTAAGGAACATTGCACATGCCAAGTTTTATATTCTTAAACACTGTAGAAGCTTAAATATAGTTTCCCCAAACAAGATTAAGTTGAAAATCTAACAGCGTCACCTGTTGGCCGATATGCACTCGAACTCAAACAGCAGAATTTTACATACTATATATATATATATATATGTAATAATAATAATGATGATCTATTAAACGTAGTAAAAGCCAAGCAACAAATACAAGATCACTGATACCACATAGACTAATAAGAATGAAAAATTTTGTTATATAGGAGAAGCTCAGAAAGGTTAAAAAAATTCTTCAGGGAAGACCTTTTTCACACTTGAGCACTAATGTACGATTTCGTTCAGTAGCGGCTATAATAGCAAATAGCTAGCGGGCCTATCGTACATGAAAAACTGAAGTGAAATTTAAAGTGGAATAATCAATTAATCGCAAAATAACGGAGAATCTAACAGAAAACAACCAAGCCTTTCCTGAAATGAGAGGATATCGCAACCTGGTAATGTCAACTTTTGGATGTTATAATCAAATAATCAGCAATTATTCAAGTCAAGAACCAATAAAATATCAAGTTTGGTTAAATTATATCAGAAAATTCAACTTGACAGTTGAATCAGGAGGTATAGTGTTTGTTCACAATGTCTGCTAACATAAAAAGACAAATATCTACTAAAAATTGTCGAATTGTGTTCAGGAAATCTCAAAAAGTGTAAATTCATCGAAAACCGAAAATCAAAAAAATTTCTGGATCTTTTACTTTTTTCTTATATATACAGAAAATTAACTATAAATAATCCACTTTTTAAAAATAAGTAGCCAATTTAAATTAATTGAAATGCATTATGTTTTACCTTAAAAATATGTCTTTAAATTAGAGCTATCGTAAATTGAAAAAAAAAAAAAAAAGAAAAAAAAGTGCAAGAAAGAAAAAAATAAAGATATTAGAGCATAAATTAATAAAAAAAAAGAGCTTTTATAAACCAAATCCTTTTATAATTTAAATATACGTTTAATAGTATAAAATAATTACAAGATAAAAATAACTTTTGGAATACCATGTTTTTAAATTTTCTGCTGAATCATAAACGCTATCGGAGACAGCGGGAATCCGAAATAATTGGCTAAAATTATTTAAAAAATGCATTGTCACCTGTTCTGAGCTATTCTGAAAATTTCAAATGTCTAACTAGTCGGGAATTTACATGATTGTTGGATCATATAAACGCTATCGAAGGTAGCGAGTACCTGAAACAGTTGGCTAAAAATATTTTTTAAATGCATTGTCACCGTGTTCTGAGCTTTTCTGAAATTTTCAAATGTCTAACTAGTCGGGAAGTTAGTTAAAAGTCGATTGCATGATTTGTACAGGACACACAAACAAACAATCAAGAATCGAAGTTAATAAAAATAGGGTAATATCCAATACTCCATGTTTTTATTTAAATTTTAAGAAATTACCAAATTTAACAACTTTTTTGTTTAAGAATTTTTAATTCAAAAGATTACGTGTATAATATGAAAAATTGCATAAAAATAACGATTAATTAAAAAACTTTATAAGATTATAAGACAATATTTTCCCCCTTAAACTCACATTAACCGTAATTTTCAAACGATACTACTTTGAGTCCTCTATTCGTATAATTAATGTGTGTAAAATGTACGACAATTTTCATGTTTGTGTATTAAACCCTTTACTGCCGACGAAAATTAAAGGAATTCGCTTCCCAATCCACCGTCTTCTCTAAACTCTACAATGAGTAAATCTTTCAAAAACACTGTAAAGATCACTTCCAGGATTATTTTAAATTTTATTGCATTAACAGATCGTGTCACTAGTTTCAGTGGTAGCAATACAATACAAAGAATCGTACTTTGAAAAGACGAACATACAAGCCCGGGACAGGGGCAGGACGTATTAATTAAGTGTTTAATAGAATTGTCACTTAGAATCAAAATGGAAAAAAAAAATGCATATACATTAAATAATTTTATATATAAAAGATAAATAAATGTAAAGATGTAAGAGAAAAAAAAAAAAAAAAAAAAAAGAAGAAGAAGAAGAAGAAAGAAAGAAGAAAGGAAGAGAAAAAAAATGAGGTTAGAAGATGAGTTTTTGTGTATATTTTTGAATAAACATTACACGTACTTAAAAAAAAATTAATTATTTAGATTCATATAATATAGTACATGATTCCAATTTACATAAATAATATTTTTTATGCTTTGACAAATAAAAAATCATTCTAATTTTTAATCTTTTGTTTCATAATATAACACCCTCCCTTTTTCTTTTCTATTTATGTATTTTTTTTTTTTTTTTTTTCTGTTTAAATTTTAACAGTATCAACAATTGTCGATTTAAAAAATGTAGGACATGTTTGACAGAATCACACATGCGACTTTTATTCGGAATGGTACTATAAGTTTGCAGATGTGTGAAACCAAACTACGTCACTTTCTATTATAAAACGCTCGAACACTTTAAAGAAAGCAATTATTCTTGGAGACGAGAAAAATGTCAGTACCACAGTAGACAACATCCCCTCCAAATAAGCCCTAAAGGTCTGGTCATTTCCTGTTGCATTGTTATCAATATGCTTTGAAACCTCGGCTGTGGGTTGTATGAGAGATTATCGAATTCCAGCAAAAGCCCTACAATAATAATAATAACAATTGATACTAAAAATAATTTATCCTGTTGTTTAAAACGTGTTTGAAATGTTAAAATACCTTACATTTTTAAACTGGAATAATATATGTATATTAATATAGGATATGAGAAAGTGGTGTGAATGCAATACCAGATTATTTTTCGTAAAAGTGGAAAAATACAAGCACTGTTACTTTACTTGAAGTTGACACAAAAAAAAAAATTGAAAAAATTCGCCCCGAAGGGGGGGGGAGGGGGGCAAAACGTGAATTCAAAAAATCCTTCATATCTCAAACAAAAAAACAGATATCCGTAAAATTTTTGCTTTAAAATATAGCTAATATAAATGTCTAAAACCCAATTTCTGGAATTTTCGAAATTCTGTCCCCAAGGGGGGGGGGGGGGCAAAACGGGATTTCACATGCGTAAAACGCGATTTCGCATAATCCTATATATCTCAAACAAACAAACAAACAAACAAACAAAAAAAAACAGATATACGTGAAATTTTTGCTATAAAATATAGCTAATACAAATATCTAAAAACTTATTTCTGGAATTTTAAAAATTCAGCCCCAGGTGGGGCAGCAGGGGGGGGGGGAGATGCAGCAGGGGCAAAAACAATTAGAAATACAGTTAGGCCTTTCAAAATTGGTACAGATAGGTTTCAATAGCCTGCAAGTCGAATAGGGATATTTTCGAAAGTGTAAAGTTCTTAGGAGGGGAGAGAAGGAGGGAGGGGAGAGAGGGGGGCAAAAATAAAATAAAAATAGAGTTAGATCGTTCAAATTTGGTATATGGAGGTTTTCGATACTTACAAATCGATTGCGGATATTTTCGAATTTGTAAAATTATTAGGAGGTGCGGTAAGGGGGGGCTATGGGCAAAAACAAATAGAAATACAGTTAGGGCATTCAAAATTGGTACAGATAGATTTTTAAAGGCCTGCAAGTCGAATGGGGATATTTTCGAAAGTGTAAAGTTATTAGGAGGGGCGAGAAGGGGGGAGGGGATGGGGGGCAAAAAATAAAAATAGAGTTAGATTGTTCAAAATTGGTACGCAAATGGTTTTCGATGCTTAAAATCGAATGCGGATATTTTTGAATTTGTAAAATTATTAGGAGGGGCGGTAAGTGGGGGGGGCTATGGGCAAAAACAAATAGAAATGCAGTTAGGCCGTTCAAAATTGGTACAGATTGGTTTTAGTGGCTTGCAAGTCGAATGGGGATATTTTCGAAAGTGTAACGTTATTAGAAGGGACGGCAGGGGGGGGCGAAGGGGGAAAATAACAGAAATAAGAGTTAGGGCATTTTGGGAATTTTTTCCGAAGGCATTGAGAACCCGGTGCGACATTTTTCCTAATCAGATTTTGTTTCGCTTTTTTTTTTTTTTTTTTTTTTTTCAATTAATGCAATTTTGCATTAATGCAATTAATGCAATTTTGAGAATTCAGTAATTATAGTGATTCATTTAAAAATAGGGTCCAGCGAAGCGGGCGAAGCCTGCTAGTGATATTATAAAATAAAATCTTATTTAAAAAAATAAATAAATAAATAAATAAAAATAAAGGAAATATTTAAATACTGATCGCGTAAAAAAAAAAGAAAGAAAGAAAGAGAGAGAAAGAAAGAAAGAGAGAGTCCGAAAACTTTATTTAATGGAAATGTTTTCTTTTTCTTATTCTTTCTTTCTTTTCTTCTTCTTTTTTAATAAATAGCAGGAAAAAAAAATATTATTTCCGAAAATTGAATAATTTTGCATTGGAGAGAATGAAAAATCACTTGAGATAAATTGAAAAGCATGGTAATTCATGTATTGTTGCATATATTCTAACTCAGTAAGTCAATAATATTCAGTCCAATAGCATTATATGCATTAATATTGCAAATGAATTAATTTGAGGAAAAATCTGGTGTGCTACTCCCACTACCTTCTCTTACCGTGCATTTATGAAAAAAAAAAAATAGATTATTGCAATTTAAGGTGCAAGAGGTACATTTTAAAAGTAATTTAAACAACAGTTGAAAATAATATTCGAAAACAGTTTTATGTGACATTCATTACTGTATAAAGGGGCTACTACGGATCTCTGAACACTCCATTTGAATATCGTATCTATATCAATAAAACGCACAAGACTGTTATTATATGTATATACATATAATATATAGATATAGATATATATAAATGATAGATATCGTAATAAAATTTAATCTTAAAATTTAGCAATTAATATAGATACAAAACAATACCAACACAAAAAATAGAACTGATTTTAACTTATAGGAAAGACTGACACAAAATTGTTGCGATACAGATTAAGAACCAAAAAGAGACAAAAACAATTTGAATTACTTACGCCGACATAAATGATAATAATAAGGAAAAGGGGCCATTAAACTTAATGGCAGAGAAAACAAATAAATGACCCCAGAATAAATTGGATTAAAATGCTTAAAATTAGAAGGGGCATGTACTCATCAAGGGGCATGTACTTCATAAAGCTGGGAAAGCTGCATCGATTTCGTAAAACAATATAGCTAATCATAGTAATTTATATTGTTTCAGCCCCGATCGAAGCAGCAAAACCATATTGAATTAGAAATTAAATAAAATATTAAATTAAATCTTCATGGATTCCAGAGAGAAAACTAAAAAAAAAAAAAGCATAGTAGCCACATGCAAAAATTTTTAACACAAACTGGAGAATAGGATGATGCAAACGAAAAATGAAATTAAAAATAAAAGCTTTGCAAACATCGATTAATCGATAAAGAATGAACGACTGAGCATTTTCATTAACGATAAAATACACAGAATAATTTATATACAGAGAGAGAGGGAGAACATTTTTGCACACACGTTTGTTTGAAACTAACGAGTGTTTGACTAATTCTATATAACCCTATTTATTTTGAATCTCGGAAAAAATCGCACAGAAAAAGATACATGTTTGCGTAAACATATCCTTCTCGGGATACGGAGAAAATCACCTCGGAAAAAAAGCACCCCGTAAAAAAATCACTCCTGGAAAAAAGCAACCCGGAGAAAAGCATCACGGAGAAAAGCATCACGGAGAAAAAGGAGCCGACATATTAATGTATTACAGATTCCATTATGGTATTGCGGGTCAATAGGAAATAAAAATTCTGAAATAGTAAACAACTCAATCGAACATTTTTAGTGATAGGATTGATTATTCAATATTATGCCTCTGCTAAGTATTTTGCATTTTGTTCTGGAAAGAAAATTAATGTTGAAATACTTTAACAGGTGTATGGCGTTCATGCTGAATGATTTTTCTTTTTCATTTCTTTGTTTACAATAGCCACATATAACCCCTCTACCACATATACCCACCTACGAAGCAACAAATGGACATACTGAAGCTGTCACATCTTAAAACTGATAAATATGAAAGTTTTATTTATTTATTTTTAAATTTATTTTAATCTAATTTCTTTCTTTCTTTTCTTTTCTTTTCTTTCTTTCTTTTTCTTTTCTTTTTTCTTTTTTTTTTTTTTTTTAGCTCGATTTATTTCAGTTCTAATTTAAAGACATATTTTTAAACTAAAACAAAGTGCATTTTTATGCAGTAGTTTCTGAGATACAGCCTTTCCTTAAACTGTTGAAACCGATACATAGCAGTGCCACCTGTTGAGCATTTGACACCAAAAGTTGACAGGCACTAATTTATATCATGTTGCATCTATATATAAATGTATATGTATTTTTGTGCAATAGTTCCTGAGATATAGCCTTCCCTTAAATTGTGGATATCCCTGTATAGCAGAGCCACCTGTTGAGCAGTTGACACCAAAAGTTGATAGGCAATAATATAGGTCAAGATGCATCGAAATATAAAACTATATGCAGTTCTGTGCTATAGACCTGTTAAAGCGTTACAACAATGACTTTCTTTCCAGAGCGAAATGTCAGAATATTTACAGTGAGAAAAAATTCTGTAACTGACATCTAGGAGCTAAATTGTGGCTCTAGAAAAAATAATTCCGTGTCATCCTTATAAATTCTAGTCACCTTAAAAAGCGAGTTCTAGAAGCCCGTATTAGAATTCTAGAGCGTTTGCCTATCGAGGGCAAAGTTATTAAAAAATCTCTGCAAATAAGTGTGACTACAGAGGCGGGTTTCAGCAACTATAATCTTGGTTTAGTACCCAGTTCTAGAAAATCAAGCGAGAATTTAACGCAATACAAAATATTCAGAATATTCAGAATATTGTTTCATCATCTAGAAATATGTAGACTAGAAATTCTCGATCATTTCGTCTATTCAGTTTATGGGCGTGCCTTATACGCATAGCTCGGAAATCTATATTTCAAGTTAAGGGATTTAGAAAATGGCCACTTATTCATTCTAGAGGAAGGCGGTATATATATTTTTTCTCAGTGTATTAAAGGTATAATAATGAATTATTAATTCTATCATTAAAAATGTTCAATTCAAAACAGTTGTTTTCGAATAACTATTTTGTAATTTGTAATTGACCTGCAATACCATAATGGAAATCTTAATACCTTAATATTTCATCTAAGGGTGCTTTTTTACGGGGTTATTTATTTATTTATTTATTTATTTCGTCTCCCGATATAAACATAATTAATTGCAAAAATTCAACTTTGAAAACTTAAAACATCGTATTATGAGCTATTCTAAAAATTTCCAATGGGAAGTTTGTTAAATAATATATCTGTTGATTCATATAAACTCTACCAAAAGCAGCGGGAGCCGAAACAATTCGCTAAAAGTATTGAAAAAATGCATTGTCATCGGATTCTGAGCTATTCTAAAAGTTTCAAATGTTCTTGCTAGCCGAGAATTTATATGATTGTTGAATCATGTAAATGCTACTGAAGGCAGCGAGGAGCCGAATTAATTGACTAAAAGTATTAAAATACTGCATTGCCATAGTGTTCTGAGCTATTGTAAAAGTTTCAAATGTCAAGCTAATCGGGAAGTTATATGATTGTTGAATAATATAAACGCTACCGAAAGCAGTAGGGTCCCGAAACAATTGGCTAAAAGTAAAAAAAAAAAAAAAAAAAAAAAAAAAGTCATCATGTTCTGAGCTATTCTAAAAGTTTCAGATGAATAGCTTGTCGGGAAGTTAGTTAAAAATCAACTGAAAGATTTGTACTGGACAAACAAACAAACAAGAAAGCGAGTTAGTAAAAATTTGCTATAAAAGCATTTATCCACTGATATATGAACTTTTTCTGGGGAATTTTTTTGTTTTCAGGGATGATTTTTTCCGTGGGGCTTTTTTCCGTGTCTCTCTTCCCAGGAAACAAAACTTATCTTAAGATTCATATGAGCCTTAGACAATAAATTTTAAATTATATTTAATCTTATAAACGCAGTTAGAGAAAAAAGATGGAATTATTATGAAATTGTAATCCCTGTACCTCTAGAGACGTAAAAGTAGATATATATGATAAAACTGCTCTGCATGAAAATTGCCCCCAACACCATTTTAAATGTACATTAGATAAAGATGCATGCACTAATATCAAATTTAATAATTTAAATAATTTAAAGTCATTAATATCAAATTTAATTTCAAAAATCAATTAATTATTTTTTATACTGTAAATGATTGAACATAATTATGTTGAAATCTGTAAAACCTAATATAAAAACTATATTTTTCTTTTCTTTCTGTCTCATAACCCTATTGAAATATGCAACTCTGAACAGATAATGAAAAGAGGAATATATCAAAACCTTGGAGCGATTGCACTCGACTCTCTGAATAACTAATAATTAACAATTGCGTAAATAAGCCGGTAAGTAAATAAAAGTGAAAACCATTATAGTGGATTTGAGTATCCCCCCCCCCCAAGTTGTATGTTGTTTGATGAACCGTAATGTATCCAAATTCTTTTGTGTGCCCCTGTAGAAAGAGTTATAAATATTAATCTCAGAATATCAAATATTCATCTTTATTATGCTTTAAGCAATTTAAAATTTAAAGTTACTAAATCGATTTTTAAGCACTTAGAGCCTACACACACCAATGCATAAAAAATTTACTTTTTGTACTGGTAAAAAAAAAAAGTTATGAGTTCTAAACTCCTGTAAATATCTACATTCTTTGCGATAATAACCTATAACATGCCTATAAATTCATATTTTAATTGAATGTGGAGTTTAAACGCTAGCGCACTTCAAATAATTAGAGTCCATAAACCGTAATCACAAATAATTTCTGCTTGAATTCCTGTTAAAAAAAAAAAAAAAAAAAAAAAAAAAACTATTAAACTAATTAATTAACTAACTATTAACTCATCAAAATCTAAACAAATCGTGCGACGTTGATCAGTAACATACCTATCAATTTTAAGCTCATTGGATAAAGCCCTTATCTTAATATTAGAAGACTTTAACTTGACGTTAAAACCTGTTGCTTAGCAATCGGGAATCTTTTAAATATCTTCTATATATTTGCTGTTTCAAACAAACTCCATTTCAATTTCCAGCAGGCGCTGTTTTTTTTTTTTTTTTTTTTTTTTTTTTCCTTTTGAGCACCAAATGGAGTTCTCTTCATCATATATGGATTTTATAATTAATGCCTAAAGATCGAAAAAGCTTATAATACTAATGAAAGCACACAATACAACACAAGTATTAATAAAAATTTACTTTTAAAGGTACGGAAGAAAATGAAATTAAGATGAATCAATGGTAATGAGAAGTATAATCGAACTGAAATTATCGTCAAAATAGTCTATCGCAAAATAACATTTTTTTTTTTCCTTAGAAAATTGATAAGGGTATATAGCATAAGCTTTCACCTGGAAACGAAAAGTAATAGGGGTTTAATTAACAAAAGAGCACATGTGTCCCAATCGTAATGGTGATGAGTTATAATTTGTATTTTACATCCGAAACATCTGTTGTATTTACTTTTTCCATTTTCCGTGAGGGGTTGACTAAACACCTTGACAGTCCTTTGAAGGGAACGTATTTGGTGAACTCTGAGTAGACTGGACAATAGATGAGAAAAAGAGCTGATATCGGTACAAGCATCAATCACAGTATCTTGTTATTTTAGACAGATAGTATATTTTATGTCGTATATGCTGATTATTTTTCAATAAGAAAGTATTGCTCCTTTGTGCTCATATAAAAAAAAAAAGTAGGTCAAGTCTCTGAAAATGGGGTAATTTTGGCCAAAAATGCAAAATTGTGAATCTTTGGGCCCTTGGGAACAAACAAATACTGGAATAATGTTTATATATATATATATATATATATATATGAAGCTTAAAATGTACATGTTCTAAAATAATTAAATGCATAAAATTTACATATGTGATCAACCCGATTTTTTCCTTAATTTTAGGGCCAAAACCCCCCCTAATAGACCCTCATCCTTTATTGATTTTGTTCATTGAAAAAAAGGCATTTTTTCTGATATCGGCAAATAGTCTATTCTTACCAAACATTTCATGTTATACTTCTATGAAATAAAAATCGACTCCATTCATCATGGAATTTTAATAAGTAATTTGCACTGGGTAAATTTGTATGGGAAAATATAGAAGAAAGATTTGTGGTAGACACAATAATTTATTGAATGGGGTTTATTGAATGGTTGATTGAATGGGGATTTATTGAATGAAGTCGCCCCAAGGCACAACTTTGACATGAGTCCCCCCACAGGCCCAACTTTGACATGAGTCCCCCCCCAAGGTACAACTTTGACATGGTCCCCCCAAGGCCCAACTTTGACATGAGTCCCCCCAAAGCCCAACTTTGACATGAGTTCCCCCCAAGGTACAACTTTGACAAGAGTCCCCCCCCCAAGGCACACCTTTGACATGAGTCCCCCCCAAGGCACACCTCCCCCTCATTGGGAAAAAGAGAAAAAACGTTGTTTTGCGGCTATAAGGCAGTTTGGACTTCCAACGTTATTTGTTACAGTATCTGCAGCTGAAACACATTGGTTTGATTTAATGAAAACTTTATCATGGAATTTAGATCGTCACGAAATAACTAAAGAAGAATTTGTCGATATTAACAAGTTTAGCAGTAGGCCTCTGGCACTAAATTAAAATCTGTCAATGTCAGATTTTCATGTTTTAAATAATGAAATAATGTCGTGTCTGTATAATTTTTATTAATTTTCTTTTCCTTTCTTTTTCTACACAGAAAAAAAAAAAAAAAAAAATATTTTGATGAAATTCTGGGAAAAGCAGAATTTAATTTAGAACGGAGGACTATTAGTTTTTTTTTTTTTTTTTTTTTTTTTTTCCCAGAGAGAGAGAGAGAGAAATTATTTTTATTTATAAATTAATTTAAAACAGTAAATGTCAGCAAATAACAAGCTTTATATGAAGAGAAGTATCGGCATGGATATTATATAGTTGTATTGTATATTTACATGCACACACAGTAAATAAGTGTTAAAAGTCTTTCATTTATTCTCTTTTAAGTTTCTGCATCCATATTTTGCAAGTATAGTCCATTTTTTCATTTTTTTTCCTTCCTATTCAATTTAATGTAAAAATGCAGGGGTATATGATGTAAAAAACTGTTTATTTTTCAGTTTTCTAAAATTAGCGAAATTTTTATCGCAGTCCTTATTTATTTGTTGTTCAATTATTAATTATTTTAAATTTCCTTAAAAAAATTCTTCCTATTCTTATACTTTATTCTCTACATTTTTTAAATTTCAACTTTTGATATGCGTTCAAACATTCGTGTAACGAGTAGAATGTAGAGGTAATACTGGAATAATTTAAAGCTTCTTACCACCTGTAGTGTAAAGAATGTAAATGGGTTTTATACAGTCGAAAACGATACTGGGGCAAATTTTAGAATTCTTATCTCTACAAAGACGCAGGCTGGGCTGGACATCTGTTCTGGGAAAAGGTATTTCTTGTTCGGGATTCCGAAAGGGAAATTGGCGCCCCTCTTTCAACTCTCAACTGTCATATGTGCTAGAAAACCATTAGTGCTAATTTTCAAGACATCCGTTTCAACTATCAATAACCAGTATTTAGGGGCGTTTTTCCGGTGTGCAAACCTTTCCAACACCATATCTAAAAAAGAGTTGAATTTGAATCCAAAGTCAGGAAGCTTTTAGATTTCTCTTTTTTCTGTTACGAAAAAGATATTAATTACTCTGTTATTAATTATGAAATGATTAAAATATTAAAATGAAAAGATGTTTTAACCTAGTTAAAACAATACATATGATTAATATAAAAACAGTTTAATTTATTCATTATAAAATATCCATAAATAAATCTTGTTCCTTTTTTTTTTTTTTTTTTCCTCTCTTTTAATTTAAAATTTACAAAGTAAAAAATATGTATACGATTTACTTCCTTTCCACTGATTAATTTTTAACTTACACGTGTAAAAATTATAATGTTATGGAACTTCAAAAGAAATTGTTTCAATTTTAATAATGCTCAATGTTAGCGTTTATTTTATGTGAGGAGGAAAGTAGCAGCGCACAATATCTACATAAAGCAACGCATCATCATCTAATAATAATAAAAGAACATTCTGCAATAGGAATATAGCAAAAAAAAAAAAAAAAAAAAAAAAAACATATAAAGAAACAGAACTGCATTAATTCTGGATTAAACTATGTGTATAAATAAAGAGAGGTGTCTGTGTGGGTGCGCCTTTCTGCGCTCTGGTGCTCACATTACCGATTACACAGCTACAAAACTTGGCATATGGATACCTAAGATCTTGTAAGTGTGCACATCATCCAGTTTTTTTCCGAATTTCGAATTTTAATTTTTTTAATTATTATTTTTCAATTTTAAATATTGGCTTCTGTGTTTCATTTTTCATAAATTTATTCTACCATTGTTATTGTCTGCGTATCTTTAGGAACGGCTATTACGCTACTTATTTTTTACTAGCAGGCTATGCCCGCTTCGCTGGTCACTATATTTAAATGAATTTTCAAAAGAATTGGATCAGTATTTATTTTTTACATCACATTAAAAATAAATACTTAATAAAAATAATAATAATAATTTATACATAAATAAATAAATAAACATTGAAATTGCTCTAGACCTTGCTTCGAGTACCCGCAGCCTACGGTAGCTCTTTTTTTCGCCTGGGCCACAT
This sequence comes from Salticus scenicus, assembly GCA_963930645.1. NCBI lineage: Eukaryota > Metazoa > Arthropoda > Arachnida > Araneae > Salticidae > Salticus > Salticus scenicus. Next base: position 150,789,091 of record OZ005653.1, read on the forward strand.
CGGAGGGTCCAGGTTCTCACTGCCTGCAAAAAGGTCTTTCCCGGGCACTTCAATCTGGGTATTTATCTTCTGTTATTTAAGAACTACGATTTTAAAGATGACTGTATCTCAGCATCTAATATATGTTTTTGTTTTCGAACCATGTGTTTTATAGCCCCTGTTATTTACACTGTATTACGATTTGATTCCGACCAGTATAACAAAATAAAATAAAAAGTAGATTTTTTTTTAAAGGAATTAAATACATGAAAATCAAATAAATTTTAATCAGTTTAATCCTTTTCCACTATATGCTACCATCCCCCCCGCCCCCCCCCCCCCCAAAAAAAAAAAAAAAAAAAAAAAAAAGATTTAAAGGAATTAATTTAAAATGAAAAACAAAAAGTTGTTATACTATAAAAATTATACATAAACATAACAATTTATTTATTTTGCATTAATATTTGATTTTCAATAAATATGATTAAAGAAAAAAAAAAAATGCCTTCAAATGATCGTATTAAACAAAAAATAAATAGTGAAATAACCGTTGCTAAGATACGCAGACGATTACAATCAAAGAATTAAATTTGTGAAAAGTGAAGCATTAAAGCCAATATTTAAAATCGAAAAAACATTAATTTAAAAAATTCGAAATCGAAATTCGAAAAAATCTCGATGAGGTGCACACCTGCAGGATCCCAGCTACCTATATGCAAAATTTGAAGCTCTGCGATCAATAGTGTGAGCACCAGAGCGCAGACAGACACACACACAGACACTTTTCTTTATTTATATAGATTTAGTACATTTATTTATTATATTTATTGGAAATAAAATGGTAATGCAGTTAGAAAAAAATTAAGTATATTAAATTAAAAAACTCATTTATAACATTTATGTTTATACATAATTTTTAGAGTATAACAACTTTTTATTTTTCGCTTTATTTTTTCTTTTTTATTTCCTTTAAAAGATTTATTTATTTCATTTTATTTTTTTATTTATAGTATTTATCGAAGGGGAAAAAAAAGTGTATATAGTAGAAAGGATTAAATTGATTACAATGTGTTTGTTTTTCATGTATTTAATTCCTTTTAAAAGAAAATCAACTTTTTATTTTATTTTATTCTATTGCTTGGAACCAAATCGTAATGTAGTGTAAGTAGCAGGGACTGTAAAATATATGGTTCAAAAACTAAAATATTTAATAGATGCTGAGGTACAGTCATCTTTAAAATCGTTGTTTTTAAACAGTAGCAGATTTACCTGTCATCGATAAATACCTGTTGTCGATAAAAAAATAAATACTGATGCAATTCTTTTGGAAATTCATTTAAATATAGTGACCAGCGAAGCGGGCGTAGCCTGCTAGTATCATAATAAATTAATGGCCGTGTATACTAATAATCTAAACATATTGGTAACTAGGATAGATGTAAAGCGCGTAAGTTGTCCGTTGAAGAATGATAAATGTACCAATGTTTCATATGATGACATTTAATAATTTATTTCCGCTGCTGGGGGGTGGGGGGGTGGGGGGATTAAGCTATTTCGTTTAAATCTTAATTTTGTTTTTTTATGTACACGCAATATTGTAATTTCCTTATAAATTATAAATTCCTATTCTAACCAACAAGGAGCGCTGGGAAGCACTTTAAAATATCAATAAAATCATTCACTCACTTAGACGCACATTACATCTTAATCTCCTAAAAATCCTTTTATTACAAGACATTTCATAATACTTTTGTCGCTTGGGGCGCTCTCAGCTATTCAACAACACAATGACTCCTTTTATACGAAATATTGTTTATTTATAATATTCTACGAATTGCTATTTTAACCTGCAGGGGGTGCTGTGAAATACTTTAATATATCATTAAAATTATTTACTTGCTTAAACACACAATATGTCCTAATCTCATACAAATTCTTTCATTACAACATATTTATTATTATTATTATTATTTTCTTATCGAGGGCTTTGTAAACCATTTTAACATAATTAAAATCCTAATTTAACTTCTAACAATGATTATCCGTAGTCAAGTACACAAAATAATATTTATTCAGAATGAATTATAAATTCCAATTTTGACTATCTGGGGACACAGTGAAACACTTTAAAATATCATTGAAGCCATTCACACTGAAACACTGGATATTTCAATCTCATACAAATCCTCATTTGAATTATACCTGTCACTGACAGACTCCGAACCGAACCCAGTCGCGCCATGGGGACCATCCCCATTAATCCCCCACCCTCTCCGTTCTCTCTGACGAAAATTTTCTTAAGCATTCAATTAACTAAAGAAATTATATAATTTAATCATTCTGCTCAAAAAACATCCTTGAATTCCGAAAACACTTGCTTAAAAATTAAATTAAAAATATTTGATAATATCATTCACGGTATCTGTGAAGGCATATATGCATATGCATAGTTGCATGTAATGAAAAGTGAAAGTATCATCAGTACTTTCTTTCCCCTCTCACCATCTCCCATAGGCACTATTCACAAGCCTTCCATTAACGCTTATTTAACACAATTTGTCAAGCAATTCTCTGAATAAACGAGTAACCACTCAGAAAACCTGAGTTCGAGATTAAGTTACTCGGATTGAGTGTGTAAACTTTCAAAACGAGTAACTCAGTCTTACTCGGAAAGATGGTACTGTGCTGACTCAGTTTTTTTATTTTAAAAAATGCAATTTTTCTTAAAATAAATATTTTTTTATGTTTACGTGTATTTTTCATCTACTATAACATACAGTATTAATATTTTAATTATACGAATTAAATTTCAATGGGTACTCGTTATGTCGGTAAAAAGTTGGGTTACTCACATTTACGGGTAGGTAGGCATGTGTGTGTGTGTGTGTGTTAAATCATCCACAAGTTATAATAAGCAGAGAGAAATAATACAAATATAAAAACTGTTTTATATGTATAGAGAAATTAATACAGTAAATAAAAGCAAAACATCAGTCGAATAAAAAAACATTAATGACAAATATTTACATTTTGTTTGAAAATGCATCTTATGTGCTTACATTTAATTTCCTCCAAAGAAAAATTATTAATCTCCAGGGATATACTGGCGAATACAAAATTTTCTCATAATCTTCTAGAACATGAAAAATGTGTAATTACATTTTCTAATTCACCCACACTTTATGAAACATTTTCTTTAAATTTATTGGCTGTACAGAATGTCAGAGACATAATTTTCAGACTCTAGAAAACGCTACACAAATTCTACGATTAAGTAGTATATCCACGTATATTTAGGAATAAAGTTACTTTCCAAACCTAAAATTTCAAGAAACCTGGTGTGTCATAAAGAATTTTAGAAGATTAGGAATTTATGATATTAATAAATTCTTTTACGGTGCATAGTACATTTTATAGATAAATTACTGAATTTTACGTTAGGAAATTTATGTGTTTTAGTTTTATTAAATTGATTTCTGCATCCACTGTATTTTACCTTGGCTGTACTTAAAAGGGTACTATACTTTAATACATAGCCAATATAAAATTTGAATTACAGCGATTAGAAAAACGTGTTATGATTTTATTAGAATTTTTAAATGATATAATAATGATAATAAAGATTCAATTACTGATAAATAGGAATTTTTGATTTATCGAAGTAGTTCTATATCCACTTATGACCAATTAAAGTAGCAGAAGTTCAGAATTAAAAAATTGTGTATAGAACTATATTTCTAAATTACAGTTTGTAATAAAAAAAGTGATAGTTTTAACTATCACTTTGTTAAAATATGTCCTTTATCACATACTAATAGACACATTTAATTGTAATATTACAATGTTTTAGTTAAAATGTGTTCATTATTACATACTAATAGACGCTTGTAAATGAAATACTATAATATATTAATAAATTCACTCGTTTCATTAATTGATTAATATGGTTCATTACGCTTTTGTTAACAGTTTGTCTTGCTTTTATAAATGTACTCAAAATTTTGATTATAATATTTTATTTTTTTCCTTATTTTATTGTTAATGTTTAAACCTTTATCCTACCATAGCTTCTTAAACTAGATGCCTTCCGCGTAGCTCGGAAACTTGGAAAAAGTTCGAGTAGGGAAACTATATGATAAGAGACTGGACATTGACCCGCCAGAAAATCCGCCATGTTTGTTCAGCCTGTTATAATCGATATCATTACGCTCTGTAAAATTTCAAATGACACTCTGAAAGGCTTTGTAGAGATAAACAAAAACGTTTTAACGAGATTTTCATTAAAAGGGAAGTATCAGACGCTGGTAAAAATAATGTATACCTTACGGCGATCGAGAAGTTTTTGAACAAACGTCCGCCATATTTGTTTAATGTCCAAATGTTCCTAAGTTCAAGTGGTAGACAGCTCCACCTGGTACAGATTGCACGACATTTTTATACAATAGCCATCAAAAATTTTTAAAAGTCGGATTTATCTTTTTTAAGTCCTGCTGCATGAGGCTTCTATTTCTCATTACAAACTATAGCTAAAATTTGAATTGAGTTGAGCATATATGTATGAGGTAAAACTTTTCAAAATCCGTTCATGTAAACTCCATTTGGTTTTAACCCTTACATGTAGTATTTTTCTTAATAAATAACATTTGAAGTCAACCGAGAAATGGGTGTAATTAATGGGAAAAATACAACAAAAAAAAAAAAAAAAAAAGAAAGAATGCAAGATTCACTTCAGGTTTAGTGAACTGATGTAGAACCGAATTTGCATATTGAGGTATTTTTACATCACAAAAATAGTTACATTTTTGCTGCATAAATTTATCAGTGTATGCAAAAATATAAATATTATTCGTCACAAACAATTTTTTGTGAATGTTTTTATTACTTTTTATATAAATAATCGTATTTCGTAACATACCCGTTGAAATGACATTGTACTCTGATAGAGTGCCAACATCAAAAATTGTCACAGATAAAGAAATAAACTGAGAAAGGTTCTAGTTGCGTTCGGAAACGATAAAATAGTTTTGGTTAAAAAAAAAAAAAATTAAAAAAAGGTTGTTACCTAAAGAGAAATGAAGTTTTAAACATACGATGCAGATCTACATCTTTATGCATCTACGGATTGAAAAAAAATCACATGTCAATATCTCTGCGTACATACCAGACAATATTTCTTCCTCTTTTTTATAACGACTACATCTATCATGATACTTAACATAAAATTTGAATTAAACAATAAGAATGACACTACTGAAAATTGTTATTTTCAAGTCTGTTATCAATTAGTAAGAATAAAATAATAATGTCGCTTGATGAAAAGTATTTTCAAACATAAAAGTTTCAGGCCTTCCATAATCGTACCTTAAAATTAAAAACACCTATCTACATATATAAATGCGTTGTAAAGAAAATAACTAAATTTTAACAACTAATAACTTACACGTATTATAAAATGTAAATATTTATAATTTAGATCTATATTTCTATAAATCTCCTCTCATGTTAAAGTTACTATATTTTAGATAGATATTAAGTATTGTTCATAAAAAACTTACAATTAAAAAAATCTAATTATAATTTAAATATTTTATATAATATATTTATTTTTAGCAATAAGAAGTGATAACAGTCGTATTATCAAATTTTTCTTCTTTTACTTCTTCCGTATAAGGAAAGGACACGTGACGTCACTCGCAGTCAAATTATGGGTAAAGTGGCAAAATATTGGTATTTCAACCAATAGAGATTGATCTTTTGCCACTCGAGAGTGGCAAAGATTGATTGACGGAGCGTTTGTTTGTAAACATGCCCTTTCCTTATAGATAGAAAGTAATATACAGTCGGCAGCAAATGTACCTGATGAGTAGCAATAATCCCTGTCTAAAGAAAGTACACTTAATATTGCTTTGTTAAATAAATCCTTGTCGAGTCATGTACTTAGTCAGCCTAAGAACATGATTTGACAAGGATTTATTTAACAAAACAGTATTAAGTGTACCTTTTTGATATCGGAATTATTGGCTAGTGCTCGGATACTTTTGCTGCCGACTGTATGTGGTATTTCTTAAGCTAATATTCATAAGCCTGATATTGTGCATAATAAGGCGTTTCAAATTGTAAATTTCTAAAGTCTTGAAAACAGCTTTAAGCTTTATTATTATGGTTGTTACTATTAGGTGAAGAACACTGTGACGAACAATAGATTTATTGGGTTTCAATATAGATAAAAATAAATACAATTATTTCTTTTAAATAAGTAGAAATGCTGGTGACCTTCCAATATACCGATTTTTATACATTGAAATTTATTCAAATAATGATCCTGGTAGTTCCTTATGTAGACTTAGCTACAAATTGTGTAAATCAGAATCTTACAAATTCTCGATATATATATTTCTAAGTTTACTGCGTATCATTTTTAATTGCTTTCATTATTTTTATATGGAAATGTAATAAAAATAAAAATGGAACGGTGTAAGATATCGTATCACTTGCGTTCTAAGATTCTAAGATTCTAAGACGGAAGGTGGCCGCTCACCACTATGCAGCGGTTTTGAGCGATTTTAACCTTTAGAGAGGGGCTCCGATGGCACTGTGGTGATTCAAAAGAGCCCGTGTCTAAAGGTTAAACCTCCTCCGTTGTTTATTGCATAAACAGGAAAAAAAAAAAAAGGTTACAGAGGTCGCCAAAGCAGAGCTTTCACACGACAGAGGGCGACAAGGTAACAAGAATATAAAAAGAAGAACGGAGCCTTGCTCCCTCGCATGGAAAAGCTTGTGATAAAAAATTATATGGACCTCCAAGAGAAAAGTTGGTAACTGCCTTGGAAGATTGAAAAATTAGTTGGTCAAATTGGAAAGATGCATTAAGAAGTTATAGATTCTGGTTAGTTTCTGACGTAGGGGAAGCCGGGTAACGATATTAAAAAGCCAGTCGTTAGGTTTATTAGGTGGGTTAAGGATACGCCAATCATGAGTTAGTGGGCATGAGAAAAAGTAATGATTTGCATTACCCTCAGCGCCGCACTCACATTGTGGAGTGCGCGAGCAATGAAATTTGTAAAGTCAGTATACGGATTTTTATACATTAAAAATTTATTCAATGATCCGGATGATTCATCGTGTAGTTTTAGCTCAGGAGTCGTACTCGCCGCCCTTTTTTCAGAATACTCTCAGGAATGAAAAAATTTCCAATATTGCTATCACTATATTTATAGTACATTAATCTCCACCCTGTACAATTATATTACTACAAATGCTTCACACATATTTCTGCATGAAATTAAAGGTGGCAATAAAATGTGGAAATTTACTACCTCTGAGAGTGCCCTGAAAAAAGGGCGGAGAGTACGACCCTTGCTTTATTGACAAATTGTGTAGATCTGTAATAAAAAGTTTTCAAATCTATTTATTTATTTATTTATTGAAATGTTTATTTATAAGTTTACTGCGTTATTTTTTAATTATTTCTAGCATTGTGACATAAAACTATAATGAATAATATTATAGTTTTAAAAAAATAAAGAACCCGCTTTTACAGAAATGTGAACTAAAAAGCACAAAATATCTATCTTAGTATTAAAATGCAGGGTAAGAGAAAATCGCGTGAGTGACACACCATAATATTTACATACATTTAAATCTTTAATTAAAATAATTTAGAATTAAACAAAAACCATTTTTAAAAAATCTCCCCTGATTGGGCTCGAACGCTAGACCTTTAGGTTCGTAGCGCGTAGCTTTACCTCACAGCCACAGCGTTCACCTAGGAAAAGTCTTTTTTACAATATAGATTTTTTCTTTGCTTCCAGAGCGGTTACAAACATACAAACATACATACAGGTGAAACTAATAAAAGTGTGTAAAAAAAAAAAAAAAAAAAAAAAGAAAGAAAAAGAAAGAAAGAAAAGAAAAAAAAAAAAAAGTGGATGGGGGAGACAATGTAACAAATCCCACTATTTCGTGTATAAATAAATATAATATACACTATACGTTGAATCAAATGCACAACCATTCACTACTTTCTTCGGAAAATCATTTTCTCTTTCTTTCTATATAAATATATCAGACGTAAATGGAATATCGTTTTCACTTCATATACCGACAAGCGTCAGCTGTCATATCAAGCCGAAAATCTAAAATATGGTGTCTCATACAGAAGCTAAACATAAAAGAATACGACGAAAGTGTTTTCGGATCAAACAGAAAGCTGACCCAGGCACGTCTTCTATTTATGTTTGATATTACTGTCATGGGGAAATTGCAAACGGGGAATTTTTATCAGAATTTTCCTTGCGTTTCGAAATTCATCCGACATTTTGTAAGAATAAGGTGATGTTAACTAAACTTGATTATCTCTGACACGTTTAAAATATACAATGATTTTTTAACTTTTCGTGTTATGCATATTGGAGAAAATTTGATATGTTTATCATTTTATTTTTCGTCATAAAATTCTGTTTTGAATAAAAGTTTCACATTTTTCATTGAATTTTTTTTTTCTTTTTCTTTTTTTTTTTTTTTAATAAAATAAAATTTATTTGATTTAAGGGTGCATTATCTTGTTAAATATATTTTTGAAGTATACGCTATGATAGAATTTTAACTGGAAAAAGTAAAAATATGCAATTTTAAATTAAAGTTAGATTTTTAAATATTATTTTTTAAATTTTATTTACCGAATTTCTAAACTAATATATATAAAGTTTATAATTTCAACCAAATATTTACATTATAAAAAAATTCTGTAATATTCCGGCAGAAAAATCATGTTTTTAAAACTACAGAAATTTAGTGCAAAATTAAATCTCAATCTGTTAAAATAAACTTTTATTTTATTGTATTTATTTATTTATTGTAACTAAATATAATCTGCAACCATTGATAAAGTTTTTATTTGGTGATTACATTGTAAAGGAAAAAAAAAAAAAAAAAAAAAAAAGTTATAACAGATAATTTCTAGCAACAAAGTTGCCACCAAATATCCGTATACTATTGAAAATTACCTTGACAAAAATTTTCAGTAATAGAACAATACAGTAAATATTTGTACGTAACACTTTTTTTACGTAAATAACACTGTAAGAAAAATTCTCGTATTAATTAAAGTTATCCGGCTCTACCAGCTGTGATCTTACCAAACTTTATCATACTTGGATATAGAGATGGGTGTTATTTCACATAATAAATTAAATAATACTGCCATTACATAAGAACCTATTAGCACTGTAATACATTACTAAAAAGATTATATTAAATAAATAACGCTTCCATCTTATCTCTCTGCACGAAAAAAAAAAAAAAAAAACGAAAGAAAGAAAGAAAGTGCCTGTTGAAAAAAATATCATGATAATAAAACCACGGATTTTTTTTTTTTTTTTTTTTTGATTAAATAAACTTTCTTTTGTGATCATATATTTTATTGAAAAAAAAAAAAAAAAAAAAAAAAAAAAAAAACAAGAAGAAGAAGAAGAAGGAAAAGAAAAAAGAAAAACCCTCAGGAATTTACTAATTTTCCTTTCATCCCCGCATACCGCATGTTAAATAGCATCATACAAGTAACGAAACAGTAACATGTTTTGCATTAGACTTCCCTCGCAAATGTTTGATGTTCTGCGGCATGTGAATGAGACTATCCATATGACGCAGGATACACTAACGGAAGTAACAAGTAACGAATCGAATTCTAAAATACCGATTCGTTACTTCGAGTCTGGAAAAATACCTGTATCGTCTTAACAACGAATACATTCGATTACTTCGTAGATTACAAACATTCTTCGTAGATTCAAATATTCTTTTGAAATCATAGATATAGTAATAAGACATAAATAGATCAATGAGAAAGGATAAATGATTCCTTTTTTCTCGGGAAAAGTCACTCTAATCCAAATGGCTATTTTTTCCCGAGTAAATTACACACAGGAATACACACGAATAATTTAGTAAATAAAATTTATGAATAATTTGTTTACTAAAGGTGAATGAAAAACTCCAGATACAGATTCAAATTCATTTTTTTTTTTCTTTTTTTCAATTCTTTCTAATGGCTGATTTTAAAACTTATTTTCGGCATCAGAAATTTTTGCTCGATAACATGGAGATGATAGATCATTATATATTTCTATATCTATGTTTAAAATAAGTAAAAGCTTTCAGTATTTTACATCTTTCTACTATTTTATTCAAAGTATTAATTATAAACAGTATAAAGCTATTAGCACTGTAATACATTACTGAAAAGATCATATAAAATAAATAACGTTTCCATCCGGTTCCCTGCCAAGGTGGGGATCAGACGTGTCATTGATTAGCTCCTAAAGCCGCCCTCTGGCGGACTCTACGGATAATCCACTCAGTGATCGACTGGTTCTTAGAGGTCTTTTTCAGGACCAGCTTTCGAAGGCCAGTAAATATCTTGAGTCTACTTATCTAAATATGGAAAGTGAAAATTGCAAAGATGATTCACTGGTTCCTAGAGGCCCTTTTCAGGGCCAGTATTCGAAGGCCAGCGAGAATCTATCTTGCAGTTCCTCCACTACATCTGAAATCTCTGCTTACAGAGACAAAGACAACGCCACTCATCGTTTCAAGGGAAGGAAATACACCAACCTAGAGTTACTTGCCATGCTATTCCGTGCCTGGCATTTCTGGGAAATCAAGAGATCCATGATAGAAAGATTATCTGACAATGATTATGAAAAATTCCTTGAATTCCAAATATCGCTAACCGATCCTGATACTGGAAAAACAATCAAGGGTCAAATCAAAGACTTCACCGCTTCTCAAATACAAACTGTAATCACTGAATTTCCTGAATTCAGAATAGGTCACGGACAAATCGAGACATCTGACTGGACCAGAGAGGATGAATTCTCTGAATCAATGGATGACACCCCACAGATATCTGATGTTTCAAATAATATACTAACTGACTCTAGCAACCTCCTCCCAGAAACTAATATAACCATTGAAACTAAGGCTCCTAAGCGAAAATTAGAAAATGAATCTCCAAATACTAAAAAAGCTGATCTTAAATCTCTTTTCAACATCCCGATTCAAAATCAATTTGAGAGTCTCGATGAAAAGTTACTTTCAGACCAGTCAGTGCCACCAGATGGCGCCACGAAAATGACTCAAAATTCTAAGAATATTAAGAAAAATCCTAAAATTGCTTTGCCAAAAGGCAGATTTATTACTGTGAAATGCGGTAATAGAAATCAACTTTTCAAAAACCTAGAGAAAAGCATAGGTCATTGCAATTTCACTGCGGCACCTGCAGGAAAATTCATTAAAATATTTCCCGACTCCCCTGAAGATCATGACATTTTAACTTCTAAATTAGACGAAATGAGCGTACAATATTACCTAAAAAATGATAGGGCTACTACGCCACTTAAAGCTGTCATACGTGGACTCCCAATCGATACTGCTGAACTTGAAATTGAAGATGCCCTTACTAAACTTAACTACGAAATCCTTAAAATAAATCGCTTCGTAAGTTTTAAAACCAAACAGCCCCTGCCCTTATTCCAAATTCATCTCCCTAATAATGAGCATAGTAAATCTATTTTTCAAATCCAAAAGCTTATGTATTATAGAGTAGCCATAGAAAATTACCGTAACCCAACTAAAATCCAGCAATGTTATAAATGTCAATTATTTTTTCATTCGGCAAAGAACTGCCATATGAAGGCTAGATGTGTTAGATGCTCTGGCGAGCATCTCACTAAAGAGTGTAATCTTGGCAAAGAAGTTTTTATAGAGAAAAAATGTTGTAATTGTGATGGTGACCATCTCACGAGTTTTCGTGGATGTCCGAAATTCCCTGAAAACAGAAATTCCACTAAAATCATTAAATCCGATTTTCCGAAGCTCCCTTCTAAGACTCCGCCCTCCGACCAATCCGAAATCTCCTACGCTCAGGTAACCACTCCCTCGTATTTACTCTCTCAGCAGAACGCTCCTAGCCGAATTTCTGAGTTAAATAACATCTTAAATAATATAGCAAAAGAAATTCATGTTTCAAACTTCACTGAATTAATCAATAAATTCAAATCCATCCTTAATAGAATGAAACAAGCTGATAATTTAATGACCAAAATTGAAATTCTCTGGGAAGTTTTCGGACTGCAGGCACTTATATCGCACTTATATATTCCTTAATCGGAAGACTGCGTTCTTTTTTCCCTTTCAATTGCAATGACCTAGTCTATAGCGGCTTTTTCAGTTTTTTTTTTTTTTTTTTAATCTTCTGGTTCTGAACTTATTCTGTTTCTCCATCTTCTGGTCTGCTGAGGTGTGGTGCATATCATTTTGGCCCCGGGTACTCGGCACTCATATCTCGAACCTCATCTTATGTCTCTGCACGAAAAAAAAAAAAAAAAAAAAAAAAAAAAAGAAAGAAAGAAAGAAAGAAAGTGCCTGTTGAAAAATATATCCTGATAATAATATCACGGATTTTTTATTTTTATTTATTTTTTTTTTTTTTGAGTAAATAAACGTACTTTTGTGATCATACATTTTACTGAAAAAGAAGAAGAAGAAGAAGAAGAAAAAGAAGAAAGAAAAACCCTCAAGAATTTACTTATTTTCCTTTGTTCTAAAACAAAATTGCGAAGTCCATTTAAATCATACAAGATCAACTTATATGATACAGCACTATACAAGTAACTAGTTTGGATACTCTGTTTCACATAATGAATTTACAAAAAACAAATTATAAACACCGCGACTTGTGTATTAGTTTATACAGTATTAGTATTACAGTATTAGTTTATATTTTTTAAAAATTATAAACACCACGTATTGTGTATTAGTTTAGTTTAATATTAGTATAATCTATACTCGTGACATTTAACGTGGAAGATAGTTTAATACCACGGTTTAACAAAATAATGTTATCAGGATGTTAATTTAAGCAGCCATCATGAGATAGAAAAGGAATGGTTATTTGATGTTCAGTATTTCGTCACGAAGATGGGGAATGGGATTACCCTTGCTAGGTTTCTATTCGCTTTGCGTATTGGTAACAGTTGCTTCGGGAGATGATGGAATGTTTTAGAAAGAATGTGTGATAAGAAAAAGGAAGGATGAAAAATGTTTGTATATAGTTGAAATTGCTTATAGCAGCTGGAATTCAAAATGCGTAATCGAACACGGCATACTGATAGTGTTGGTGAGCATTTATTTATTGTGGTTTTATCAAGAATATTGTTTAAGTTTACTCAAGAATAATTTTATAAGAAAATTTTATATTTATTTATATTTATTTTTTAGCTTTTCTTTTCTTTTCTTTTTAATCTGATTCTTTCTCGAGACTATTTTTAACTATTTAAAATGAGTAAAGGTGTTAAGAATAATTAATTATGCTCGTATATTAAAATTAAGTATTTGAGAGAATAAATCATTTTATGCAGGTTTTGTAAGCAAAATTTATATTTTAAACCAATTATAATTTTAGAAAACATATTCAAAGAGGCTGTTTGCTAAGTACGATGGAAAAATATTAATTTTCTTGCCAATGTGGAATGTCCAAGTTCTTCAGAAAATAAAAAGAGACAATTACTCGGTAGTTTAAAATTTGGGATTTGTCTTGAAGATGTTTTTTTTTAAGATTTGTTATTATTATTTAATTATTTCTTAATTACATGGCTTATAAGAAAACGACACTCGTGTACGTGTTACTCAGAGATGCCAACATTTTAATTTATTCCGGAGCATTTTTTACCCACCTTTGTTTCACACCACTTTTTTTTTAAGACTTTTTTTTTTTTTAATCGAAGTTATATATTGGAGAAACATATTCTATAAATTAAGTGGGGTGGTGTAAAAGCGGGGCTAAAAAAGCTTCGATATAAATTAAAATGTTGGCAATTGTGGCGTAACCGCATTCACTATGTATATTGTATATCCCAAAATGATTGGAAAGACATTAGCCATATATAAACTAAAGAGTAATAGGTTATAAAAATAATATGTTATGATAACCAATTACCAAAGGTAGTATGAAACGAAATAAATTATTACTGAAAAGTAACTGTATATCCCATCTCTACGACTTTATCTCACAGCCACGGAATCCAATTTCATTCTTTTACGTACCACGTTTCAAATTCTAAAAACAGAATAATATGTACCCAACAGATAGAATCTTTAACTATTCATACAGATTTTATCCAATTATACTAAAAAGTGACTTTTTACACATTAAAATATAATTTCAGAAAACAGAGTTTTGTAGTTTTAGGGGGAAAAAACCTGTGGGAAAGATGCAGAAGTTTTTTTAAAATAGTCTTTTTTAATATAGTACCACCTAATGTCTTAATTTTGAGCAACATATTCAAACGCATGTATGGATATCGGCTGTATCGCCACAATAACGTCTGCAAGCGCTCTTAGTTTTTATGCATGCACACTGTCTCAGATAGAACCCGTAAGAAAAAATTACACAAAGGTAGATACTAATCAAGAGACTAATAAATGTTTGCACCGTACACATTTCTGTAATTCTGTGCAATAACAAAGTATTATACACATATATGTTATCATTTTATGATTATGTTTATCGCCTGTAAGCATGAAATTCCGTCATTTCTAAATCCACCCTTGAAATTTCGTCACTTTACATGCAATAAACGGCGACATAAAAGCCATAGCTGCCAATATTTTAATTTATTCTGGAGTACTTTTAACCCCGCCTCTATTTCGCACCACTTTATTTATAGAAAATTTTTCTACAATAAATAACTTCGATAAAATAAAAAGAAATTACCCTTAAAAAATAAGTGGTATGAATTAAAGGCGGGGCTAAAAATACTCCGGAATAAATTAAAATATTGGCAGCTATGTATAAGCATAGCCTCCTAAACTAGATGCCTGTCGCGTTGCTCGAAAACTTGGCAACAGTTGAAGCGGTAGACAGCACCACCAGGTACAGATTGCGCGACTTTTTTATTCAACTGTCACCAATAATTTTAAGAAGCGATATATGATATATATAATCGACGTTACTTTGACTCTATTCGCCTTTTATGTATATCATATCGCAATTTAAAATTTGAATAAAAAAGTCGAGCAATCTGTACCAGGTGGCGCTGTCTACCGCTTCCACTCGTGCCAACTTTTCGAGCAACGCGAGAGGCATCTAGTTTAGGAGGCTATGGTATAAGCTAGTGCTTTCGGATAGTTATTTTTTTTAACCCTCTATATATCCTATATTAAACTGTAACAGTCAAACTATTTTGTACAACTGCAAATTAGTGATAATGGAAATCCAGAGCTGCCAATTTCGTAGTTAATACAATAATTTAGCGACCACTGACGTAGATTCACGCCATTTGGATATCTGTAACCATGTCAGTGTGCGTTACTTTTGCAATTTGTATGTTGCTATATTTCTTTAAGGATATTCCCAATATTCATATTTGTACGAACAAAATATTATGGATACAAATACTTGAATTAGAAAAGTATAATTATAATGTATATTCATTCGTTACATAAATATAGATACAGAAAACCTTATTCTGAATTAACGTAGCTTAAAATAATAACACCCACAGGCAGAACTTAACATCAGAGATATAAAAAAACACGGTGTCGCGAAAGTGTTAATAATCCAGATGATTGTTAGTACTCGCCATTTTTCACACCAGTCTTTTTTTTTTTTTTTTTTTTTGAGTACTTTACTTCTTATTCCATCTTAAATACATTTAAACATAATTACAGTACGACGCAAAAGTTTAGACAATGACGTTATTCATCTTTAAAATTTAGAATTATGACGTCAGATTTACAAAAACCTGTATATATATTAAAAATATGTTTTAAAATGCTATAATCAAAATACAATCGTTTGATTTGCTATAATTTTAATTTTTTTTTTTTTTTTTTTTTTTTTTTGATAAAAATAAAAATTTGCTTGTCGCAAAAGTTTAGACACGATTATGAGTTTCTGTGAATATTTGCTGGCATATGCAAATCTAAAATCCATGATGTCACAGATTTTGAGTACTTAAGTTCTGCAAACGATAACGCTTCGTAGTCGACATGCCGCGAGCTAAAAAAGTTCAAGGGAATGAGGTTTCAATGATTTGGCAGTTGAAAGCTGAAGGGAAGCGCGTTTCAGACATTTTGGCTATTATTAATACATCTAAGAAATCTATTCATCGAGTTTTATCGCGTGGCTGTGAATATAAAGCAAAATGTTGATCTGAGAGGCTATGTATAAGAAATATACAACAGGATCGCGTGATACAAAGACTAGCGAGTACCCAACAAATAAGTGTACGTGGAGTTCAAAGGTCATCGGGACTCTCTGTATCAAAGGATACGATTCGTAGACGAATTGCGGAAAAAGGGACAACAGTTTATAGCAAAATGTAAACGAAAGCAGCTCTGAAGTCATATCATAAGTTACAAAGAATGTTGTGGGCTCGAAAGCATATGTCATATGGATAGAAATGGCAATCAGTCATATTTAGCAATGCAAAAAAGCAGAATCTAGATGGTCCAGATGTTTGGCCATCGTATTGGCATGGTTGAGGAAGGGACCTATAGGTTTTTAAAGTCGCAGATAAGGAGGGGACTCGGTGACGATTTGGGCAGCCATTTGCTATAATGGACAAATATCTCTGACCTTTACCAGTGGTCGTCAAATATCACAGCATTATACCAAGACATTAGAAAAGAACTTAATGCCATTTGCTGAGCTTCTAGGTGGCCCTCAGTGGCAATTTCAAGAAGACAATGGTTCGATTCACACTGCAAATAATACAAAATCTTGGTTTAATTCTCATAATATAAGAGTTCTTGACTGGCCAGCATCTCACACAGATCTTAACCCTACAGAGAATCTTTGGGGCATCATGTCTCGCAGAATTTATAGCAATGGTAGACAATACTTTTCTGTACAGGAACTCAATACATCTATTAAGGATGCATAGTACGACATCGGTCCCCAAACTATGCAAAATTTAGTATCTTTGATGGAATCTCGTATTTATGAAGAAACCCAGAAGCACGGATGCACAATTTGGTTTTAAAAATTGTTTATTTCGATTTTATTTAATTTTTGTCTAAACTTTTGAGACAGTATTATATTTTTGTTACCATTTAATTACTTGCAATATGTACAGTACTACTTTTCATTGTTATAAATATTGTTTATATGCATAGCACATTACATTCAAGCTATGTTAGGAAAATTGATTAAATATTTTTCGAAATCTGCATGAATTTCTTCATTTTCTAAACTTTTGCTTCGTACTGTACTATAAAATTTCGGTGGTGTGGAAAAAGGGGCAGATAATAACAGTAATCGGTATTAGGTTGGCACCTATAGGAATCGTACGTGGATACCTTTTGGTGCTGTCTTAAAAGGCGGATTTCACTTTTTTGGTGAATTTATCCATTATTATTTTATTTATATATTTTTTATTGTTTTAATATTTTTTCTAGAAATTTTAACATTATATGCAAGTACACATTTTTTTTAGAAAGTACACAATTCATTGCATTAATTTTAAATCTTCGCTGTTCGACTGTTATCATATAAATTGCTGAGATTTGCTATTCATTAATACTGACGAAGACATATGAGTGTTGAATTAATATGGGCTACGCTGCTAAACGGTTAAAGTCTGACTACGTACAGAATGACCACAGACCACGTTTTTACCCTGATTCTTACACCAATATTTTTCATTCTGAATTTTTAATAATATGTTCGAACCATTAATTAGGTAAAAATTATCATATAAATATACTGGTGGAAGAATCAGGGGAAAAGGCGGGTCTGTAACTACCCTGTAGGTAATAAAATGTGAATACCAGTCTCTGTTAATAACAAAAATGCCTGTGTGTACGGTAAGCGTATTTACTATCAAGTTTTTGAACTAAAAAAAAAAGATGTCTAAAGTGTACCAAATTTTGTACATTGGTGCAAGTTTTAATATTGTTATTGATATATTTTATGTTTTCCAGTTTGCAGTATTTTTGGGGGAAAAGGGGACATCTACTTTAACAATAATAATAAAAAAAAATCTATATATAGGAGAGACTTTTTATCATAACACTTTCGTATAGAAAGGTACAACTTACATTTATCAAATTTCTTGCATTGGAACATGTTTACAAGATCTGATATCATACGAAGCTCTATTGTTTTTGTTGATTTCGATTTTGAGTTATTTTATGTTTTCCAGTTTGACGGAGTTATATGGAAAATGACATCGAAAAATTCTCTGAGTACATAAGCTTATTTGTCAATATATTTTCGCACATAAAATAGTGACAATGATCCAAAACTTTTATAAACATATGTTTCTTAAAACTATCTGATCTTGAACGAAGCCAGTTTTTATTGTTTCATTTTGTTTTTCCACATTTTATGCAGTTGATGAAGAAATTAAATATTTATTTCAGAAAGCTCTAAAAAAGTGTAAAATAATGGAGTTGAAACTGTCAAATAACGGCGTGGGTTATAAACGATAGTTAAATATAATTTCTGTAAACAAAAATTATTCTTGTTATAGCGAATGTCAGTTTACATACGACGTAACAAAACAAATTTACAAGATATTGGAAAATTATTATTGATAAATTATTATTGTCAATTGACATCATTATTAACAAACAGAGATATGTTGCTGATGAAAATATTCTATAATTAATTACTAAAATACAGATTGAGCTTTTCAAAAATAGGATAATGTACAGAGAAGTATGTACAGAGAAGTAAAATGTTTACTGACAAAAAACGAAAGAGGAATCAAACTTAGAAAGTATATATATTGTTGTTCTCAGTCTTCTAACATTTTCTGTAGTGACATGTGTCTGTTAATTTGACTGAATGAAGTTTATGTAATACAAATTTTTCATCTTTATTAGCTTTACATACTTGCCAACCTAACCCAGAAGCAATGTTGCCAGATTGCGAGATTTTTTTATTCAACAGTCACCAATAATTTTGAGAAGTTATATTTAATGTACATAATCGACGATTAATCGTCTATAATACATATCAAACATCATTTCTCAAATTTATTGGTGAATGTTAAATAAAAAAATCGCGCAATCTAGCAACGCTGACCGGAAGATTCTTAATACCCTTTTTTGTACACCACTTAATTTTTACAGTATTTCTCTTCAAATGTATTTACGATGAAATAAGAAGAAAAGTACTCTAAATAAACACTGATGTGAAAAAGTAGGCGGGAAGAGCAATCTTCCGAGTTAGGTTGGCAACTATGGCTTGATAACAAAATTTTCTTGTCTATGATCTGAATATTTAGACTGAATTACTGCTGTCATCAATCAAAATATAACTTTTGGATTACGTTGCATTGTTATCAATAAAATGAACTTTGGTTGTAAACTCATTAATCATTTGATAAAGGTAAATAATATATCGCTACAAAATAATGTAAACATTTTTTAAACCTTCGCAGCATCATATATCAGCTAAATGCTTGTATTAACCAGAAATGTTAACATTTTAATTTATTCCGCAAAGTTTTTAGTCCGCCTTTATCTCATACTACTTTTTTCTTAAGAGTACTTTTTCTTATTTTATCGAAGTTATATACTGTTGAAAAATATTCTATAAATTAAGTGATGCGGATTAAAGGCGGAGCTAAACATGCTCCAGAATAAATTGAAATGTTGACAACTATGGTATTAACCCTTTATATACCGCATTATGAAACACACAAAAAGTATATTTGAAACCCCCCCCCCAACCTTTTTTTTTTTTTTTTTTAGTTACTTAAGCGATACTTACAACATTTTTTAAATACGTATAAAATACAAATTTTGCATAGTTCCTCATCAAAGTAATTAATCAGGATTTTCTGATAAGGTACTTCAGTTTACCATTGGTACTTAGAGGTCGACAAAAGTCCTTGGGCCTTAATTTTTTTTTTTTTTTTTTTTTTTTTTTTTTTAAGTATTTATTTTTATGTTCTTTATACTTTTTCTAAGATTGGTTGAAGGTACTTGAAGTAATATAGAAATTAATTATAACACACTTGAAGATCGTGGAAAATGCCAACTAAAAACAACCAGAGAACTCTGTAAACTGTTTTCTGGAGCAAAAGCAGTTACATTTAGCGTCTAATATTTTGCAGTGAATTTAACGCGATGCATATACGTTCTATTCTTGTAAATATCTTTGACATATCTCCATAAATTGAATTTTTAACTAATGGCATACTTGCCAACCTAACCCGGAAGATTGTTAGTCCCGCCCCTTTCCGCCAATTTTTTTCACACCAGTCTTTTTTTTAGAGTACTTTTCTTCTTATTTAATCGTAAATATATTTGAAGAGAATTACTCTAAATTTAAGTGGTGTACAAAAAAGGGCGGGAACTAACAATCTTTCGGGTTAGGTTGGCAAGCATGTAATGGAACTTTAAACTTAATGGCTTTTTATTTATTTAATGGCTTTTTAAACTAATGCTACTTTAAAGTACCATCGGTAGATAAAGGGTTTAAAAAAAACTTCATCAAAAGATTTATTTAATTTTTGTCTTAATCCGAGCATAAAAACACTTAAAAGTCTTTTTATGTAAGAACATTAATTTACATAAAATATAAAGAAAAAGAAAGAAAGAAAGAAAAGAAAATGAAAAGAAAAGAAAAATGCGGCAAAAATTAATTTATACAAATGACTAAATACAACAGAATCAATATACAAGAAGGTAACTAGTTACGAAAACTAAATTAAATAAATACATTAAAAAAGTGATTGAATGTAAACAATGCCATATTAGTTTAACTAGATCGTTTTTTGCAATGAATCTTCTCCTGTGCAAACATATTAAACAAGCATAGGTAATCCTTTTTTTTAATAATCCGATTACTGTTAAAATATTTGCTTAATCACGTCAAAGAAATATCAGATGATGCTTTTATATTTCTTTCGCCATCAAATATTTTGCGATAAAGTAAACTATATAAAGAAAGAAAACATTATATCTTAGCAGTAAAAAAAAAAAAAAAAAAAAAAAAAAAAAAAAAAAAATCTCCACTTCTAATGTAAACTTGCATAAGCTGTATTGTACCATTTTTAAATAAAAAAATATTTGAAGAGTAATATTATTTGAAAATATATATATATATATATATATATATATTTAATTTTTAGTTTTCTACAAAATAAACTAATAATGACTAAAGTTGGCCATTATATATTTTACGATATTTATCATAGCTGCCATTAATTTATGCTTTTTGGTTACTAGTAATTTTTAACAGAAACCTTTTATAAAATTTTGTAGTCAGTTTTGAGGATTAAATCAAGTAAATATTTGTACAATTGTTTTACTGGTACTTTAAAAAACGTAAATTTGGAATCTTTAGTACTCATAAGAATACTTCTATATCTGCCTGATACGGTTTGGGCGTTAAAATACAACCATCAACAGCGAGCTTGATTAGGGAAATGTATTTGCCCGAAAAAAAGGGCTTTATAGATTTTCTTTCTTTTTTAAAAAGTGATATAAGTTTTTTATAAAGTGATAGCTTTTGTTAATAAAGTGATGTAGAATAATAATAATAATAATAACAATAATAACACTAATAATTGTTATTATTATTATTATTAATTCTAAATTGATATGAATATATTGATTGGAGAAGGTGTCAAATTCTGCTAGTGTTAGTGTAAAATGATTTATCTCATTCAGAATATTAAACAAAATCAATTTGCCAATTGTGTTTGTTATTTACACCAGAAATTCTGCATGGACAAGGTTAAAGCTAGAGAAAATAGGTGTAACTCGGAGCTTGAAGTTTCCGTTGTTGTTTAATCAGGACATTTGCAGGGGAAAGTATCCATGATTTTATTTTTTTTTAATTTCTTGCCATCTTTTGTGCAATAATCTCTTCCTATTCAATTACGACTAATTACTATAAAAAAAAAAAAAAAAAAAAAAAAAAAAAAAAAAAAAAAAACGGAAAATTTTCTACTTTTAATTGTTCTGGAAAATAGTCGGAGACTTTGAGCTCTATTATTATAATCATTATGATTACATAAATGTATACGTACAAAATGTATACGATTGCCAATACGATGAATATCTCATATGTTACAGCTCTGTTTAAATATTGAGCTATGTAAATGCAGTATATTATATATATACATAGGTAGATAGGTATACAGTAGACTCTCGATTATCCGCGGCATTGAAATATTATCCGGGACATTGGTTTACATTTTTTCCTTTTTATTTAGTCTTGAATTTAGATTTTATTTAAAAATTTAATGAAATACCTAATTGCACAGGTGCCAAGTCTCCCGTTTTTCAAAGGAGATTTCAAACCAGAAAATATTAATAGCTGCTTTCGTTAATGTTAATCGTCGAAAATGTGTATAACATATTCCATTTAAAAATACTGGTGTCAGTTTTGAATTAAAACTTAAAATTGTTGGCAGTTATATAATTGTATAGATTGTTATTGTACACGTAATTTATGGTAGCAAAAAAAGCCTAGAAAGGTGGAAATCATGGATAAACCATTCGCAGATAATCGAGGGTTTACTGTACTTATATATATATATATATATATTTAACTTAGTGTTTTAAATAAACACGTGTGTCTTTAAAGTCTGAGTATCTAAATAAAATAAAAACTATATTTTCTCCTTAAATATTAAGTGAGAATCAATGGTAAAAGTGTTTAGAATTTTCTGTTACCACTTCTAGTAGCATACTTTTTTTAAATGAATTTTTGCAGTACCATTTTAGACTAAATAAGATAGAGATTAATGTTTAACAAATAGTGGTAACAGTTTTGTTTTAAAACAGAAATTTTTTAATCTTTGTTAAAAATATATCAAAATTTATTATTTATTATTATTTTTTTTTTTTTTTAAATAATGAGATATATATCTGTTGACTGCATTGATGATACATATACCTAAAAAAAACCTAAGTACACCTTTGGATATAAAATATTCATAAATACATCTATTCATTGAATCGTCATGAGTAAAAATCTAATAATTACGTTTAGTTTACTTTTTCTCCCTCCCCCCGCCTCCCATTCCCCACCAAACGATTGGTTGTCAAATATGGAACACTATTGAGAGATAAAATTCGAAATGGGATTAAAAGAACTTTTAAGAATGTCATAAACGCAAATGTAACTACAAAATTAAACAGAGATACATTAATAACTTTATTTTAATTAAAATCTGCAAATTTGATTAGTTTTTGCAGTCTCTAAATAAAACTTTAAAAAATATATAAAAAAGTATAATATTTGCCTCTTCAGTTCTTGTTACGAGTGAAATAAAATTTAGTAATGTGCAGCGAAAATAAGTGTTAATTTTATTGAGAAAATATTTACAATTTTTATTTATGTATTTCCAAAAAAATTCTGTTAATTTACGTGATTTAGTTTATGCTATATACAGCTAAGCTGAATGTTTCCAAATATTTCTTTCTACTTTGATTAAATAGATTTTATTTTCCAAATGCATTATATGTATTGATCCAGTTTTCGCAATTTTTTTTTTCATGTACAAGCCCCAGGCAATAAAAAATAATCTGGTGTGTCACTCACACAACTTTCTCTTACCCTGAAATTTAATACTATAAATACAGGTTGCAGATTAAAAGGTAAGATAACCAGTACTGTTATGTAAACCTGTGTTAAATAATTCATATTAGGCTTCTGAAGAGTTTTATATGATAATTAGTTCTGTGTGAGGGGGGCTACCGCCCCCCTTAACCCCCCGATTCATTAATGCACCTACATTTATATAGAATTTAATTCGGTTATTAAAAAATAATTATGTTTTTAAAAAATAATTTTTAAAATTATTAGTTAAAAAAATTATCTTTTATGATAATGCAGACGATTTCCATATTGGAGAAGTAGTATAACACCAAATATCCAAAAAAAGTGCATTTTATTCTCAATATTGAAAAAAAAAATACGATTTTCTTTCTAAGTTTTTTTTCGTTAAAAGTGAAAAAAAAAAAAACGATAACTTTGTTTTAAATTATCGCAGATCGATGGTTCAACCATTCGTTTTAAAGGTATTGGCGAGCTCTTTTGAAAGATACCCATCATGAAAATTTACTCCCCTCGAAGGGGGACTTCCCCCCCCAGGGGGGGAGGCGAGGCTCCTACATACACAAAAATTTTTTCCCAGTTGACTATTTCTATTACAATATATATATATTCGTTTCATTTGGTTTAGTGCAGTCTACAGACGTTAAACTCTACTTACCTGCAATTTCCCCCTTAGACGTAATGTATTAGAATTCTTTTGATTGTCCCTGTACACGAACCATTTGCTTGATCTTAACGAAAAGCTTACTGTAGCATCTATATATGATACACATTTAGAGTACCAAGTTTGGAATGTCTGATACTATTTGTTCTTGAGATATGCTGATAACAGACAGACACACACACAGACTCACAGACCATTTGCTAAGAACATGATTTTTCGTATTCAGGGGACCTCAAAACGTGTAAATATAACAAAATCTCGCGTTCGAAAATTTGATCCAAAAACAATACTTTCTCTATCTTACGGGTAAGAGAAAGTAAAAAACCAAAAAACAGAACAGTAAAAGACAAAAAAGTAGATTTCATTTTAATATTTTCAAAATATTGATTTTAGAAATTCAAACTTATTCTGGTATCATGCAGGTTTTGTCCATCAGAAAAAAAAAAAAAAAAAAAAAAAACACAAACATATGGGAGTATTGCATTCACAAAATATACACAGACACGCAGACACATAGACATTTTAAAAAAAACAATCAAATCCTACTCATGATATCTCAAAACGTTGAAATCCCCCGAAAACAGAATTTAGAAAATTTTCACGAATCTAATACTTTTTTCTTATATATACAGAGGAAAGTAACAATGCTAACAAGGAACATTAATAGATATATAAATTGTTTAGGGAAAAAAAATAAAATTACTTGGAACTAATAAATTTTTAAGAAAATTTACATTATAGTTCTTAATATTCCTTATATAAAATGTTCTTTTTATTATTAAAATAATATTTATTTTGTATATAAAAGTTTAATATCTTTAATGTTTATTCATTTGGAATCATAATACAATAAAAAATTAATTAATTAAAATTCCTGGAAGATATATATAATTGCGATTCTCAATTTTATTTATTTTATAAACTACGAGTAATATTAAGTAAATTCATGAGATATTATCCACATTTAAGGCTTTAATCTCAATATTACAATACAGGATACATGGAACATAGCTAACCCATAACATTCATAACAATCTCTTGTAATCTACTCATGAGGACTTAATATCAATTTGCGTACATGTGTAGCAATCTCTTGAAGCCCTAAACAAGCTTAAATTATTCACGTTGCTGAATGCCTTACTCTGCATTTTGGAAAACAGACATGAGATATTGTAATTTAAACTGTATTAATAACATAGCACTTCGAAAAATAACATATGCAACTTATTAAAAGAATAAGTTATTTTATAAAAAATTTACAAATTAAATTTCATCTTTATGATCTTAATGAATTATATTTATATGAAGTTATTTACATTTCGATGTTCAGAGGTTAAATCTTAATTACAATAAAGGATTTATGAAGCATGCTTTACAATTGTGAATCAGAACAATCACTCGTAAGTTATTCAGAGGCGCTTAAAATCTGTTTAAAATGATGTATAGTTTCCTTTTGAAGACCTAAACTGACACAAATTTTTCATATTTCTAAACATATTATCAGCACCAATTCAAAAATGCAAAGTACCATGCTTGGCAGAGCTTCTGAAATTGCATTGATTTTGAAAAACTTAAAAGTAGTTATAGTTTTTTTAAAGCTTAAAGTGAGCATTATGCGAACTTATAAATAAAGTGATTTATTTTTTATTTTGATGTTACCATAAGCTCAAACGTTTTACCATAACAAGGGAAAAAAAAAAAAAACTCATTACAATATATTTTTCTTCAAAATTTTCTTTTCTTTTTTTTTTTTTTTTTTTTTTTTTTTTCGTTGTCTTGAATTTTACTGTTATTCTAATATTTATTTCGAATTATCCGTATTACATAGATTATCGATAACAAAGCCTTTTGTTTTATGCACATAATAAAGACTTCAAAAGCATTCATGCTCTGACAAGTATTTGGAAACAGAGAATTTTGTTCTATGAGCGAAAATTTACAATATCACAAATATACAAGCATATAATTCGGCAAAAGAAATTTCACAAATTGAATCCAGCCCTATAATTGAAAATCTTATTGCTATCCACTTTTAGATTCTTCTTTAAAAAATAAACAACATCCTATCCTAATAATATTTCACAACTTAATTATTTTTACATAATTAATATGAAACTGTTACTAAAAGTTTCTGATAAATGGTAGTAGTATTACATCTTCCTTCAAAAAATAGAACAGTTAGCAACTATGCATTCGATAGCAAGCATATAAGCTTACAAACTAAAAGTATCCATGGTTTACTTACTTTGTTCAGAGAGTCACGATTATTACTCAACACTGAAAAGTTGCGTTTTTATTGACTGACATTTTTGTAATTTAAATAAATTTATCTATTTTATCAAAAAATATTGTTTCAATCAAATTACATAACAAATATCCACTTATGTAGCACCACTTTAAAACAATGTCTAGTTTCCTCTTGAAAACCTAAATCTGTTTAATGATTTCCATTTGCTTTATATATATATATAATGTGTGTGTATGTGCGTGAATGTTTTCAACCCCCGGTTTTCGATGGATTTACACCTCTCCGCGATGTCCCGAATACGATTTGGTCATTTTTTTAAAAATGTCTGTTTGTGGGTGTGAATCAAAACTTTTGTGGACGGTGGTTCTCTTGAACCAATGGACGGAATTCAACAAAACATATTTAGTTGACATTAATTTATATTAATAAAGATTACATTTAGGGATCAATTTCTCAACAGGAGTAGCTGTGATCTTATTTTATTTTATTTTATTTATTTATTTATTTGTTTTATAATTTTTGAAAGTGGCAGTGTAGGACAAAATTTCGTATGAAGGTAAATTATGATAATTATTTTTAACATTTCAATGTGCAATTAAAAAAAAGTACTTTTAATTGTAAAAGTCAACCAGGAAATTTTTTGTATACATAGAGATGATCTTTTGTATATACTTTTTCCTGAGGTGCAGTATCAACCGGAGATGTAAAATTTCAAAAGACATCGATAATGCTTTTAAAACGAGTGGTTTAACTACAGATTTGTAATAATTTAAAACAAAGTCATCGATTTCCCTTAAAAATAAATAAATTAAGAAATTAAGAAAAAAGAAGCATTTCCTCAAATGTCGGTACAAAATTTGCTTTCTTTCAGCATTTAGTTTTATTCATTTCTGAAATGAAAATCATCAGCATTCATCATGGAAAACTACTTTTAATATGTAATTTGTACTGTGTGCATTTGAATAGGAAAAGGTAGAATGATGTTTTGTGATATCCACAACAAACTATTTACGTTTGTAAGCGCTTTAACAATACTTTAGTAAGCATATCTCCAGAGCCTGATTAAGGGGGAAGCACACATTATCTCCGCTCTCACCGGAATACTTTTACAATTTTTTTTTACTTCATGTCATAGAAATTCCACGCTTTGACGAGGAAATATTTTTTATAAAAAATGAACGGTGTAAAACAATCCATTTTATTCACCGTTATTAGACACCAGAATTCTTTTAAAATAATTTTTAATGAGAATTTTCTGTTTATTATAGGACGAAAGTATTTGTTAAAAAATAACAATGTAAGTATAAATAATGTGTGCTTCCCCCCTTAATCAGGCTCTGATTTTGAGAGCATTGATTATTATTATTTCAAAAAGAATGGAATATATATATATATATATATATATATATATATATATATATATATATATAATGTTTTACTAGTCATCATCATACCATGTATTTTAGTAATGTAATATGATATAACCCATATTTGCCAACCATCTCATTATGAGCCGTACAATTTTTAGTACCCGCCTTTTTTTTTTTTCACACCAATAAATTTTTAGAATAATTTTAGTCTTATTTAATCTTAACAACATTTGGAGAGAATAACTCTTAAAATATAGTGGTGTGAGAAAAGGGACGTTTTTTCAGGTGGCGGCGTTAACAATTGTACGGTTATTAATGAGGTGGTTGGCAAGTAAGTATAACCACATTTTTCTGTTGGTACAGGGCAATTCCGTGAAAAATGAAACGTCAGACACACACAAAGATATTTTTGCTTCATCCAATATTTTCTAATAATAATCACTAGCCTATTTATTTCAATATATGTATATATATATATATGTATATCAAATATGCAATATAATATTTCTGCATGGTAATAGTAGTAGTAAAAAAATAGGAAATATTATTCGTGTGGCTGATGTCAGCTTCTTCTGTGGAACCATCTATGTAGTTTAATAACACATTTTTTTTTAAGTTTTTATCGGGATTTATATTCTGAATCCAATTTATTCTTTGATATAATCGTATTACAGTTACTATCAGAGCTTTTGAAAACAGTACACGTTCAGAAAGAAAGTACAAATTCAAAAGATAGATTCAAAACACAAAGCTGTTAAATAAAATCATTGACAATTCCATTGGACATTTGATTTAAAAGGGAATTTTATTGTAGCCAAAGATTTATGCAGGCTACTTTGACTTTCGCCTGATTTTAAAGATTTATAGCACGATAAAATTTTAGACAATGTCTCTAGAGGATTTTTATTACAGCTATAGATTGTGGTCAGTAGTATATAAATCTTTAAACTCCGTAAAAATAAGTTCCATATATTCAACTTTTAAAATCGTTTCACCGGAGGATACAATAAAATAAGTAATGATAAAGTCATTTCTTAAAATTCAAAACCAAGAATTTAAATCTTCTGAATTTTACCATTGTTTCAAAGTATTTAAATTATTTATGAGCAAAAAATAGAGCGGCTAGTTTCAGTAATATGTATTTTTATCTCATTTAAAATATTTATTTATAAGAAAATAAATTAATATTATATAAAATATGCTTCTTGTTGAAAATTTAGAATCTCCTTATTCATTTCTTTTAAAAATCTTAGCCATATAAAAGTTCGCGAATGATGTAACTTAAATTCATATTTATTGACCTTTCAATGTACTATAAGACCCATTTACATTTCCTTTGACATATATACATGAATGGGAATTTGGCACAGAAATCATACCAGTATTTACATAAACAAAATTTTTTCTAATTCAATCTATGAGGATAATCCTGCTTTAAATACACTTGCTGCACTTTATATTAACCCATTTTATCCCAATTTATATATTTTGCTCAAATTTGAGAAAAATTATATTTTTTAAGGTTAATTAAACCTAAATAAACTAAATACAACAAAATTTGAAAAAAAAAAAAATATATATATATATATATATATATATATAATATTCTGTATAAGAAATCTTATCGATCTTGTACGCAGGACATTGAAATAAAGAGGATAATATTTGCACTTATATGTTTTAGTGTTCTCTTCAATAGTGAAAAGAGCTTTCCGAGTATAAAGTTTTGCTTTATCTGTATAATACTTTCTCATTTACATGATAGTTCTCCAGAAAGAATTTTCAACCGCAAAGAGAAGATAAACCACACCCCCTAATATAATGATTAAACAAAGATTCCAGATGGAGGAGGAGGTGAGACACATCACACGCTAGCAGAAGCTTATATATACCATTATATATTCCAGCTGACAAAATATTCGCACCAAGCAAATTCTGATTTCTATATGCTATTTTTCAGCTGTCCTTTAAATAGGACAATGGGATAAAATGGGTTAACGATTCTGTCAAAAGACGTCGAAACAAGCAGGTCACCAACTCCACTTCCACCTTTAATTTTTGTCATTTTTAGCTCTGTTTATCTTCTTCCTTTTTTTATCGCATCTGACACTGACTTGTCCTAGAGATTATATCCTGCTTTTGACTCCATTGTTACAAAAAATTTGGATAGCATGCAATGTTGCACTCCTGTCGAAAAGGTGTCCTTTTCATGGCACATCTGTCTCAGACAGATCGAGTTTTTGGTGGGTGCAGGCTGAGGGCGATTTTTCAAGAATATGATAATAAAAATTAACAAATTTGCTCATAAAAACTAAAAAATTTCTTGCTGTTCTTAATCTTCCTACGAGTTGTATAATTGTGTATATAAAATTTATCCTTTTTTTACATTGTGCTTCCTATTTCAAAAAGCTCCAAAATTATTTATGTTTTTCTTCCCCTTCTGCAGAGAATTTAAATTCAGGACACCTCACCCCGTTAGTTTCTACTCTCAAGCAGAGGAAGATAGATGCGTGATTCTGTCACAAGTGCTTTAGGACCAAAGCTTCCGATGTTGAAGTGCAAAAGAATTTTTTTTTTAATTCATAAATAGTACCGTATTTTCCGGCATATAACGCACAGGTCCCCGAAGTGTGTTACACACCAGACAATTTAATTTACATATAAAGCTATAACAAATAAAAGCTTGTTAAGACATAGCTTTTGCTGTAAATTTAAAATTCCGGTGTATAACTGATTTTACAAACCTGCGCATAATTCCCCTCTTTGTATATCAGGTCTACTGAAAAGATCTGACAATTTGAATTAATAAAATGAAACCGTAAATTTTTGTTTAGCAAAATTTATATGTCACTTTAGCAATATCCGTCTTAAATTTATCCATAAATATCTTAAATATTATCCAAGATAAATTTCCGATGTCAGAATTTAATTCAAATGGCCAGAATTTTCAGGTAGACGTTATATACAGGGCGATTCCGAATGTCATGGGACAAACTTGGAGTGGAGATAGGAAACATCACAAGGATTCAGAAATGTAGAACCCATGTCCTCAAACGTCCTTTTAGCCATTTATAGACGGGTGATTTTTTCATGGGTACGGGCATGGCTCTCCACTGTTGCATTTTTCTTTTTTAAGATTTTTTACATGTTATTGTTTACATAAATAAATAAATTCTGTCTTTAACTATGTATTTTATTGCAGTGATCACACTCATACGAGCATTGTGTATGATTTTGTGAAACAACGAAGCATGCAAGATTTTAAAATTTACACAGTAGGCTATGTTAGTAGTTCACAAAAGCACAAAACATCTAGTTCTTAAAGGGTTGAAATGGCGCTTGGGGACATTGATTCCTGTACAACTCTGAATCCTTACTATGTTCTCTAAGTCCCCTCCAAGTTTCTCCCATGACCTCAGAAATACCCTATATAAATAAACGCATTTAAGTAATCTGTAGTTCGCATAAAACTTACTGAATCTGTATATAAAAATTTTTAAATATTTTATCGTTTACGAGTAAAATAAAGAATAATTTATCACATTTAACAATAAAGGAAACAATTTCAGGAATTTTCAATAAAACTGTAAACACCAAAGAAGAAGTTTTCTTCATTGCTTTGATTTACCAGATTATCAAATGTAATGATCAGGGAATAAAATTGGGAAATCACGCTTCTGAAATACGTGAATTATAGCACACCACACACTGATACCTTCATATTTAATCATTTGAGGTATTTTATACTATTTCCATCAGAGTCATAAAACAGCTATAATAAGAAATTTCCCATTAATTGAAGAGGAATAGTAATTTAGCATAATATTTCTATTTTCTTTAAGGACTCACTTGACATTTTGTTCCCAAGAGTCTTTTAAGGGAATTTCTTTTGAGTTTATCGATTATTACATCAGTAAGTTTAATTTTAAAAAGGCAGTTTTTGAAGAAGAAAAAATCAGTAGAAATATTGAAGGATACCTGAAGTCATAATTTTTGAATATCTTTAATAAAATGAATCCATGAGAAAATAAAATAGGAAAAATTTACATTTTTGAAAACTAGATTAAATTTTTTAAAATAAAAGATTATTTTAAATATATATATATATATATACATGCAATGAAATTTATGCGAAATATGGTTGAGGTATTGATTTTATAAAGAAAAAATAATACAGAAAGATAAAACAATGTTTTAAAATATATACAGTCAAACCTCGTTAACGTGAACACTGTTAACGTGAATTACTTTTAACATGAACTGTTTTCATAATCCCCGTCAAAATGAAGATTAGTTTAGTTATATGAAGATTAGTTATTGATAACATGAACAAATCTTTTATTACCCTTGAGATTCACGTTAACGAGGTTCGACTGTATTAAAATTTTTAACCTTTATATACATATATATATATAGAGAGAGAGAGAATCCAGTGTTGCAAATTTTATATTTTTTTCCGGAGCAATTTGACCCGCCTTTTTTTCATACCAGTAATTTTGAAGAATGATTTTCTTATTATTTAATCGTTGTCACATATTGGAGAGAAATATTCTACAAAAATTCTGGTACGAGAAGAAGGCGGGTCTAAAATTATTCCAGAATAAATTATAAAAATTGGCAACTCCGTAGAATAATCGTACGATGGATATTTTTAAATGTGTGTTGAAAGAAATTCTGCTAATACCTTGACATAAAAATGGGTGACAAAATATTGCTGTCACATACTTCTGACAACACTATTAATATGAGCGACTTTTATACAAATTTAATTATATATCGCAATTAGTTTTGTGCATCAGACACTATGTTTATTATTTCTCCATCTGAACGGTTCTTTCATGCTTCACAAAAATATAATTATTCCGCGTCATAGATAAATAAATGTGTAAAAAACTAAAAAAGTACCATGCAAAAATATTGTTATGCTCTGGTATTTTTAATAATACATATTTTTTAGGTACATTTGTCTTATTTTTATTCATTGAAATGCGAAATTACTGTCTTCTTCTTCTTATTTTTATTTTATTTATTTATTTAATAATATTAATGCAATATACTTTTTTTAAATATCCATCTCTAGTTAAGAAACCCTGTCATTGTTTACATTAAAATTTCGAAGAAAAATGAGTGAAAATAAAATTTCTATTTCAGTACCAAAAAAAAAAAAAAAAAAAAAAAAAGGGATTTTCTCGTAAAGGAAATAAAGTAGAATTTAACTATTTTAAAACAGAAATTGTAATTTTCTACAGCATTTATATACTATTTATGAAGAAAAAATTCTTCTTAGAAAACTTAGATTTAACGTGAAGAGTATTTCTTTGTATACATAGTTCTGACCCAAATTACGTTTTTACTACATTTATTTTACTGTGTCCCTTATTTCTATGAGCATGAATTTTTTATCTGCTACAATTAAAAGTATTTGCAGTAAGAACAAATGCTTCTTCAGATTCAAGGGCGGTGGTCACTTATAATATCCACTTAAATTAAATTCCTAATTGCAAGAATTTATCCCAGAATTTTTCAACAGAATTTTACTTTTATAACTTACTGGAAAACAATTCTACTCTATCAGAGCATAGCCTCCTAAACTAGATGCCTTCCGCGTAGCTCAGAAACTTGGCAACAGTTCAAGCGGTAGACAGGGCGACCTGGTACAGATTGCGCGACTTTTTTATTCAACTGTCACCAGTAATTTTAAGAAGTGATACATGATATATAATAGACGTTTCTTCGATACTATTCGCTTTTTATTTATATCAAATTCCACTTTTAAAAACTTTTGGTGGTGGTTGAATAAAAATGTCGAACAATCTGTACCAGGTGGCACTGTCTACAGCTTGAACTGTTGCCAAGTTTCCGAGCCACGCGGAAGGCATCTAGTTTAGGAGGCTATGGTCAGAGTTGCCAAGCTTTTTAACACTTTCGCGACCGCTGACGAAGATTCACGTCATTTGAAAATCTGTAACTTCACCAGTGGGCGTTTCTTTTGCAATTTGTATGCCATTTATTATTTAAAAATATACACAGTATTCATATTTGTACAACCAATATACTATGGATATAAATACTTTGATTAGAAAGAGTATAATTATAATGTATATCCATTTGTAATATGAATCTGAATATAGAAAATTTCTTTCTCAAATACTGTAACTTAGGAGAATAACGCCCACAGGCGGACCTTACTGTCAAAAAGACAAAAACATGCGGTCGCGAAAGTGTTAATTAATTCGGGAGGATTTTTAACTCCGTCTTTTTTTATCATACTATATTTTTAATATTTTTCTCATTTTATCATAGTTGTTTATTATAGAAAACTAATCTATAAATTAATCCGTTACCGGTCCTACTTAATTGCACTCCTCTCGTCATTGTTGCCAAATTTAGGGATTCTTTAATCAATATTCACAACTACGTTTTAACTAAAACGGTTGTGTAATCACTCCGACGGTTATTCTTCCGTTATATATATCAAATGTCACTTCTGAAAAAAATATTGGTGAATAGTTAATTAAAATAGTCCCAAATTTCGGCAACACTATTTTGAGCGGTCAAAGGGTTAAATGGTGAGAAATTATGAAGACAATGTTAAAAAGAGCATAAATGAAGGAAGATTTATTAACCAGTATACGGCCGTTCCGAAACTTAGAAAGTTCCTAACCTCAGTACTACTGGAAAATGTAATTAAAACATGATAAAAAGAAACATGAAATAATTTTTATCTTTGTTTTGTTAATTCTTTTACATTTTATCATGTTTTAACTTCATTTTCCTATCGAACTGAGAAAGAAACTCTGAAAGTTCCAAAACGGTCGTATACTAGTTAATATTTTTATCTTCATTTGTGCTTGTTTAATGTTGTTTTTTGCTCTATTTTAACAACCCAACACTAAATCTCTACACTTAATTATGATTAAGAATCCAAATATTTATGTATAATATATGTATAATATATATATATATATTTATATGTATTATATGTATAAAATTTTATATAAATATTTTTTTTTTATTTGACCCATAGATTCTTGTCAGAGGAGACATTTTTTTTTTCTTTTTTATTAATTTCTTACCACTATTTCTATAACATAGAATGTATAATAAATTTATGGATGTGATTTGTAGATCTACCCATTTAAATGTATTATAAATTTTAATTTTTGGAAAAAGTAGTACAAAAGAATTATAAAAAAAGTCGTCTGTGGCAGTAACGGAATTTATAATTTTACTATAAATTCTAATTCTATTACATAGACTCTATATAAATAAAGAGAAGTATCTGTCTGTGTGTCCGTCTGCGTTCTAGTGCTCACACTACTTATCACAAAGTTAGAAAACTTAGAACGAACCTGAGAACGAACAGGAGTACACCTCTTCGAGATTTTTTCGAATTTGAATTTTTTAAATTATTATTATTATAATTTTTTATTTCAATTTTAAATATTGGCTTCTATGATTCATTTTTCCGAAATTTATTCTTTCATTTTAATCGTCTGCGTATCTTAGCAACGGCAATTACGCTACGTATTTTTTATTAGTACGACAGGACTATTTCTTTCAATCTGGGATTTTGCGTCGTTACCAATTTATAGTGTTCCACTTCGAAAATGCCTGCGAATATCAAATTTTACCTGTTGACAATGCACATTGAAAACCTCTCAAATTATATAACTTTTAATAATAATTTATACCTATATATACATAATTCACTTCTTTAAAACCATTTCATGTCAAAACTAATTCTATTCTACAGGAACGTCAACGAAGTACACAATATATTATTTAAAAGTTGGGTAAAATTTAAATAAAATTCATAAATATTATCCTGTCGTCTAAAAGTTGAACACATAAATGCATCTTATTCCAAATAAAACATATCTTTTTCCGAGTGAGATACTTTATATTTACAAAATATATAAGCATGAAATAAGTATATTGCGAAATAATCTAAATGTACAGAAATTGCATTTATGCAACTGTTGTCCATATTCTATTTCTAGTAATCCGGAAGTATACAATTTATAAGTAGCGTAGTAAATGGCGCGTTACATCAAAATATATCGTATTTCGGGGAATTTTATCCTGACATAACGGACGACAAATAAAGGCCATTTTAGAAAAGGATTTTAGCTTAATATAACGATTTATATAATAATTTAAGCAGTTTTTTCAAATGTTATGTAATCAAAAAATCAAAATTTTTTTATTAAAATTTTAAATTATTATTGCACCAAAGATGTTTCTTGTTAAATTTTATGGAGTAAATAGTTTTTTTTTTTTTTTTAATATGCGGTAATCATAATGTATTTAAGCAAAATCGATAACCTGGTCTAAAATTCAAAACGTGTAGTTTGGTATTTACACTTTTAACTAAGGCTGCCATGATTAATCGATTCAGCAACTCCGCTTTGTATTCCGCTGATCGGCAATAATACACGACTCGTGTTTTTTTACACTTTCACATCCTTCTATTTTTTCCTTCTATTTAAAGATACTCATGGTATGACAGTGAAAAAAAAAGAAAAAGAAAGAAAGAAAGAAATTTAAGATTTGAGAAACGAAAGATTATTTTTATTTTCTACAAAAGAATATTACTAGGCCTTCTTCCAGAATTCTGGAAAGAGACCCAAGAAGAAACATTTACTCATAACAAGGCAGGCCTCACCAGTGGCCGACAAGATGGAAAATGAAAGGTGCCGGTTTCGACTTACGTCGCGCTCGTCGATTTAGCCGTTCGGAGCTTTCCATTCCCCCCCCCCCCTCCGAAACTAGCGTGAATGAAGGCTAGGATTCCTTAGAAAGACCCCTCACGGAAGGCCTTCACCTATAGTCTTAGGATCTTAGTATAATCAATGAGCCTAAATCTACGCAACCATAATGAAGCAGGAATGTTTTAACTAGATATTTATGAGTATTTATCAACACAGTTAAAAACACGAGTTCTTTTTAGTGCAAACGTAGAAGCTTCATGAGGAATCTCACTGAGTGAGAATTGGAGAGAGGAATCAAATTTTATTAAAGTTGGAAAAATAAAGTAATCGAAGCTCTGATTTAAAGGGAGAGAAGTTAAATAATGCTCTGCATCCAGGTTCGACAGTACATTTTCGTATGAATCTGTGGTATTTGACATTGCCAGAAATGTATATATTAAGACTGTATTTTTACGTAATTTCTCTTGTAAAATGATAGGTACCTTTTTGTAGGCATTACTTGCATTTTTACAAAAGTTTATCCATGTGTGTTGTTGAGCCTCCTTCAAAGATTAACTCTTTACCGCTTGTGTATTAATTTATATTATAAATTCAATGAATTACATTGTGATCTCATTATTTAACAGGAACGGAATGAACCCACTAGACAGCACTGCCATACTTTCGGTATAGGGATTTTAACTCGCTGGGGGAACAGCTATCTACAGGGATGGAACACGGGCGCAGAATTCATACCACTATGGATGTAAGAAAATTTTCTACCTCTTAAATCAACGATATTATAGGTATAGAAATTTTTTAAACAGATTCCGGTATGAATTCTGCGCCCGTGTTCCATCCCTGTATCTATTCTAGAAAAGCCCCGAAATTTTAATATTCATGTTTAAATCATTTAATTTGTATTCGCAGCAATCAATGTGATGAATCCCATCGGTGTATATATTCGTCGATGGAAATTAAGAGGTTATTATTATTATTAATATTAAATACGATTTCTCGTTTTCCGCCACCCATGTGTAAAAGTCGCCTTTTATTTTGCATTTAGATTTGAAGTCGTATATATATTTACCCATAATTGAAAAAATAAGTATATTTTTTTCAGCATATTCACTTTATTTTAAAGTAAAACTTTATATAAAGCTATCATAATATACATTTTCGTATTGCTTTTTCCATTTACTAAGTGCATCTAAATTTTTCAAATATTTTAGTATTACTTTCAAGATACTATACAAAATTTACATGTTCATGAATGCATCTTTGACATTCTAACGAGTCGAATGTAACTTCTAATGCATCGAAAACTAATTACAGTACATAATAAATAATTTAACATTTATATTAAATTTAACTAAACTCTATAAAATATCAACTAATCTTCCAAAAATTGTATGCATAAATGTTCCTTGTTCAAACTAAAACGAACCTTTTCTAGATGAAAAACTTCAAACTATATTTCTATAAACAACAAATCTCTTGTAAAATAATCTAAATGTACAGCGCTTGTATTCATGCAATTTCTGCCCATATTCTATTTCTAGTAATCCAGATATATACAATTTCTTTATAAGTAGTGTAGCAAATGGTGCTTTACTTCAAAATATATCGGATTTCGAGGAATTATGTCCTGACATAACGGACGATAAATATTGGAACTTTCAAAAAATGGTTTTGGTATCAATGCAGTCAATCCCAGCTGCGGCCAGATAACGAAAAATCGATACTGACTTCTTGTTTTTATTTTTTTCTAAAGATTTCCCAAAGAAAATGCAATAATTTCATACTTTTGCGACTTATTAAATAGTAATAAATAGAAATGTAATGAAATATGTGTAATGGTAATTTTAATGGCTAAAAATAAACTGATATAATGAAATTAATAAATTCCCTTTTTAAATTAACTCTCATTTCTATTTATTATATTCAAAAAATCTAGAAATAAATATAAATTCATAATTTATATTAACCGATAAATATTCCATTTATATATTTTGTTAAAATACACTTTTAATCTTTTTTTTTTTTTTTTTTTTTTTTTTTTAACAAGAAAGATATATATTTTTAGAAACATCTTTTCATCATCAATTATTAGAAAAGAATGTTATTTTAAAAATTGTGGCATAAAGATTACTTACAAACCGTAAGAAATTCCCACTTATATATTTATAACTACGTGTGGATGGTTTAGATATTGGCAATATGAACTTAACTGCTTTAATGTAATCTTATTTTCAATGAATGCTAATGACTGTGTTTAAATTGGTTGGTGTTTCTGAATACTTTTGTAATCACTCTTAATTACATTGTTTATAGATTTCTTTTACTTAATATATGTAACATTAAACGATGTAAATATTTATATAATTGATTATTTTGGGCACAAAACGGTGCTACTTTTCGTGATCTTTCTTAATAATATCACCCTTATGCACTTTCGTCTATGTTATTAATCATTTTAGTTTATTCATTGCGATTGATATTCCTAAGTATAGTTTAAAATATTAATCATAAATATATTATTAATGCTAATTAATTTGTCATAAAATGTTATTTAAATACAGATGCCAACATGTACGGTTTTTTGATACCGGAAATTTTTTAAAGAAATTTTTATCAATCTTTTTCAAGTTTTTTTGGATTAACCATTTTTTTCCCTTTCGTAAAGAAATACTAGTGTTAAAAAACTGTACAAGTTGGCACTTATGTTTAAATTGTCTTTGTTCTTAGATTTTAATATATTATGTATACAACTTAAAATAAACATAAGAACTAAAATTCTTGCTAGGGCGTAAATACCAGGTGCAATGTCTCATACTTTTAATTGTTGCTAAAAATAATCGAGATATAGACCTGCCAATTATGCTAATTTAATCGTAATAGCTTTAGGCCCCGCCTTTTTATCACACCAATAAATTTATAAAGTAATATTCAGCAATATGTACTCACCATTAAATAACAGGACTATTATTCTAGAAATATACTGGTGTGAAAAAAAAAAAAAAAAAAAAAAAGAGCCTAACACTATTACGGATAAATTAGCGTAATTAGCTGGTCTAGAGATATAAAACAGACTTGTATTTCATATTCTTGAAACTTCTCTACATAATCAGCAGTCAGAGTTATATATTTCTTCTAGCATTTCTTGACCATTTAAAGGCCGTCTTTGTAAAACTAATATAATGTGAGCTGCGATTTCCTAAAGCCAAACAAATGAAGGTTGACAGTCATTATTTACAATAGTACTTACATAAATATCAGTTAACTTACAGAATGATTTTTATACAGGTATCTCAGTATTTTCAAAGTAATAACCTTATCCCACTGCTGGATGTGGTGATGGAATTGCTTCAATCTAAGTCTTTCTGAAATCAAACAATTCAACATTATTAGCTGTACTTTAAAGTATTTTATACCTAAAGATTAACAGATACGAAAAACAATTTTTTATTCAAATATCTAGGTTATTTTCAGTACTAATGAATAATTTAAAAAAACATACGATATTCTTAATAGTGAAATTACACATAATATTTTACTTAACTTTGTTTAGATTTAATCGCATGTTTGTCAACTTTAATGCTTTTTGACAACTGGAAAACTTTTATGGAAGCTTTCAATTTATTAACCCTTTCAGGAGCAGTGGTTGCATAGTTCAACCAAAAATTTCAATTCAAAATTGCAAAAACTGTCCCTGGAAATTTTTCATAAAATTTTTCTTTTATCACTCACAAGGAAACATTCAAAAGGTGTCGTCTAAAAAAAATATTAAATATATGTATATGTGCGTGTGTGTGTGATTCTACTCTTCATAAAACACCAGAAAGTGAAAAAATTATCGGCTCAAATGAATTTCAGCGACCACAAAAAATTATCAAAATTAAGCATATTTCGCGATTTCACACTGTTAGGCGATTGATTTTGAGTACTTGGCGGAGAAGCAAAACAGGGTTCTGTTCCTACACGGCGATCTCGGTGCTGGCGAACTTATCGCCTAACAGCGCTAAATTGCCAAAAATGCTTAATTTTGATAATTTTTTGTGGTCGCTGTAATTCATTTCAGCCGATATTTTTTTCACTTTCTGGTGTTTTATGAAGAGTAGAATCACACACACACATATGTATATATATATATATATATATATATATATATTTCAATATTTTTTGAAGACGATATCTTTTGAATTCTTCCTTGTTAGACGAATAACTTCATTTGTTTCTTGCTTTTAACACTTTCGCAACCGCATGCTTTTGTCTTTTTGGTATTAACATCCGCCCGTGGACCTTATTTTCCCAAGTTACAATTTTTCAGAAAAAAAAAAAAAAAAAAAAAAATCTGCATTCACATTTATAATACAAATGGATATACATTGGAATCATACTCTCTCTAATCAAAGTATTTGTATCCATAGTATATTGATTGCACAAGTATGAATATTGTGTATATTTTAAAGAAAGAAATAACATACAAATTGCAAATTAAACGCCCACTGGTGGAGTTACAGATTTTCAAATGATGTGAATCGACGTCAGCGGTCGCGAAAGTGTTAACATTGATGGAGATTTCTGGTAGCTGTTGATTTCAAACGAGGAAAATTTGCTTGCCCCTGAAAGGGCTGAATAAGTGAAAATTGTAAAAGAAATATAAAAATTTTATAAAAATTTTCCGGTTTCCAAAAAGCATAAAAGTAGGCAATTATAAAAATTGTTAGGAAAAAAAAAAAAAAAAAAAAAAAAAAAAAGAAAGAAAGAAAGATTGTGATTCTTCGGGTATATTTAATTTATATAATTTTCTTTTATTTAAGCTGATTATTCAATTTTGAACAGAATATTTCTAATAAAAATTGAACTTGTATTTCTTACTAAAACTCAGTGTTATCATGAACATTCCAAGCAATCTAAATTTAGCAGAAAATTTACAAAGGTTTGCCTAGGTTGATTTCAATCTAGCACAAGACTGTAAAATTCTCATCTAGCACAAATATATACTTCTTTTTCTTCTTTCCTCTATCTTTCTCAGGAAGCGCAGACGTTTAATCGGTCCCTAGGAAAACCTGAAATGGCAGCTAGAGAGATACGTAATGATAAACGACTGAAGAAAAGTTTCTTAGCGGCGAAATGAACTCGCTGTTGCTTACAGAGAAAAAAAAAATAGCAAATCCAACTTAAAATTAGTCCCTCGGGAAACTGTATAAGTTAAGAAAGACATTTATCTTTCTTTCTTTAGAAAATAAATTATTTATTACTGTGAAGATTTATCTGGATTATAGTTTTTTAGTTTGCATATTATTTCAATTTATATAAAATATTGGAGGGAGATAAGAAAATTTAAATTTCTATATCTATTTTTAAATGAATATATACATATATATAGTATATATATATATATATACATATATATATACACTGTAGTTCTTTCTTTTATTTTTTTATGTCCGACGTATCTCACATGTCGGAAAAAAATATCTATATTTATCGCAAACAGTAATACAAGCAAAAAAATTAATGCCTAAAAAAAAATCTGAAATTATAAAAAATATACCTAAGAAGTGGGTTTGTTTAGAGAAACAAGTGTTCTTGTGCTCCGATTATTATTATTATTATTATTATTACTTTAATAGCAGTAATTATAAATTGTATATTTCACTATAGTTAACTGCTAAAAATTACTAAAAAACAATAAATAATGTTTAACTGTTATAAAATTCTAGATGAAAAAATCAGGATCAAAAACTTTTCAGATTTATATTAGTTTACACCCCTCTCCCCCCTCCTTTTTTTTTTTTTTCTTTTCAGTCTTATCTGTCTTTAAAACGATATTTTCTGTAGATAGTGCTATCAAAGATTTGTTGATAGCAGAAATATTTTTTGACATTTGAAAATTAGGTAAAACCTCTTTTTCGAATGAACATAAATACTGATTTATTACATACTAGCAGGCTACGCCCGCTTCGCTGGTCACTATTTTTAAGAGAATCACAATAATTAATGAATTCTCAAAATTGCATTAATTTTTATCATGTGATAAAAAAAGAAAAAACAAATTCTGATCGGGAAAAATGTCGCATCGGGTCCCCACTGCCTTCGGCAGCGTAGACCCGTGCGCTGCGCGCGCTTATTCCTTCACCATCCTTATGATTTCTCAAAATTCCATGTTATTACTCATAAACTTTCATTCTTAAGAAAAGGAATTAAAGAAAAATATCATTTAAAATCGGATAAAACTCGCACCGGGACCCCACTGCCTTCGGCAGCGCAGCGCGCACGTGTGAGGATATACGTGGGCTGTGCACGCATATTCTTTCTCAACTCAAACTTTCATTATTAAGAAAATAAAATTAAAAAAAAAAATCTTTTATCATCGGGTAAAAAGTCGAACCGGTTCCCATGCGCGCTGCGCGCGCACGTGTTAAGATATACGTGCGGTGCGCGCACACATTCCTTCTGAAATCAGACTTTTATTTTTACGAAAAGAAAATTAAAAAAAATCTTTTCTCATCAGGTAAAAAGTCGGACCGGGTCCCCACTGCCTTCGGCATCGCAGTCTCGTGCGCGCTGCGCGCACATATTCCTTCCCCACCCTTCCAGCCCCTCCTAATTAACTTACATATACCAATTTTGAACGGTCTAACTCAATTAGCTGAGATGCAAAAAAAAACCTAATCAGGACACATTAAAATTGCAAATCAGGTGAAATCTCGAATTCCACTTTCGATAATATAAAAGAACTTTAAAATATCTTTCGAATGATGTATTAGAAATATATTAATCACAATAAGAATTTCAAATATTGAAATTTAAAAATATTACAGCGCCATCTGGCGGTAGAAATTTCTGTAATCTATTGTTCCATTCCAGATCAACAAAGTTTTCAAATGATGTATTACTTATGAAATTATTTTAATTAGTAGCTGAGATACAAAAGAAAACCTAATCAGGACACCTCAAAACGTGTAAATCGGGTGAAATCTCAAATTCCACTTTCGATAATATAAAAGAACTTTAAAATATCTTTCGAATGATGTATTAAATATAATTTAATTAATAATTAGAATTTGAAATATTGAAATTTTAAAATATTACAGCGCCATCTGGCGATAGAAATTTCTGTAATCTACCGTTCAATTCCAAATCAACAAAGCTTTCAAATGATGTATTACTTATGAAATTATTTCAATTAGCAGCTGAGATACAAAATAAAACCTAATCAGGAGACCTCAAAACGTGTAAATCGGGTGAAATCTCAAATTTCACCTTCGATAATATAAAAGTACTTTAAAATATCTTTCGAATGATGTATTAAAAATAATTTAATAATAATTAGAGTTTGAAATATTGAAATTTTAAAATATTACAGCGCCATCTGCCGGAAGAATTTTCTGTAATCTACTGTTCGATTCCAAATCAACAAAGCTTTCAAATGATAGCTGAGATACAAAAGAAAACCGATTCAGGAGACCTCAAAACGTGTAAATCAGGTGAAATCTCGAATCCCACTTTCGATAATATAAAAGTACTTTAAAATATATTTCGAATGATGTATTAAAAATAATTTAATTAGAATTTGAAATATTGAAATTTTTAAATATCTGGCGGTAGAAATTTTTGTAATCTACTGTTCAATTCCAAATCAACAAAGCTTTCAAATAATGTGTTACTTATG
The DNA here is from genome assembly GCA_963930645.1 of Salticus scenicus. Classification (NCBI taxonomy): domain Eukaryota; kingdom Metazoa; phylum Arthropoda; class Arachnida; order Araneae; family Salticidae; genus Salticus; species Salticus scenicus. The sequence continues at coordinate 150,833,313 of OZ005653.1, forward strand.
AAATTATTTTAATTAGTAGCTGAGATACAAGAGAAAACCTAATCAGGACATTCTAAAACATGTAAATCACGTGAAATCTCTAATTCCATTATCTACGGTTTTTTAGGTCCCCAAAACCTATATATACCACGGTAGTCGGGTAACGGAAGTAAAAGAAAAAGAAAAAGTATTTTTTAGTTCCTTCAAATTTATTTTGTTGCTTTGGAAACTCCTATCGTCTATTGAAAAATAGATTACGTGTTAGAATAAAATTTAATTTGCAATTAAAATTTAACTTCTTTGTTTATTAATGAAAATTGATGAAATTTTAACTGCAGGTTTGTTTTGTGCTGAATAGGTTGTATATTAAGTGCTGTGTGCGAAAAAAAAAATTTGAAGCACTTTGAAATTTGCAATTTTTAACCCCAGTTCGAGATCACGTGACATTAATTACTTCCAGATGTTTTGTTTCCATTCCAGACAACGGTTAACATCATATGCTGATAGAATGCTTCTTTTTAAGCAATAAACCGTGGATTTTTGGTCATTTTTCAATCGACATGGATCGACGTTTTAATTAATATCTCCGAAACTAATTAAGATTTTTAAATTCTGTTTCGAGGAGGATCTCGGAAAGGCTCCAGAGCATCCGTATGTCAATTCTTGTACTTCTGCGTTCAATAGGGGCTGAACGTATAAAAGAACAGACTGACAGACAGACAGACAGACAAACCTTTCCATTTATTATTATAGATATAAAGTAAATGCAATATTCTATAAAGTTCTAGATGAAAAAGCAGGAATGAAAACTGTTCTGATTTATAGTAGTTTACCTTTTGTTGTGTTTACATTTTATTTCCCTTTTAAACGAGATTTGTTGATAGCAGAAACATTTTTGCTATTTGAAAATTAAGTAAAACCTCTTTTTCGAATGAACATAAATACTGATTTATTACATATACGCAATTTCTAGAAACAAATATAATATTATATACAGTTCTAGATGAAAAAATCAGGAATGAACACTGTTCTGATTTATAGTAGTTTTCCTTATGTCGTGTTTACATTTTTTTTTTTTTTTTTTTTGTCTTTAATATGAGATTTTTCGATGAAAGAACTATCAAAAATTTGTTGATAGGATATTTTTTTATTTTTTTATTTTTTTGTATTAAGTAGAGCCTTTTTTTCAAATGAATATAAATATTGATTTAATACACATACGCAGATTCTGACAATAAATATATTATTATATGATGTTCTAGATGAAAAAATCAGGAATGAAAACTGTTCTGATTTATTATAGTTTATCTTTTCGTGGTATTTCGATTTTATTTGTCTTTAAAACGAGATTTTCCATTGAAAGTACTATAAAATGTTTATTGATAGCAAAAATATTTTTTTGGCAATTGAACATTGAGTAAAGCCTCTATTTCTAATGAATAGAAATACTGATTATTACATATACACATTTTCTTACAAAAAATACGATATTATATAAAGTTCTAGATGAAAAAGTCAGGAATGAAAACTGTTCTGATTTATAGCAGTTTACACTTTTGTGGCGTTTCTATTTGTATTTGTCTTTAAACGATATTTTCCGTTGAAAGTACTTTCAAAAATTTATTGATTGCAGAAATATTTTGTGTGTTTGAAAATTAAGAAAAGCCCCTTTTTCAAATGAATATAAATACTGATTTATCACATATACACAGTTTTTAACAATAAATATAATGTTATATAAAATTCTAGATGAAAAGTCAGGAATGAAAACTGTTCTGATTTATAGTAGTTTAGTCTTCTGTTCTATTTACACTTTATTTACCATTAAAACAAGATTTATTGATAGCAGAAACCTTTTTTGTATTTGAAAATTAAGTAAAGCCTCTTTTTCAAATGAATATGAATACTGATTTATTACATATGCACATTTTCTAACAATAAATATAATATTATATAAAATTCTAGAGGAATAAATCAAGGATGAAAACTGTTCTGATTTATAAAAGTTTATCCTTTGAGGCATTTCGATTTTATTTGTATTTAAAACGAGATTTTCCGTTGCTAATGCTGTTAATAATTTGTTGATAGTAAAAAATATTTTGTGGTATTTGAAAATTAAGTGCAGCTTTTTTCAAATGAATTGAAATATTGATTTATTACATACACACAAAGTCTAGCAATAAAAGATTGTAATTCTTATTTAAAAAAAAATGCTGTAGACTTATTCTAAGAACCTTTTTTTTTTTTTTTTTTTTTTTTTTTTTTTAAATAAAAGGGCCTTAAAAAATGTGTCTAAAATGGTACTCTTGAAAGCCATAACAGTAAGATAAGAAGCACCCCCCATAAATTTCTTTGGAATTGAATAATTTAACCGTTTTGAAAACCTGCTGAAGAAAGAAATTTATGTGCATTGTTTACAGCAGACGGAAACTGAATATATTATACATATATATTTTGTTTTGCTTTCATTTCAATGTTTTTGATAGTATTACAAGAATTTTTATACAGTAATATCTATGTATATGTGCAGAAATAGATAAAAAGACTCTTATATATATATATATATTAATTTTTTTTTGGAAAAATGTTTTTCTTTCTATAGAACTAATATTTTTAATCTTTATATTTAAATAAGTATAACAAAGTAGTCCATTATAAAAACAAAGCAAATAACAACGTCTAGAACGTCAAAAATAAATAATAGGAAAGCAGACAGCTGTTTCGGTAGCATTTAGCGTACCGTCTTCAGTGCATGTAATTATTATTAATAATTAATTATTATTATTAATTAATGTATTAATTATCATTAATAATAATTTAAGTATTAACGCAATAAATCTTGTTCGAAAATACTTGACAAATAATACTAAACAATTTTCAAAACCCATTTTTATGCCATTCTAAATTTATACTTTTGTTCCTTTATCGTTATCGTATCTTTTTTCAACTGTTTTCAATTTTGCACTCTGTGGACTAACACATAGAGTTATTAGCAATATAATACAATATTTGGTATTTGTCAAGATAAAAAGATTTTTAAAATTCATATTTGACCGGATATCGCATGCAATTTTTTAGATGTAAGCTGACTGGAAACTATTGATTTCATTTTGAGAAAATTTGTCTTTGCATTTAATTTTCCTGTCAGTTCTACCAAGAATACGAAATTTGAAAGATTTTTAATGAAATACATATTTGAAATAGAACTTAAAGCAACGTCCAATTATTGAGCAACCGTTGTTGTCCATTCAGTACATTTCATGCAAAAAATTGCATGAATAATAACACAATTAAGAGCAGATGATCAACGTTTGCTATCATAGTGACATCGATTAGAATTAACAATTAAAAATTTTAGAAAGAAATTTCATCTCAATGTAATATACAATTATTCCCCATTAAATTATTAATTTATTTTTATTCTAAGAATGTTAAAACATTTTTTTCCGCACAAAAATAATTAAATAAATAAAATAAATAATAAGTAAAATAAATGAATAAAATACAACCGATAATAGTAGGAGACTTGGCGTTGGAATATTAAAACAGGAATAAACTACTACGTCAGAAACGCCAAAGAAAAATCACTGAGGTGCATACAGCTGTTTCGGTAGCCTAAAGCGTACCGTCTTCAGTGCAAACAGATTCTTTTTGCAAAAGGATTCTTTTTGCACTGAAGATACTTTAGGCTACCGAAACAGCTGTATGCACCTCAGTGATTTTTCTTTGGCGTTTCTGACGTAATAGTTTATTCCTGTTTTAAAATACAACCGAGCTTGATTTTAAATGCAACACTTTTAAAATACGTGTCAAACAGCTACTCTCCGTCACGCTTTCACGCCGTACCCGCTTATTTTGTTGGTTTTGATAGAAAGAGCTAAAACTTTTAAGGCTGTATTGACGCATGTGGTGTAATTGCGCAAAATTTTTTTCTTTGTCCTATGTTTTCTATCATGCTCTTTAACTTAAGCTTCATTTGAATACAAATTTTACTGATTCATACTTCCCTTCTAAGTTTAATTAGTTCTAATAAGCAAAAAATGACCACAGAGTGTCAGAGCTAACGAATTCAAACAATCTGGATCGGCTGTAAAATCATGTAAAATACTGTTGGCCAAGGTAATTTTTAAATAAATCCATTGTTCTGTTAAACTAACGAGACGAACACTTAAATTTATATTTTTTTTTAAAAAAGTAATTTTTATAGCATAAAATAAGGAGGTCAAAGGCAACTTCCTCAGTAGTTAAGTTAAGATATCCTAGAGCACAGCTGCCAATATTTTAATTTATTCCGGAGTAATTTTAGCCCCGCCTCTAATTCGTACCACTTATTTTTTAAAAGCAATTTTTTCTTATTTTATCGAAGTTATGTATTGAAGAAAATTTTTCTATAAATAAAGTGGTGCGAATTAAAGGCGGGGCTAAAAGTACTCCGGAATGAATTAAAATATTGGTAGGTATGCTAGAGTGTTGGCCAAAATTGAAGTGACTGATGTTATTGCCGCTGTAGAATCACGAGATATTACCTTCTTATTAAACTGACAGCTTCGAAGAGACGGTAGTTACCTCTTGTTTTTTTTTTTTTTTTTTTTTTTTTTCAGTTATCTCCAACACTTAAGGTTAGATTCGTCATTACTTAATCCAGGGTCGTACTCCCGCCCTTTTTTCAGGATACTTTCGGGAATTAGAGATTTTTTTCTTAATTGCTACCACTATTTGTATACAATAATCTTAAACCTGTTTAATCATGGCACATTTCTACAAGAATACCACAAATACTTCTGCATGAAATTAGTGGTGGCAAAAAAGGCAAAATTTTCTCATCTCTGAGAGTGTCCTGAAATAATGACGGAGAGTACGACCCCAGATTTTTAGTCCCGCCCTTTTCTGCCTATTTTTTTTACACCAGTCTATTTCTAGAGTACGTTACTTCTTATTCAATCGTAAATATATTTGAAGTGAATTACTCTAAAAATTAAGTGGTGTACAAAAAAGGGCGGGAACTAACACTCTTCCGGGTTAGGTTGGCAAATATGCTTAAGCACTATTATTGAAGAATAAATTTTGCATTTTGTTTTCAAATTAATCTTCATAAAATCTGATCCAATCCAACATTTCCATAAAACTTCAGAGAATGCAATATTTTTACTCATCTTCGCGACCTACTGATCAAGTTCATTCTTACAATAAATTTGACGAAATTCTTGCAACTTTCTTCGGCGATTTCTCAAAAATCCTTCTGACTTCTTTTTATTATTATTCTTCCTAAACTACTAGATTCAATTTCATAACAGCAAACATTTTAGTCCGTATCGCTCGTATGTCCCTTCTGAGGGGACATTAAAAAATCGAGCCACGCCTAAAGGTGTTCCTTTGCAAATGAAATGTTATTTTTCTAAAACGTGTAACTATAGGCTACCTTTTGGCTACCGGAAAATTTTAACAGAAAGATTTATTTTATTTAATGATGATGAAGTAAAATAAAACAAATTATTACAATTTTTCGGTAGCCAAAAGGTAGTAAGTTGGAAACTATACGTGTGACGTTTTAAAGGAACTCCAAAAAGCGTGTCTTACGGAAAATATGCCGAGAGCATAGGGTTAATTTGTTCCGGAATACTTTTATCCCCACCTTTATTTTATATCACTTTCATTTATTTATTTATTTATTTATTTATGTATTAAGAGTAATTTTTTTTTCTTATTTTATCGGAATATATAATTGTGAAGCTTATTCTAAAAATAAATTTGCGCGAAATGAAAGTGGGGCTAAAAATACTTCGGAACAAATTAAAATGTTGGCAGCTATGAAATCATGTTATTATAAAAATAAAACGTATAAAAATTTCGTAAGCTCAAATATCCACTGCAAAATTTAAGCAATGCCTTACAATCTCTTTGTTCAGGCAATGCGCAAGTATCCTTCTATTCTAACCGAAGGGTAGTAGTCTCCGCTTTTTTTTTTTTTTTTTTTTTTTTTGGACACTTTGAAAAATAAGTAATTTATGCTTTTTTTGCTACCAGTATTTTTATGCAACAATTTCTATAATGTTCATTCATGACATATTACTTTAAAATACAATAAAAATTTCTCTAAAGAAAAAGGTGTGACGAAAGACATACTTGCCAACTTCCTAATTAATATGTATTGTCAGTCCCGCCCTTTTCCTGCCACCTATAAATTTTTAGAGTAATAGTCTCTAAATGCAATTGCGATTGAAAAAGAAAAAAAATATTCTAAAAATATACAGGTGTGAAAAAGAAGGCGGTGCTAACAATACTACGAAATATTAATTGGTATGTTGGCAAATGTGCGAAAGAGGCGAAATTTTCTCATCCATAAAAGTGTTCTGAAAAAGAAGCGGAGACTACGACCCCTGCTAACTTGAAAAATGCAATTGTTTTGTAATTGTAGTGTTTCATTTTTCTTATTCTTATTTCTTTGTAATATTCTAAATAGAGTTTCAAATGACCTTGAAAAACCACCCTAATCAGAAAATGTTTAGTAATGCGAAAAATAAAAAATATTGAGATTATTAATGCTTTTAATGTTCAAAATTAATTTTTGAGCAACAAAAGTAGTAAATGAAGGAAAACCAAAAATTTAAATCATAATTGTTTTTCTTAACAATCATGCAAAATTCTTTTAAACAACGTAAAAATCTCCAAAAGTATATTTTGCAACTGTTGCTAAAATAAAATAAAATAGAAGAAAAAAAGTTTAGTTTGCTCTATTTTTGATTTATTCTTATTTTACGTAGAAGAAAATTATACCAAAATGTATACAAGTATAAAATTTGATCCAAATATTATTAAAATTTTTAGCATTACTGTCTCATTACCAATACTGCAGAAATCCAGTAATTTATGCTCTGATAATTTGTTAACATTCTAAATTAACAGAAATTCTACTTTAACTGTACAAATACTCCTTAGAGCGAGATAAGTTATAATTGATTTAACAAGGACTCTATCTGCTTATACAGCTTTGACTTTGAACAACCAAGTTTTAAATTATTATTTAGTTTGTTCTCAAAGACAGTAGTCGATGCCTTTTTGAATAACAAATTATGTCTTTAGGAAACGAAAGGATTCTAAAATACGTTTCTTCCGACAAAGCCTTTGGTAAATGTAAATAATTAAACCCCATAATTATTCTCTGTTTGTTAACGGGCGATAAATATATATTTTTTAGATATGGCTTTAAACTGAAAAGTTTTATCCTTAAGTTGAATAAAAAATAGAGTGTAACTGAATAATTTAAGTAAAGGTTAGTTAAATATGGAAAATTATTTACATTTCTCAATCCCTTTAAAAATATTGAATTAAATATGTTTAAATTTCTTGAATAAATTTCAATAAAAAACATATATGAGGGCATGGATAATTTATAAATTAATATATATCTATACCGGGTGTCCCATAAGTCTGTAGAGATTTTCAAAATACATAAAAATTTGAAGAATTAGTAGAATTGAATGTGGTGTGCGAAAAACTTATTCTCACAATGAGGCATTACTTTCATTTATTTACTTACTTATTTATTTATTTTTATTTATTTTTAGTTATTTATTTTATTTTATTTTAATTTCTTTTTAATTCTTTTTGTAAAGGAAAAAAAAAGAGTTATATTTTTCGTCGATAGAGGGCACTGCACGTATGCGTAATAAGAAATATGCATACCAGAGTCCTGTGAATTGCACGGTTTCACGATTAACGCAGCTTATTTCTTATTTTGCCTCGTACTTGCGTATACATGAAGTTACAATTGTGATGCTGATTTGGTGGTAAAGCGTTATTGTTAAAGATGTTTTCTCTCGGGTCAGAGCCGCTAACTGAAGCAGCAGTTAGCGGTGTTGTAACTCGTTTGCAAACTATAATTTGTGGTGATGGCGAATACATAAAATAAGATTTACATGCCTGTAAACATTTGAATGCAAATAAATATAATTTTTACCGGATATGTGTGACTTTCTCACATACAGCATTCTCTATCGACGAAAATTTTAACTGTTTTTTTTTTTTTTTCCCTTTACACAGGAAGAAAAAAAAATCCCCTTTACATGAGTACCTTTTTAGCAAACCGCATTCAATTCTACCAATTCCATCAATTTTTATGTATTTTTAAAATGTCTACAGGCATATGGGACGAGATACACAGCTTATTAGAGGAACATACATCATTTAATTAATAGTACGAATTTAACTAAGATTTACATGCCTGTAAACATTCGAATGCAAATAAATATAATTTTTCTCGAATATGTGTGATTTTCTCACATACCGAGCCCTCTAACGAAGAAAAATTTAACTGCTTTTTTTTTCTTTGCCAAGGAAAACAAAATACCCTTTACGCGAGTACCATTTTAGCTAACTGCATTCAATTCTACCAATTCCTACAATTTTTATGAATTTTTAAAATGTCTACAGGCGTATGGGACAACCAGCATATTAGAGGAACATACCATCATTTAATTAATAGTACATTGAATTTAACTAAGTTTTAGATGCTTGTAAACATTTGAATGCAAATAAATATAATTTTTCCTGGATATGTGTGATTTTCTCACATAAAGCGCGCTCTATCAACGAAACTTTTATCAGTTTTTTGTTTTCTTTACCAAGAAAAATAATCCCTTTAACGTGAGTACCGTTTTAATAAACTGCATTCAATTCTACCAATTCCTTCAATTTTTATGAATTTTTAAAATGTCTACAGGCATATGGGTCACCCAGCATATTAGAGGAACATACATCATTTAATTAATAGTACATTGAATTTAACTACATGTAAATGTTAAACGTCGAGTAAGGTGCTATCTGGACTGGAAAAAATATGTATTCAGTTTGTAAAAACTTATTAAACAATGCTTCTTTTTCTTTCTAAAAAAAAAAAAAAAAAAAAAAAAAAAAAAAATTCGACATAATTTACACTTTTCGACATTTTTTGAAAGAGCTAAGGCATACAAATAAAGAGCTACATAAATCGACTTAGAAAATATTTCTGTCGATCTTCTATTATAATATTTTTTTAGTTTAAGTATTTAGTTAGAAAAGGAATCAAAGTAATACTTTATACTGTTGTTCTTTTGCATTTTAGACCTTTGCACTATAAGATCACCACTGGCGTAAAAAATATATTATTCCCTAAAATTCTTAAGTTATATCTGGCATGACACTTCATCCAAATACATAGCTGCCAATCGTTCTGATTTTTGGAAACTGTGTATATATATATATATATATATATATATATATATATATATATTATTTACTTATTTATTTATTCATTAAGTGTTGTAATAGATTTGTAGAAATTTCTATGATCATATAAGACTACCAGTATCCAAAAATTGGAGCGGTTCCTAGCTATGTAGATAATGAAGAAAATTACTAGGAAGCGGTTTTTATTTATTTTTATTTTTATTTATTTATTTATTTATTATTTTTTGCTTAAACTCTTTATATTAGGGTTGGCTGAGGACAACCTAGGAAAACAATTATTGAATAGAGGCCTAAATTGATGTTTAAACGCATATGATTACATAGTTTAAAATATTTACATATTTTTAATGTCGCTATTTTAAAATAGTTTTATTTATCTTATTCAAATGAAGAATTTTAGCTTTAAAACAAAAAGCAAAAAAATATCCACAAGAAAAGTGGCATTCAAAATGTGTAAAAGACGGCAACAATGCAATCGAAATTATAATTTCACCAGTATTAAGAGTCAGCTGCATAACATTTGCATTTTAATCATTTCGAGTATTTTTTTTTTTTCAGTATTTGGTATGAAACCAGATGCGTTATTTTGTAATCTTATTCCATACATAATTAAAATTACTTGATATATAACGAGCGGTTTAAATCTAGGACATATTAGATTTTCAAAGTTTTATCTGGTAAGAAGATGATTTTATGCAATTTTAATAATGATAATAATAATAATCTAAGTTTCCGTGAGTGGCGCTCGAAACTAACGTCATAGCTACAAAATTATATTGAAATAAAGAAAATAAATTAGTATCCTTGTTTTGGAGACTGATTAAAAAAATGGAAGAAGAATGATTTAGCAGAAAATAATATATCACAGTTGCAACAATGTTTTGAGAAAAAACAACCTTATCCATGATTTGAAACAAATAAAATATATCTAAAAAATCATTTTAAAAAATTATCTAATGCTACTTAAGGATCGCCACTTGTAGATTCGGTTTTTCATTCTCGATTCCGCTAACCGCCAAATTTACTACAGTTCATTTCTCGAATTCCATTATTTTGATAAAAGACACAGTTAAATTTTAAATAATCGGTATTATTTTTAATAGCAGTATTGGTTATTTTTAATGATCTTTGGCCAATACAGTGTGTAACAAATTTATAAGACCAGTGTGGGGTTTATGATTTTCATTATAAATAGTATTAATGTTTTATAATTAAGTTAAGTTGATGTGAATAAATGAAATATAAAATGTATGCATATCACTTTTAAGAGATATTTAAATAAGCTAATTATTTTATTACCAATTTCAAGTTTTTCCATTCAAATATCTGTAACAAAATTATAAGACCAGAAGTTATTTTATTTTATTTATTTTTTTTTTTTGTATAAAATTAAAATGATGTTAATCCACCATTTTTCTGTATAACTTCAAATTCTCTACATTTAATTATTTAATTGAATTAGGTTTTCGAGAAAATTTGGGAATTTTGCCCCATTCATCCATGATAGCTTCTTCTAATTCGTATACAGAATCATATTGCCGATTATTTGCATACACTTGACGAGTCAAATGACCCCATACGTTTTCTAAGGGATTCAGGTCTACACTACGGCTTGGCCAGCTAAAGACCTCGATTTTTTTTTTTTTTTTTTTTAAACCAGTTTTTAGTTGATGTAGACATATGGCATGGCGCATTGTCTTGCTGAAATTTAAAGTTTTACCCTCCTAAAAATGGACCAAAAGGTATAAGATGTTTGTAAAGCAGTTGTTCATAACAACTAGAGTCCATCTTTCCAGGAACTTGCTGCAGGTCACACTTCCCATTATATCCAAAAGCTCCCCACACCATTACAGAGCCACGACCCATCTGCCTACTAAAGAAATCACAAGATTCCGTTCGTAAATCATGTCAGTAGTAAATACTACCGTCCGGGACATCCAAATTGATTTTTTTTTTTCGTCGGAAAAAGAAATATTTTCCCAAGTAGCATCCCAGTCATGGCCTCCTTTGCCCACTTCAGCATTTCTTCTTTACGATGCTTTAACATTCTTGTTTTTTTTTTTTTTTTTTTTTTTTTTTTTAATTTCCGAAGTTCAACATTTGAATTTGATCCTAAAGTACGCCAGTATATATGTGAAATAGTTTTACTTGTCTGCTGTGTTATTTTACGAGTAGAAACGTTCTGTTTTGTTGAAAGCTTGAAAATTTGTCTATTATCGAGTGTTAATAATTTACTCTTCCTCCCAGATCTTTTATATTTTCCACAAAAATCTTTTTTACTTAAAACATTATGAATAGCAGTTTTAGAACGTTTAAAGATCTTACTTATTTCCCGTTCCGATTTCGCAGAACCCTTATAAAACCAAATTTTTCGAAATTCTAGCTCGGATAATTCTCTTCCACGTGGCATCGTGAATTTCCTCATGAAAACAAACAAATTAAATGATTTTTCTTTATAATATTATCGTTTGCGCTTTTTTGTCATGTAAAGTTACAGTTCACCTACGATTTTGAAAGAAAAAATAAAATTATTTCGAAAACTCAAGCGATTTTGAATAAATAAATAAGTGATCTTACATTTACGTTACACCGAGATTTTAGGAAATCGTTTACTGTGTGAAACCATAGCCTCCTAATCTAGATGCTTTTTGCGTGGCTCGGAAACTTGGCAACAGTTCAAGAGGTAGACAGCGCCACCTTTACAGATTGCGCGATTTTTTTATTCAACTGTCACCAATAATTTTAAGAAGTGATATATGATTTGTATACTCGACGTTTCTTTGATTCTAGTCGCCATTTATATGTATCAAATCTCATTTTAAAAATTTTTTGGTGGCTGTTGAATAAAAAAGTCATACAATCTGTACCAGGTGGCGCTGTCTACCGCTAAGTTTCCGAGCCACGCGGAAGACATCTAGTTTAGGAGGCTATGGTAAAAATAACTCTTTTTTTTTTTTTTTTTTTTAAATGATTTATTTGAAAATAAATATATAATTTTTTTCAATTGCTTCAATGTTTTAAAATTATTCATTGTGTGCAGTGCACTATTAAAATGAGTGATATTTTGGGTGGTCTTACAATTTTGTTACACACTGTATTTTTAATTTGAAGAATATGATTTTCCGGGATAATATGCAAACTCCGAATTTGAAAATAATTTGGAAATATCTACCGGTAGGCGGACGTAGGCCTGCTAATTATATATATATATATATATTAATTATTCAGTGGTGAAATAATAAATTATAGGAATTTATATTGAGTCGTACAGATTTAATTTTTAATGCATAATTTAATCGCAATAAAAAAAATTAAACAGTGAAATTATTTGAGTTTATTTACTTTGTTTCCGGGATTTTCCCCCCTCATATCTAATGTTTCCGCAAGAAATGTAAATCCAGAATAAATTAATTGATTGATTAATTAAATTGAAAATATATAAATTACATAATTACTGTTATGAGAGATTTTCGTTTTAATTCCTAATGCGATACCTTTGTTTATTGAATATTTTGAGAAACTACGATTTATTATTTTTATTATTATTATTATTATTATTTAGATAATGTGATTGATTTTTAAAATGTATATCAGTATATTAGAAGAAGTTCGTCCAGATTAAATATCTCATAATTCTAATCTCAGTTACAAAGTATCTTGCAAATTTCACAATTAAAGAACTGACAATATTCAGTTTTTGCATTTCATTTCCTGTAATAATAATGATAACAATAATAAATTATTAAATAATAAATAATAAATTCCAAATTGTGTTTAACGAAAGTCCTGAAAAGTAAACAAATTATAAATGTTTTAAATATTTGGCATTGTTCCAATTAAGTCCAATTTATACTGCGTTAACATAACGAAAATATGAAATGAGTAAATAATACAGATGAGTTAAGAATATATTTTGTATTTAAAATTTTTATTTTCTAAATAAAAAAATTGTAACATAACATATATACAGCTCTTCTGTCACAAAATAAATAAATAAATAATATTAATTTATATTTTAATTTTCTATACGTTTCTATTATTTTATTATTAGTGCTAGAGGCCTATTTCAGTCGGTACAGTTGTCGAATTTTTATAGGTCACTCTTAATTAGTGCTAAGGGCCTATTTCAGTCGGTTTATTGAATGGGTATTTATTGAATGAAGTCCCCCCTCAAGGCCCAACTTTGACATGAGTCCCCCCCAAGGTACCCCTATTGCAGTCGGTACAGCGTTGTCGAATTTTTATAATACACTCTTAATAGTGCTAAGGGCCTATTTCAGTCGGTTTATTGAATGGGGATTTATTGAATGAAGTCCCCCCAAGGCACAACTTTGACATGAGTCCCCCCCCCAGGCACAACTTTGACATGAGTCCCCCCACGGTACAACTTTGACATGAATCCCCCCAAGGCCCAACTTTGACATGAATCCCCCCCCAGGCCCACCTTTGACATGAGTCCCCCCAAGGCCCAACTTTGACATGAGTCCCCCCCCAAGGCACACCTTTGACATGAGTCCCCCCCCAAGGCACACCTCCCCCTCATTGGGAAAAAGAGAAAAAACGTTGTTTTGCGGCTATAAGACAGTTTGGACTTCCAACGTTATTTGTTACAATATCTGCAGCTGAAATACATTGGTTTGATTTAATGAAAACTTTATCATGGAATTTAGATCGTCACGAATTAACTAAAGAAGAATTTGTCGATATTAACAAGTTTAGCAGTAGGCCTCTGGCACTAAATTAAAATCTGTCAATGTCAGATTTTCATGTTTTAAATAATGAAATAATGTCGTGTCTGTATAATTTTATTTTTTTTAATAATGTTTTATTTTTATTTAATTTTTAACTATTTATTTAATTTTTATTTATTTATTTATTTATTATTATGATTGTTGTTATTATTATTATTATTATTATTATTATTATTATTATTATGGCAAATTACATTTGAGTTTCAATTTCAAGAGCACATTCTTAACATTAAATGTAAAATCTAATGCAATATCAACTAACATAATTACTTATTAATTTATGTGAAGCATACTCTTATATACTCAGTTATTTGTCACTGTTCAGTAGTTACATGCTTCTAAAAAAAGCATCTCTTAAAATTGTAACTAATTAGTTCCGAAAGACTGCTTGTAATAAGCCTTTGTTTAAACAAAAGAATGTTTACATCATAAAGACACAAGCAATGAATTCGGCAGGTAATTGATTACACAAAGGTAATTTAATTGTTATACAGAATATCTTAGCTACGCTTTATATAAAAGAAATAGTATTCTAGATATGCATGATTAAATGCACTTTTTCTTTTTGTGAAGTCAGCTGAAATGTGAGTCGTGATAGAATGAGCTGGAAAAATAACAATAAAAAAGATTACCCGAGAGCTTTGAAAACAATTTGGAATCACTGTAATTAAGTATATAATTAATGAAAAAATATGCTGATCATTAGAATATTTTGTTTTACAAATAAATATAAGAATGCATATTAAGCATTAACATAAAAATAAAACATTTATAAATATTCGACCTCAGATTCACTGTTTATATTCAGAAATTCCCATATCTATATTAATTTACATATTACAATATATTTATTATTATTTTTCTTAGAAGCAATGATAAGCCTAACATTGATGATGATGATGATTTTTTTTAATCAAAACTTGTAATATATATATATATATTGAAAACCTTCTTAAACATTGCAAAAATTAAACCAAGTATCACACGAAGAACTAGGTAGAACATGCATAAAGATTTCTGAAAAATTAAGCATCCTTCTAATGAAAACATACAACATCAATAGTTTTCCAAGGGCTTAGATTGAGTGTTGCATGCAAATTGGGTATTATTTCTGTTATACTGTATGCAATTTGCTAAACATTTCGAGTATGCTTAGCCCAAAAACATCCAAAGAACGTATAAATATATTCAAACTGGATAAGAAAAGGAAAAACACAGGACAAACATACTTTTAAGAACGACACCAATGTTACTTAAAAAATAAAAATATTCCTAAGAAAAAATAATAAAACTAAGATTATTAACAAAAACTAAAATAAAAATAAAATAAATCCATGAGGCAATTAATTTATAATATTGAAAAGCTAAAAGTAAAGTGATGCAAAAATGATGCAAGAAAAAGAAATTCAAACCTACCGGAAGATAATATTAAAAATAATAATAATACATGAAAGTTGCGCAGGTTGCAGCATGGCAAATCAATTAATAGTAAACTTAATTAAGTAATTAAGAAATTGTCAAACAATATATATATATGTATATATATATAGAGAGAGAGAGAGAGGAGGTGGGGGTGGGGTGGGAGCGATAGTTTAAAATTATGATTACAGTTGTTTCGTTATATATTTAAATGAGCATCATAAATTTCTACAAGAGTTCTCTAGTGCTAATTTTTAACCCTTACATGTTTACTATATACTTTGTATTGAAATTTGCTAGAAAAGAAATTTAAGTGGATAGTAAATAAAGAGCTGTCCATAAATATGTAAAAATAAAATATTATCCTTTTTAATTTTCGAGAAATTTTTGGTTTGAAACATCTATATGTTGAAGTGATTAAATTCAAATAGTTTCAGGTCAAAATAACAGCACGGAAGTTCATCGGGGAGGGGGGGGAAACTAGGCACGTGTACATGATCAAAGCAACAAAAATACACCCTGTCCGACTAAGAATTTCAAATGACTTCTGAATTTGCATTCTTCTGAAACAACCTATGTTAAATTTTGTAGCAGTGCTGTTATCTACCGATCAGAGTAGGAAACAAAATTAAAAAAACTCGTAAAACAAGAGAAAGAAATGAAAGGTCTCTGCATAAAAAAAAGGAGAAAAGTTAAATAATTTCTTCACATTGAGGCTCATTAGACGGCTTAAAATGGATTCCGAACCACTTAAAACATCCTTACCTAATCCGGAATTCGATCCCGGCACCTAGTAACCGATAGTCAGAGCGCAAAACACTCGGCTACCACATGGCAGTGTTGGCAAATTCAAGGACTTTTTTATTCAATAATCATCAATAATTTTGAATAGTGAATTTGATATGCGCAATAGAAGATTAATCTCGAAGTGATCAGGCAAACGTTACAATTAAAAATTAGAAGTAAATATTGACTAAAAACTCATTAAATTTAGCAATATTGCACATGGTGTATAAAATATAGAACAAGAAAAAATACATGCAAAAAATATAATGCAGGGATTAGAGCATAGTTGCCAATTTTAGTCCTGTTTCTTTACCAGAAAAATTTAAAAGAAAATATTGTTTAATCTGTAAAAACTGTTACAGAAATATATAGAAAAAAATCTATTAAAAATTTCCGGTAAACAAAAAAAGGCTTTAACTAGCACTTATAGATCAGAGTTTTATTATTTTTATATTATTACTACCCCTATTTATTACAAGAAATTTGCGTAATAATCAATCAAAGGAAAATGCTGAAAACGATTATGGAAAATATCTGGGTTAAAAATGTAGTAATGAAAATAGAGGCTAGTTACATCCCTGTACAGTTCAAGGAAAATAGAAAAATTATAATATGTCTTAATAAATGTTCTCAAAACGTCCTTGGTAGTTCATTAAATTAAAAAAAAAATGCAATTAAATAAACTGAAATTATTAATTATCTGCGTAATACATATAAAATTAAATAGTATTACGCAGACTATTGTCAAAATGCAAGCAAACTTTACAAAGCAGCTTTGAATCGGAGGACGTTAATGTAGAGTGTAAACTTACAACGCGGTGGTAGAGATGGCAATTAAATAAAACAGTTTTATTGTTTAACACCACTAAATTTTTAGAGTACCAATCTATTGCTTCATACATTCGATTTAGTTTTTTGTATAAAGCGGTTGCATTGATGTAAAATTAGTGGTGTTAAAAAATAAAATTGTAATATTTATGAGGCAAACTTGCACCCGTGTTGTACGAGACTTTACTGTAATACATTTTAAGTTATATTTTAGACAGTCAAAACATTTTTGGTAATCATTAGCAGAGCTGCCAACCTAATCCGGCAAATTGTTAGTACCGCCTCTTTTTCTACACCACTTAATTTTTAGAGTATTTTTCTACTTAATTCATCATAGATACATTTGAAGAGAATCGCTCTAAAAATTAAGTGGTGTAGAAAAAGGGGCGTTTTTCAATAGGCGTTAACAATTTGCCGGATTAGGTTGGCAGCTCTGCATTAGAAAAGTCGGGTAAATATTAAATCCAAGCATAAAAAATACAATGGTTTATGAGCAACCACGAAAATAAAATTTTTTAACAAATAATTAACACATTCGCGACAGCATATTTTTGTCTTTTTGATAGAATGGGCCGCCTGTGGGCGTTATTCTTTCAAGTTACATTATTTCAGAACTAGGTTTTCTGTATTTATATTTATATTACATATGCATATGCTTAATAATTATACTCTTTCTAATGAAAATATTTGTATTCATAGTATTTTAATTGTATAAATATGAATACAGGGAATATTTCAAAGAAATATAAGAACGTACAAATTGCAAAAGAAACGCCCACTGGCGGAGTTACATATACCGAAATGACGTGAATCTACGTCAGCGATCCTGAAATTGTTAACTAGTTCTAATAATTCAGACATAATTTATTAGAAAAATATCCTTATAATAAAAGTTATATTTTACCACTGAATACAGGTTGATTCAAAATTAGTGTGATCAATTTCAGAGCATCAGAAATTTTTATTGAATTAAGTTATTTACATGAAATTTTCAATGTAGTTTTCTTTCGCATAGTACATTTTACGTAAATCTTTAGGCCAAGGCAAAATAGCTTTTTCGACCAATTTTTGGGGTATATTTCCAATTTCCTCTTTGATTGCTTTTTGAAGCCCTTAAAGTGTTCTTACTTTACGTCTACTTAATTGTTTTTTTAAGTATCTCCATAAAAAATAATCGCAAGGAGCACGGTTAGGGGAAGATGGTAGCCATTTCTCAGGAGGAAAAAAAAATATATTTTTTTATCTTTTAGCCCTTTTAGAGTTGATTTTGCAGTATGACTTAGTGCAGGATCTTGGTGAAAAACAAAATTTCCTTGGGGTTAAAGACGTTTACTTTCTTTGATCATGTGCTTCAAAACTTTATTCTGATAGTATTTAGCATCAATTTTAGCCTTTGGTTCTACAAAAAAAAAAAATGGTTTTGTTAAGCCTTGGGAGGACATTCCCATCCATACCATAAAACTTGACGGCCAACTTGCCTTTTGCAAAACAGTTGCGTCTTTGCGACGCTTTTCGGGTAAAATATTTTATCTTCGTTTTGCCAGTTGTGGATGACAGATAAACAGTGCTTCATCCGATGCTATCCATATTTTGTATCTACCTTTGCGTAACATTAAATACAGAGGCCAAGAACGTTTTCTCAGTTTTTCTACGGTCTTTGCAGACATTTGATGACAGACTGGTTTATTCACTTTTTTTATAGCCAATCTTCTTTATATGACGACAAATTGTCGATTGCGATACCTGTAGTTTTTTTGCTAAAGTTCTTTGAGGCAGAGGATTTTCTATAGCGATAAGTCTTTTCAGCTTCTTTTTTTCTTTTTCACTAAGGACTTCCTTTCGTCCACATTTTTTCCTTGGAGCTTTTGATTGCCAGCCAAATTTTATTTATTTTCAAAGTTTAGATAGTAATCCATTAGAAAAATGTCTTTTCTGATTTTTAAATGCTTTATTTATAACAGAATTTGAGCAACCATCCTTCAAAAGCTTTAAAATTTCGTTTCGGGTTTGAGGATCTAATTTCGGAGCTATAACTTACTTCCACTAATGAAAATAGCTAAAATGGTAATTTAAACGTCTCACTTTTAAAATAAAACTGGTAGTAAAGTGATTAAAATTTACCATAAACAGTTACATGCTTTTAAAATTGGTCATACTAATTTTGAATCAACCTGTAATTAAAGCTTTAACGTTATTTAATACATTGGTGATTTTTCAACTATGCATGTACTTTTCGGTAGTTTAAATTAATGTCCAAAAATCTGAAATTGTTGACGGTTATCTATTTTATACAGGATATTTATATTTATCAGTCAAGACATATTTTCTTGAGATATGCAAGGTTTCTATTGGCAGGTAAGTAATAGGAGAAATTGACATAACATGACTATTTAACAACCATGGTTGCTACGGTTCCGTCGTTCTACTTTGACTCTTTCAACACTGTATTTATCACAGCATTTTCTCTGTTTATTAATCTAGAAAAACCTAATATAAAAAATTAATATGTAAACATTACCAGTTTTTTAATTTATTCCGGAGCAATTTTAGCTTCGCCTTTGTTTTGCACCACTTTATTTATAGAATATTTTACTCCAGCATATAACTACGATAAAAGAAGAAAATATTACTCTTAAAAAAAGTGGTATGGAATAAAGGAGGAGCTTAAAATGCTTCGGAACATGATTGCCAACTTAACGCCTTTTGGCTACCGGAAAAATTTATTTTATTTAATCAGTGAACTGTAACGGTTTGCACTGATAAAGTAACAAGAAAAAAAAAAAATTAATTTTCTGGTAGCCAAAAGGTGCTAAGTTGGTAACTATACTTCGGAATAAATTAAAATGTTAGCATATCTCATATAAATATAGTGGTGAGAGAGTTATGGGAGAATACGGACCGTAAAAACCTTGACAACCTTCAAAAAGGCACGATTTAAATTATATAATTGTATTTAAATAGGGATAAAAGAAAAAAAAAAAAAAAAAAAAAAGGCAATAAGAAGACCGCAGAAAACATTTTTGATTCCGCACTATATCAGGTCATCATAATGGTCAAAGGAATGTCACTTAAAAAAGAAATTAATTAGTTTCTACCTCATAGACATACTGCGATTCTAGACGATTTATATCTTGTAAGGGAATGAATTCAAGATGAAAAAAAAAGAGAGAGAGAGAAATAGGGAGAGAAATAGAGAGAGAAATAGAGAGAGAAATAAAAATAGACTTTTTTAAATGCTTCAGAATAAGAAAGAAGAAACGTATGATATACAACAATATATCTAAATAAAATAAAAATATTAATATAAAAGAAGAATTTAATGATTAAAGCATAATCATAATTTTATACAAAAGGACAAACAGTTTTTTTTTTTTTTTTTTTTTTTTTAAATATATATATAATAATAACATCTACAGGCACACAGAATATAGCATTCTTGATTTTTCTACGTATTTGGTTTATAAGAAAGTAAGCCTTGGTATATATATATTTTTTTTTTTCTGTTACATATTTCCAACCTATTTTTATTCTTTCATGTAGTGTTTGGGCATAAATAGTTAAGATTTTTCCTAGCATAGTGCTTACAATTACACAGAAATATGTACATCTTACTTACAATTATTGAAATTTTGCCCTTAAAGGTTTTGAATATTGTAAGTACGTTTTTAGTACGTGAATTTTACCTAAGTTTTTGTTTTGACCTTAGTAATTTACTATAAGATTTTATGTATATATATTTTTACTTTCCGAACACTATAGTGAGGAAAGTATTGTAATCATGTCAAAAATCCGAATTCGAGATTTTGATGTTTCTATACGTTTCGAGGTCCAACGAGTCCGTTTTCACTATTTTTACGATGATGTGTGTATGTATGTGTGTATGTATGTGTGTATGTATGTGTGTATGTATGTGAGTGAACACGCTAGCGTCTAAACGCTTTGTTCGAATAAGCTGAAAGTTGGTACGTATATTGTAAGTCACCATAGTACGAACCCTATAGATTTTGGTGAATCTAGCACTTATAGTTTTTTTACAGGGACACAAAGAAAAATTCTTTATCATTATGGCCAAGGGACCAAAATCTTAAAAGTGCGATAGCATCTAAACGCCTTATTCAATTGAGCAAAAACTTTATACACATATTATAGGTCACAGATACTCAATCTGTATAGATTTTTGAGAATCTAGCACTTATAGTTTTTTTACAGGGACACAAAGAAAAATTCTTTGCCAAATTTTTAAAAGTGTGATAGCGTCTAAACGCCTTATTAATCTCAGCAAAGAATTTGTACACATGTTATAGGTCACATTTGAACCAACTGTATAGATTTTGGTGAATCTAGCACTTACAGTTTTTTTACAGGGACACAAAGAAAAATTCTTTATCTTTATGGCCTATGAGACCATCGATAGCATCTAAACGCCTTATTCAATTGAGCTGAAAATTTGTATGAATATTATAAATCACTGTTGCACTAACTATAAGCATTTTGGTGAATCTAGCATTTATAGATTTTTACAGGGACACAACGAAAAATTCTTTATCATTATGATCTAAGGGCTCAAAGTTCAGTAGCGTTAAATAAAACCTCGTGTGATATATGGAGAAAAATACTCAAACACTCTGTTATGGTTTTCTCTTTTTTGTTTGTTTAGCAACTCCTCTTTCTTTATTTTATCTACAAAACTGTTAGTTACTCAATGTTCGGAAAGTCGAGTGGAGTCACTCCAGATTTTTTATTTTATGTACATTTCTGATTATGATGTAAAATACTGTTGATTGGTAGAGTGAGTAAGCTTCTAATTTATTTATATATTATTTTTCAGAATCGGAGCAAGGCCCTCACGAGAAAAGACTCCTTAATAAACTTCTAAACGATTACAACGTCCTTGAAAGACCCGTCGCAAACGAATCGGAACCCCTCCTGCTCAGTTTTGGCCTCACATTACAACAAATTATTGACGTGGTAAGTTGAACATATCTTATTTTCTTTCACTTAATGAATAAAAATAAGTTAAATTAAAAGAAAATAAAGTCTAAATGGTCTAAAATTTTAATATATATTCTGATATAAAACTTAAAATGTTAAAATTTTTTATTTGCGAGTTCTTACTTTGAAATTTTTTTGTAATAAGTAAAATGCTAAATTTTATATAGTAAATATTTAATGATAATTACATACTAAGTTTCCAAAATTGCAAAATTTAATTTTTTTTCTTTTAAATTTAACGTCATTTAAAGGAAATTGAATATTTAACTAAAAATTCTAGTTAATTTTCTAATTTGAAAAATTTATTGGGTTTATTATAAAGGAAAATAATTTATAAATTGCAATGAAAAAAAAAATCAGATTTTTTTTTAATGTAAAAAAAAATCTTACATAATTATTTTGTAAATAAATCTCATTGTTTTTGTAAAGTATTAAAAAGTAAAATTAAAATTTATCAGTCAAACTAACCGATTTGTAGCTAATTATATAAAGTTTTGACTTTTAATGGTGCTTTTGACCTTTTTATTAGAGTCATTAATAATAAAATTATAAAAATATTTTATATTTTAACTAAGTCTGATATAAATATATATTTTATGATCCAGAAGAGATAAAATTTTAGACCATTGTAATAATTTCAATCATATAGACAAATTAAGAATATTTTAATTGCTAAAATTGTAATTATAAATTTATTAATGTTCAAAAAATATAATGAAAGAAACATTTATTCATTAATATACATTTAATTCAGTAAAATTAAAATAAATTTACATTATAAACAAATTTCTATTTCTCAAAGTAAATTAATAAAATTTTAAAATATAAATTAAATAATTTTTTCATTAAAATATATTATAAGAATTACTTCTATTTTAAAGTTTTATTTTTAATTCTTCTCATGTATACACTTGTTCATTTTGTATGAAGTATGTTTATGTTGAATTTTAATTACTTCTGAACTTACATGCCTCATTAAATAAAGCTGTAAAATATTTACAAGTTAAAAAATAATTTGTTTGTATGTTATAAAATTATTTTATTAATTAGTCAATAACCTCTCTTTGAATACCCTTGTTTAATCAAGAGTCCCCCCATCCCCCATCCTTCATCAGAGTGTCGACAGTCGAAATGTTTTCCCTGATTCTTCCAGCAATATATTTATATAATAATTTTTTACTCAATTAGTCGTGCAAACTTACTACTAAAAAATCCAAAAGAAAAAATACTGGCGGAGGAATCAAAGAAAAATTTTCAACTGTCGACTCCCTGTATCATATTTCCATTCTTCTTTTGTTTAAATTGTTATATGCCGAGCGAGTTAATAATATAGGAGACAAAAGAGGGAAAAAAATGCTTATAATTTTTTAATATTGATATAAATGACATCTATTTATACGCTTCTGCATTAATATCTTCACTTTTTTATGTACGATTGTCATGCTAAAAGTATCGTTGCACTGTGAATGCAATCCTTACACATAAATATGTTTACTATTCTAGAAAAAAAATCTTTAAAATTAAATTTTTCCTAATGCGGTTTATCTATACTTCTAGCTTATATAGAAATAAATTAAATACTTTTGTATAGCTAAATAAATGTATTATTAGTACTCCCATTCAGCGTTGTCAACCGTAAACATAAATGGTAAGTTTCCGATTTCGGCTGGAGACTTCATATCAGAAATTTCTTACGATGAATCTATTTATTTAATCATGGAAATTTAACATCAAATATTCCTATCAAAAAATTCTGGTGGAAAATTTAATTTCAAAATTACAAATTACAAGTATTATCGTACAGTTGGCAACTTTGCTCCCATCGATGAAAATATTATCAATACTACGACTCCAGAATTCCTAACATTTTATATTAATTCCGGAGCAATGTGCCATCTTTTTTACAAACCACAATTTGTAGAATAAATTTCATAATATGTGGCGTACGAAGAAAATTATTTTTCAAATATACTGGTATGAAAAACAACACGTGTACTAACGAAGTTTTAAAATAAATTATAAAATTTGGCTACTCTATGACTCTCATTTGCTTAACATTTTTTTTAATTAAAGTGCCAAAAATCTCTTCTATGATTTTTAATAGTACTTATTAATAGACAAAATCATATATGCCTAAATATTTTAAATGCTACTTCCGATGTGAAAATATCAACTTGAAGTCAGATATATTCATATTCCCATACTTGCCAGCATCCTAATTAACCCGATACCGCCCAGTGATCTATTTATAGATCGCTCCTCCTACAGGCGTAAATTGGAAGGTTAGTATGTTATATATTTTTTTTTAAGAAACAAACACAATATTTGCGTATATGTATGATATGTGCTCTACATTTAAATGCATCGGTTAGTAACAGCATTATTACATGTATCATCCTTTTGTAAAATAAAAATTAAAGCATAAAAACTTTTAGTAAAATTATGCAACATTTGAATGAAATACCCATAGGCGGGGGTTTAAGTTGAACAATACTTAAAAAGGCGAGCGTTAACGGGTTAATATTTCGTAGTATTGTTGGCCCTACCTTCTTTTCCCAACAGTAATTTTTTAGAGTATTTTTCTTCTTATTTAATTGCAATTGCATTTGGAGAATATTACTCTAAAAATTTACTGGTGTGAAAAAAAGGGTGCTACTAACAACACCACGGAACATTAATTAGGATGTTGGCAAGTATATATTCATTCATTCAATTTCTGTCTTCCACCAGAATTGGATAAATTTGCTTTAACGCTATATCATGAACTGAATATGATGATGAGTGCCATAAACCTTGTAACATTTATGATTTATTCCGGAATTTATTTAGTACCTGACCATTTTTCATACACTATTTTTAAACAGCAATTTTCTTATTTCATTGTAATTACATAATGCATACCTGGTAATATTTATAATTTATTCCAGAGTACTGTTAGACTCATCTCTTTCTCACACCAATATATTTTAAAAACATTTGTCTTCTGATTTAATCGTAATTAGCACTTTTGCGACCGCTGACGTAGAATCAGGTCATTTGAAAATCTGTAACTCCTCCAGTGGGCGCTTCTTTCGCAATTTGTATGTTATTTCCTAAGAATACACACAATATTCACATTTGTAAAACCAAATATACTATGTATACAAATATTTTTATTAGAAAGGATATAATTATAATGTATGTCCATTTCTAATATAAAAATTAATACAGAAAATTATGTTTAGAAATATTGTAACTTGGGAGAATAACGCCCACAGGCGGAACTTACTGTCAAAAAGGCAAAAGTATGCGGTCGTGAAAGTGTTAAATATTCTACAAAATTTCTCTAAAATCAAAGTAATGTAGAAAAAGGGAGGGATCAACATTATTCCGGAATCAATTATAAATATTACCAGGCATCAGGGGACGTACTTCCTGCCCTCTTTTCAGGACACTTTCATGAATGAGAAATTTTCGCTCTTTTTGCCAAAACTAATTTTATGCAAAAAAAAATATGTTTTTTTTTTTTTTTTTTTTTTTTTTTGTTGTTGTTTTTTAATATGTCCTAATTAAATAAAATAGAAATCATTGCTTTAAAAATAGTGGTAGTAATAAAGGCAGAAATTTCTCTACTGGAGGAACGTCCTGAAAAAAGGCGGAGAGTACAAACCCTGCCAGGTATGCATAATAGAGAAAAATTATCTATAATCGAAGTGGTGTTGTAGAAAAAGGTAGGCATAGTTGCCAACATTTTAATTTATTCCAGAGCAATTTTATCCACTTCTTTATTTCGTATTACTTAATTTATAAAATAATTTTCTCCAATATAAAACTACGATAAAATAAGAGATAATTACACTTTAAACAAAAGTGGCATTAAATAAAGGCGAGGCTAAAGATGCTCCGGGATAAATTAAAATATTAACAACACTGGGCGGGTATAACTGTACCCTGGAACAAATTATAAATGTTACTAAGTATGGATTTGTTGCACCGTAGCTGGTGAAACAAACAAACACACAAAAAGTTAAATTTGTGGTTATTCTTTTTCTTAACATATTGTATGCGGGAAAGTTACTTTTTTTTTTTTTTTTTATCTCTTACTAAAGCGTGGGAAACGTACTTTATTTTTTAATTTATTTAATTTATTTATTTTTTCAATCTGCCACAAAAGCGTGGTTAACACAAAATAATAATAATAATAATTATTATTATTATTATTATTATTGTCATTATTATTGTTGTTATTACTATTTAGAAAAAAGAAGCCCTACCTACTTTAATACATTGGGTTCAGGATATTTTGCTGTTTTGAACGGTAAGTCCCGTCTTTTAGCGTTCACCATGGAAAAACACCGGCTACACGCGTAAGTCTTCGGCAAAATTACCCGAATGCCGTATGCAGTGTGCTAAATACCATCTTTTACGGTTCCTTTTTACTGAAATGCTCTAATATTCGATTTTTCATGGTAAAATACAGAAAGTGAGAGCTATTATTATTAAAATCACATGAATTTTGCATCAGGTAAAGTAATATATATATATCTTTGAATCCACAAAATATCGGGTTTCCAGTTGAGTATTATTAATGCAAAACCAAACCACCTTCAAAAACAGTATACGTATTTAAAGTCATTTCTGTTATTTTAATTACCACTTCCAAATCTTAATTTTTCGCTTTCAAGCATTTCAAAATATCTATTATTCTTTTCTAAATTGCCGATTTAAAAGTTATAATTTTCATTGTGAATTATACGAATATTTATTTCAAGAGAATTTCATTCAAGTTCTCTTAAACTTATATCGCTTCACATCAAATCATTTTGATGGGTATACCACTGAACCGTCAACAAATTTAATTCAATTCCATTTAAATGTTTTATTTAATCATTAAGTTTCGGAACTATTAAATTGATTTCCGTTGCCATTTATTTCAATGAGAATAGAGAACTGACGTATGAATTAATTTTTCGCTGCATAGTTAAATTTGCTGTTTTCAGAACATAAAGTGAGAATAATCGATTGGCTGCTTACATCGATATCTTTAAGAATTGTTCTGTACGTTTAATTCCCAATCGAAATAAAAACAAACGATAATTATAGCTTGATAGAAAATCTTTAATAATTTACTTTTATTATATCGGAAACTAATCAAATCGAAAGAATTAATTTATCATCATGTAAAAGTTAAAGAAATAAAAGAGAATCTAGTATAAACTTAATGGAAATATACATTATATATATATATATAAATATATTAAATAAATAAAAAAGTAAATACATGCACACATTTTATTTTTTGGCTATATTTACAATTATTCTATGTAGAATAAATAAAAGAGATAAAATATTATCAATTCACTTTAACATTTTTTATTTTATTTTATTTTACTTATTTAATGAAAATAAAATCAATATCCATTAATCTAAAGGCATTAATATATATATATATATATATATTTATTTATTTTTTTTTTTTTATTCAAATATCGTCTACATTAAAGAAAATTATATTGAAAAAAAAAAAAAAAAAAAAAAAAAAAAAACTATTTTCAGCTAGTACGGTTAATATATATATTTACTTCATTTATTATTCAACAGAGCTTTTAATGTGTTTCCAATTAACATATTTTAGTATTTTTAAATATTTTGAATAGTAAAATAAATATAGATTTGATATTTCCTATGTAAAATATAATAATAATTTCACAAAATGTATACAATGCATAATTAATAATATTTAAAATTGTAAAAGTTTTTTTTTTTTTTTTTTTTAATTTTATTTACAACACATAAACACTTTTGTTTAATTATTAAGTATAATTCTTAATATGCATTTTAATTTATACAGTATTCTAATACAATCGAATGGGAAGAACCACGGGAAGAAAGTAATTATTTGACATATGGAAAACAGTTCAGTCTACGTCGAAGTTCAGCATCCAGTGTTTTGATGCAGCATCCCCAAAACATCGTTCACGAATTGCTACTGCAGGAAGTAAATGAGTCGCTGTTTGAGAACAAATTGTTTAAAGGTGATTTCAGTGTGCTGTTTTTTGTGTCGAAAGACCAAGTTCGTAGGCATATATTTGGTGCGTGCTCAGTAACGTATGTAATTTACTGGGGAGTTTGAAAGTTCAGCAAAGAAGTTGACATGAACATAGAAATTTCATGTTCAATGAGATCATGTTTAGTATGCTCAGTGGATATGCTTATTGTACTGGAGATTTGTTTAGAGCATAGATGCATTTTCATTAAAAACTTCTCGAAAAGACTTTCTCTCTCTCTCTCTCTCTCTCTCTCTCTCTCTCTCTCTCTCTCTCTTTTTTTTTTTTTTTTTTTGAGCGATAATAATGGTCTGGCTAGGCATTATTAGGAACGAGGTGCACACATTTTACATCTCTGACAAGAGGTTGTTTACACCTATTGCCAGAGTTGCCAACATTTTAATTTATTCCGGAACATTTTTAACCCCGCCTTTATTCCATACCACTTTTTACAAGAGAAATATTTTCTTATTTAATCGTAATTATATATTGGAGAAAATTATTCTAAAAATAAAGTGGTGCTAAATTAAGGCTGTGCTGTGCTTGTGTTCACTGTGTGAAGTGCTTGAGCGTACGGTTCGCCTGATTGCAGTTGATGTCGTCTTTTTCTTTATTCATGGATAATAAGTGTCCTTTTCTCTAAAGAGCCTTAGTTCGATTACTTCCTCGGAAGCGAAAATATTAAGCAACTGTCGTGGCTAGTGTTGCCAGATCTGGATTATTTTTTATTCAATAATCACCAATAATTTTTAATTGTAACGTTCGTCTAATAATTTCGAAGATTGACAGTCCACTATGTATATTAAATATCACTTCTCAAAAGTATTGGTGATTATTGAATAAAAAATCCGCCAGATCTGGCAACACTGGTCATGGATTGGCAACCTACTGTGTCCTTCATCCATTATATAGAACATGTATACGATATCATAAGAAATTAATGAGTCAGATTTGTAATATATATTACTTTTGTTAGCAGTGTTCCAAGATTTGGCGGAGTTTTTATTCAATAATCACCAATAATTTTAAGAAGTGATATCTCATAAAAACAATAGGCTATCGGTTTTCAAAGTGATTATGCAAACATGACAATAAAAAAGTTGTTTTCGGAAGTATTTTTAAGAATAGAATAACAAAAAAATTTTTTTTCTTGTATTATTATTGATGGTTACTGAATAAAATACACGACAAATCTGGCAACAATGTTTGTTAGTGTAAAAACTAGCTGAATATTTTGAATTCAATAAAGTGGATCATGAAATAGAAATATATATATATATTTTTAATGTATTTAAAATGAGTTACAATTTTTCTTAAAAAATATTATTCTGGGAACACCATATCAAGAAAAAAATATTTCTCTTTAAACTTAACATTTCTTGTAAAATTACACCATTATATTATGAGATGTAAGATGTAAAAAAGATAAAGGACAGATTTTAATGAATATACGAATCTACAAAGACACTTATATATACACACAGGCATACTTATATAGAAAAATATTTAATATAATAAACATGAAATATATTAAAAACAAAAAAACTGAAAATGATGATTTGAAAATTATAAATAAATAATACAAGAAAAAAAAAATTGTTATTTTATTCTTAAAAATACTTCCGAAAACAACTTTTTGATGATGTAAAGTTGTAAACATTTAACTAAAAGAGAGAAAAAAATAATCAAAAGCATAAGCATATATATATATACGTATATATATATATATATATATATATATATAAAATTCCTAATAATTTTAAGTATAATACTATATTAAAAAAAAAAAAAAAAAAAAAAATCAGAAAATGGGATGCGCATAACCCTATTTGATAAAATTATATCAAAGAAATATTTTCAGCAGTTTTGCCATTTAAAAATAACATATCCTTTCTGTCGCAAAGTTTTATTCTAATTAAATGAAATTTTATTCAACTCTTTAAAAATTCATAGCTCTTTACGTTAAGATTTTCTGGGGGATCTAGAGATCAGATGTCAACGAATTTAATTCAAATGTTCTTGAATATTTAATTTAATCACTGCGGCTGGAAACTGTTGAATTGATTTCGAATGTCACTATTTTCAACGAGAGTAGAATGTTACAGAATAATTCGATTTCCGTAGTTTGAATAAAACTGTGTGTTTCAACAACATAAGAAAATGCAAAAAGAAAGTCTATTACACAGTATGTATTGAATAATTAGGCAATACAATCATTTTAAAAAAGGCAAAAATAAATAAATAAATATATTATTTCGCAATATTATATGTAAACTAAATGCAGCAAAAATATTTTTTTATTATTAGTTTTGCATTTGTTACATTTATCATACATTGCAATATTCTAAATAATATTCGGTAGTATTGTTAATACCCGACTTTTTTTCACACCAGTTTTTATTTATTTATTTATTTTTGTCTTTCTTTCTTTTTTAAGTATTTTTCATTTTATTTAACCATAATTATATTTTCGAAAAAATATTCTAAAAAAAAAAAAAAAGTTAAGTGCGGAAAAATTGCGAGTACTAACAATACTGTGGAATATTAATTAGAATGTTTTACAGATTTACATTTATAAATAACAAAAAAGGGATTTATTATTTTTAGTTTTTATGTATACTATATACATATAGAAATGTAGTTTTGCACCATTCTGTCGCAAAAAATAAATAAATAAATAAATTTTATAAATAAATAATAAATAAATAAATAAAATAAATGAATAAATAACTATATAGTTACATTAATAAAAGACTTGGCGTGAGATTATTAAAAAAAAAAAAAAAAAAGAAAAAGAAAAAAAATAACAACGTCTATAACGCTAAAAATAAATAACAGGAAGGCAGACAGCTGTTTTGGTAGCATTTAGCGTACCGTCTTCAGTGCAACCAGCAGTTGCATGCACTGAAGACGGTACGCTAAATTCTACCGAAATAGCTGTCTGCTTGTCTATTATTTAATTTTGGCGTTCTAGACGTTGTTATTTGCCTTGTTTTTTTATAGACAGTTATTTAATTTGGATTATCTTAAAGTTGCGGCAGGTGTCTTATTATAAAATTACGCGCTGTTATTTGTGACTTGCCTATGTGGTTTATTACTATATGTGTACAGGGTTTGTTCCCACCCTCTTAGCTCGTATATGGCTTCAGCTATAATGATAAACACTGTATTTAGGTGCAGTAAAGCGGCTGTACTTACTAGAGGCGGCTTACAGCGCCATCTGCTAAGAAAAGGCGAAGTTATCGCTCCTATCTGGAAAACGGTAAAAGATAAGGTAAAATTAATCGCAAAGTTGTACAGTTTCACCAATATAGTACGAAAAGACACCTTGAAATTTGAATGCTAAGAATTAATAATAAAATGTAAGTTTGTTACATTTTCACAATAGCATGACGTGAGGAAGTGATCTTAGAAAAGGATATATAGCTAGTTATCAGAAGATGCCTTTATTTTCGATTTTCAAACTTCTGTCCGTCAGCTGCAATACGTATCTGAACCCCCTTTTTGAATAATACGTTGCACACGTGTTATCCACTACATTGCAACATGTGCAAAGTAAAGTTCAAATGTGTATCCAAATATGCATTCCAACTGGCGGACTGGGGTTTGAAACTCAAAAATAAAGCTTTTGGTAATGAATAGTTGTCGTTCTCTTTTTTGGAAACATTTCGGTAAGACATTATTTAGAAAATTGCGAACAAACAAACGCATGTTTTAAGCGTTCTCTTTTAGCATTCATGTCTACAAGGTTGTACTACTTTTAGCATTCATGTGTACTTCATACTAAACCAATGAGGCTCTTCAAACTACTTTATAATTCTCATATTCTCTTATCCAGGGATGGAACATTGCTGATGTATTCATACCACTAATAACAAAAATAAATTTTCATCGTGCTGAGTTAGATTGAAAAAAAAATTTTTTCTTTATAAATAGTGGTATAAAATCTGCGCCAATTTCCATCCCTGCTTATCTCATATCTTTTTTCGCGATAAGAACACTAATCCTGCAGTTTTTCACCATGTGGCGCTATGTTCAGTTGTATACAGTGTCGCATAACCGCTTTACTATACTTATATACCACTTTTATGAATTGAAAAATCGTATATCAAGAAAATTGTAACATGAAACTCAAAAATAATTTATTCGTAAGATGAATTTACATTTTTATTTAGGGCCGCGGTAGCCCAGTCGGTAGAGCGCCGGCCTCGTAATTAGAAGATTGCGGGATCGGTACTCGAGCCGGCCAAAGACCGTCGTGTACACTAATGGTGATTGGTCCACGTAAAATATGTCGTGGCCGCAAAGTCTTTCATGTTCCCATAAAAAATTATACCTCTGGGTGTCACCGAAGAGGGAGAGTCAATCCTTCCGTGGAGGATCAAAATTGTGATGGCATGTCTCCGGACCACTTCTAGGGGTGTGTCCAAGACCGTCGCCAATTGACCATCTGCGCAGCACTAGTGCGACGTAAAACCCAACCATCCATTGTTTTATTTATTCAGTGAATTTTTCTGATTTTAATTTTTCTTTTTGAAAAAAGAAATATATATATTCAGTACACTTAACCCGTTAGCAGTCGCTAGTTGGTCGATTTGCCACCCATCCTACAGTGTTGCCAGATTTTTTTTTTTATTCAATAGCCACAAAAAATGTTTAGAAGTGGCATTTGATATACATAAAACACGAATAAAATCGAAGAAACGTCGATCACATCACTTCTTAAAATTATTGGTGACAGTTAAATAAAAAGTTCGCAACCTGTAATAGGTGGCGCTGTCTATAGCGACTACTTACGGGTAATGGTTATTTTATCGCTTTTAACAAACAAAAAAGATATAAAAATATAAAGCATTTCAAAATATATATTGAATTTATAGATTGAAATATTCTACTTTGAATTCAATTTGGAGGTCGTTTTTCTATTATGAAATTTACATAAAGATTGGTGACACCAAAAACAAAAAAAAAAAACATTATTAACAGGAATATAATTTTAATTATGTATGAATACAAATTTTTCCTTGTAAAAACTATTTACCTTAACACATACAAGCGAAAAAAAGAAATGAATTAAGCATAAAGTATTGAACGATTCAAATAAATAAAATAACAAGTGGTTACATACATTTTTTTACAAAATTGTGATATTACATGGCAGGGAAATCTTCACTGAAGATTATTTATTAATTTGAGCATACTTGAAAAGTATTTAATTCAGAAATTTCTAAATTAATGGCTGTGCATCAATTTAATATTATTTTTATTTGTTGTATAAAATTGTTCTCAAAGTTACAATAATGAAATATATTGCTTTCCGGGTCCAGCGTATAACGCGCAGTTTTTTTTTTTTTCTTTTTTTCCAAGCTTTTGTTTCTCACATATATAGCCTTATTCGTAAATTAAATTTTCTGGCGTGTAACTCATTAATGTGATCTGCGCTTTATACACCGGAAAATAGGTATATAATTATGTATAGACGTAAGAATTCCATATGTATATGAATGCGTGCTACAAAATGTTAATAATCATAATAAATAAAAACTAAATAATAATAATAATTATTATTATTATTATGATTTTTCTATCTGTCCAATTTATTAAAAGGGTGTAATAACAAAAAAATAAAGAAAGAAAAAAAAAGAAAAGAAAAGCAGATTTCTCGGCAAAATATTAGTCGTAACAATATGATGCCATACTACACGATCTCCTTAAACTATTGTTTGAGTTTTGTTATAAATATCTAATGAAATAAAGATTTAAAAAAAAATGTATATTTAAATATCCTCTTCTATAATATACTTCATATATACTTTTTTTTAAATTAAACAAACCAGGCTTGGGTCACTTTAATTCGTTTTTAAACTGTAAAACCTAATTTTTATTCAGAAAACTGAATTAAAATACTTATACTATACCGTATTTTCCGACGTATAACACGCAGGTCACATAAATGAGTTATACGCCAGATAATTTAATTTACGAATTAAGTTATATTTCTAAGAAACGAAACCTTATTAAAAAATAGCTTTTACTGTAAATTTAAATTTCCGGTGCTTAAGTGATCTAACAAACCTGTGCGTTACAAGCTGGAAAATACGGTATTATGAATCTATTAAAAATGCATGCTCATATATGTTTATAATCTGAAACAATTTATCAAAAATTTATCTAGTTATAAATACTAGAAAATAATAAACAAAAAACTTAATTATATATTATTTCCATATTAAATAAATTTTGGCAATCTGAAAAGTATTTTCGAAACTCTCCTCATAAATATTTATTAGAATTATTTAAACTTTATAAAATAGCTTAAAACAAAAGTTTTAATGAAATTACATTTTATTTTAAAGTTTTAAAAATTTAAAGTTCTCTATTTCGAGATATTTTAATGAATCTGGCAATCAGTTTAGAAGTCGAAAATCTAATTCTACTCGTCATGAATATTTAATTTAATCGCTCTGCTCTAGATCTGTTGAATTGAATTCACGTGTTATTTAGTTTGTCGAAGACAAGAGTTTTGATAAAGCGATTCTAGTACTTTCTGTGAAATTGGTTTTCAAATAAAAGTTAAAATTCGATACAGGAAACGGCAAAATTAAAATAGAAATTATTTATTTTTTAAAAACATTAAACAGTGGACAAAAACATTTTAAAAAAATAAACATAAACATAAGTTGCTATTTTTATTATTAACTTTTAAATATAATTGAAAAAAAAAAAAATTCTCATATTTTATCAGAAATTCTATAGCTATATTCGATAAAATTAAAAAAGTATGTTTTTAATCACATAAGTTCCAAATCTCCCGTTTTTCAACAGAGAAATACTTTTATATTTATGATACATTTATTTAATTCCAGAAAACATATGTAAGATATTATTTTTTAAAGTGATAAGTATGATTTAAATAATTAGAAAGGTTAGCCACTACGTAATCACTTAAAAATATTATTAATTTTAATATTACCAAATTGTTAAACTTTTTTTTTTTTTTTATGTTTAGAATTTCAAATTCAGGTCTCCATTCCCAAATTTATTTAAATCCTTTAACCCCTTAACGCGCGGCGTCCTCGCTGCGAGGACGCAAAATTTAAGATCCAGTTGAAAAAATTCATCCCGGAAATTTTTTAGCAAACATTTACGTTAAAATTTACATTAAAAAAACCGGCCTTTTCCGATATGTTATAAATATCGGAAAAGGCCAATTTTTTTAACCTTAAAATTTAAAATTTCTTTTAGTTTAATTTAGTTCATGAATTCCGCTGGCAGTATAATTTAAATGATCCGAATTGTCTTGCGCCGCAAAGGGTTAAATATCTATTATTTACTTATTTATTTACATTATTTTTATTTATTAGCATTTAAAATTAAAAACAACATTTAATATATCTTTCTCTCTTTTTATTCCGTTGCAAATGTAAAAGTAAACATTATTTAAGAAGCTTATTATTATTATTTTTAAATTAAAATATTATTTAATGTTTAAAATTTGCTCTTGAAATTTGATAATGCAACCAGATTCATATTAAACAAAGCCAAAATGAACTAAAATTCTGTGATCATCACGGAACTTTCACGAAATATCCCAAAACACAGAACTGCCAACCTAATCCGGCAAATTGTTAGTACCGCCCATTTTTCTACACCACTTAATTTTTAGAATAATTCTCTTCAAATATATTTACGATGAATTAAGAAAACAAATACTCTAAAAATTAAGTGGTGTAGAAAAATGGGCGGTAGTAACAATTTGCCGGATTAGGTTGGCAGCTCTGAAAACAACTTCAGTTACCAGCTCATCATAGAAAAATACTTTCTGAATATGTGCATGAGTTCGGAGTTTCCTCAAATTAGTTATTTAAATATATTTATAACAAATATTTCTTACTAATAATTCTTTGCTAAAATAACAGTGATATAATTAAATAAAGTTTGGCTTACCTGGGTTATCACAGGTAATGATGTATGCCATTTCTTGAAGTTGAAGAAAATCTCGTAACGCAATCATCAGATTGTACGCTTAAATATGCAGTATGAATAACTTCTGGTTTAAAACCATAACAACTTGTTTTGCTGTAATTAAAGGGGATTAATATTTGTTTAATAATTTAAATATTAACTGCATGATAAAGGACTGCCTAGAATTTCACCTTTTACAATTTATTTAATATTATTATTATAGATTTCTTAGGCACAAAATACGATTAAAATGGAACGTCAGTTCCGAATAACAAAAATTACATGATTGATAAAAATATTACAATGTACTTGTAGAGAGACGCGACATATCGTCACGTGATACGGCAGGTGCACCGAACAATCTTTTGGCGGGAAGTAAAAAACAAAAAAGAAAGTTCGGAACAAGAAAAATGAAAGTTAATAAAAGAATGTCTGAGATTAAATATCACAACACCCCCTCTTAAGCTCAGAAATTTTTCAATTGTTCATTAATGCATTTCTATGTCTATTAAAATCAGTTTTTGGTAGAGCTTTTGTGAGGGTATCGGCGCTCATTTCTTTGGTAGGTTTGTATTGAAGCTTTATTAGGCCTTCTTGTATTAAGTTTCGCAGAAGATGATATCTCAGCTGTAAGTGTTTTGTTTTGGACTGGAATTTTTCATTTTCAGCAATCTTGATGGTAGATTGGTTGTCCTGGTACAACACTATAGGACATTCTTGCGGCAAATTTAAATCATCCAGTAGTTTGTTGAGCCACTGTATTTCAAGTGCAGCACTCGCAGCTGCGACGTACTCAGCCTCTGCTGAAGACATGGACACACAGGACTGTTTCTTCGAAGTCCAAAATATTGGATTTTTTCCTATCTTAAATAAATTTCCAGATATAGACTTTCTATCACTTGGATCATTGGCCCAATCCGAATCCGAATATGCTCTAAGAACAGGTTCACCAGAGTTACAAAGTTTTAATTTAATATCTTGGGTATTTTTCAAATATCTAATAACCCTTTTAACTGCCTCCCAGTCTTTCGCTCTAGGATTTTCGTTTCTACGGCTTAAGATGCCAACGGCAACACTTATATCAGGTCGCGATACTGTAGAAATATAAAGTAACGCGCCTATAGCCTGTCTGTACATTGTGTTGTTTGGTAAGAGATTGTCATTATCAGTTAATTTTATATACCCTGGTTCCATTGGTGTGTCAGAGGGCCGTGCGTTATCTAGCCCAAATTTGGTTACAATGTCTCGTATTTTATTATTTTGATCAAGCGTAATTACCCCTTTACAAGGTCTTTCTATATTTATGCCGAGGTAATATTTGGCTTCCCCAAGGTCGGTTAATGGATATTCTTCCCTAAGTTGATTAATTAGTATGTCAATATCGTGATTTTTACCAGCTACAAGTAGATCATCAACATACACAAGAATGTAAGTTTCTGTGTTATCTTTGTTACGTATATATAAACACTTGTCATGTTGACTTTGTTTAAATCCTAATTTACACAATGTTTCATTAATTTTCAAATTCCACGCTCTAGCGGCTTGTTTCAAGCCATATATCGCTTTCTTTAACTTACATATTTTATTTTCTTCGCCCTGGACAACATAACCCTCGGGTTGATGCATGTATACATCTTCTTGCAAATTTCCATGTAGGAAAGCAGTTTTTATATCTACATGCCTTAGATTCAAATTTTTATATAGTGACATGGTCAAGAAACTTCTTAGAGTGGTATGCGATGCAACTGGTGCAAAAGTTTCGTCATAGTCCACCCCGTATTTTTGAGAAAAACCCTTGGCAACAAGCCTGGCTTTATATTTCTCGACTTGTCCTTGGCTATTGTATTTGGCCTTGAACGCCCACTTACACCCTACTACTTTGGTCCCTGGTTGAGCGTCAACAAGTTCCCAAGTATTGTTTTGTCTGAGTGAATTCATTTCGTCGAGTGTGGCATTCAGCCAATTTTCTTTTTCAGCTGGGTTTTGAATTTTTAGTATATCATCAAAACACTTAGGCTCATCAATTCTTTTGTCATTTACTGCAAATGCAAATCTGTCGGGCGGAACACCTTTATTTAATCGTTGTGATCGTCGCGGCAGAGTTTGCGTGTCATCCGGACTATCGTTATCGCCCGCTATATCTATATTTATATCAGTATCTAATATTGGTAATTTGGACACCGGAATTTCATCATTTGAATTTTCATTCTTAATTTGTGATGTTTCATTATTGTGGGATTCTCTATTTTCATCTTCCAAGAATTTTACTGTTCTGCTAATTATTACATTTTTATTATTTGTGCAAATTCTGTAGCCTTTGCTACGATTATCATATCCCACAAAAATTCCTTCTTGAGCGGTGCTATCCAGTTTTCCCCTATGTATTTTATGTACATATGCATATGCGCGACATCCGAATGTTTTTATATTTGATAAATCGGGTTTACGGCCGGTCCATTTTTCGTAAGGAGTTGAGTCGCATGAGGAGGTCGGGAGCCTATTTTGTATGTAATTTGCAGTATTTACGGCTTCCCCCCAAAAGGAATTCGGTAAATTACTGTCTTTAAGCAGACAGCGAGCCATTTCGGTCAGCGTACGATTTTTACGTTCTGCCACGCCGTTCTGAGCACTAGAGTAAGGAACGGTAAACTGATGCTCAATTCCTTCTTTATTCAAAAATTCATTCACTTCCATACTAGTGTATTCACCCCCGTTATCGGAGCGAATTGCTTGCACTTTCCGGCCAAATTTGTTTGCGGTCATAGCCACATATTCCTTTAATTTAGAAAATACCTCAAACTTATTTCTTAGCAAATATATAATAGTATAACGACTGTAGTCGTCTATAAATGTAAGAAAGTAATATTTTCCACCTACAGTGGGGGTTTTCATAGGGCCACATAAGTCTGTGTGGACCAGTTCGAGTGGTACGGAGGCTCTAAATTGTGCAGCTTTGGGGTAAGGTGAATCAGTTAATTTTGACATTATGCATGTTTTACATTCAGTATTATGTTTGCAATCATTTAATTTTATACCCACAGCCATGTCCTTGTTAACTAAATCTTTAATGTGGTTAGTATTTCTGTGGCCAAGTTTCACATGCCACTTGTTTATGCAATTTTCGTTATCACAAGTTTGTATTACAATGTTCGCTGTGTGTTTGTTTTCAGAATAATTTAATTGACATTCATATAAGTTATTTTTCACATATCCCTCAATGCATGTATTTCCCTGATTTACAATTTTACAGGTTTTATCATCAAATACAGCGATACAGCCATTCTCTGTTGCTCTTTTTATAGAAATTAAATTAGTTTCTATTTCAGGGACATAAAGAACATTTTTAAGTGTTATTTTGTTCTGTGTGTTTTCCGAATTTACGGTATACAAATCCACAGTACCGGAACCCAAAGATTTTAGCTGCGTGCCGTTCGCGATAGTGACGTTAGAAAAGTTATTTTTAAGATCGCGAAATTTTAGTTTATCATTGCAGATATGTGAAGACGACCCTGAATCAACCACCCAATTTACAGTTTTATCTCCAACATAAAAAGAATACAATTTATCAGCTTTTGGTTTATTGCTCCCCTCTGCAATTTGAGCGCTATCTGGCTTCTCATTGTTCTGAGAGCATATGTTGGATCTGAAGTTGGGTTTTTTGTTGAAATTTTTATTGTGACTTTTAACAGCAGAATTATTTTTGTTTTTTAACTTATAACATTCTTCTATATTATGATTACTTTTCTTACAGTATTTGCAGAATTTCTCCGATTTGTTATGGTATTGGACTTTTAACGCTGAATTTTGATAAGTTTTGTTTTCAAGCCTTTTGGCATATTCATCAGCTAATTTGTTTCGTATATACTCAGGTGTCAATTGCGCTTCGTCTTTCGATTCGAGACTTGTTATGAGAACGTCATACGAAGGAGGGAGTGAGCATAGCATTAATGCAGCTAGGTGCGATTCATCTATGACTTCACCTATAGCAGTGAGTCTGTCGCGTGTTTTATATATATCAGCTATATGTTGGTTTACATCACCACCTTCCATTAATTTTATGGAATAAAGTTTCCTAAGTAAGAAAAGCTTACTCGTAAGGGATGATCTTTCGTGGACTTGGCGCAGAGCATTCCAGCACTCTCGTGCTGTATCTAGATTCATAACATACACGATTTGTTCGTTATCAATAAGTAAATTAATTAAAGCTCTCGCTTTTCTATTTTTTGAACGCCACTGATCGGTTATTGGGTTGGGAGGATCGTCAGTAATGACTGTAAAAAGATCCTCTTTTTGCAAGTACATCTCAATACGAAACTTCCACACATTATAATTTGTAGAGTTCAGCGGTTCAATTTGTATATCTCTCGTTGCTGACATACTTAAACAAAATTTTTGTAATAGTTTTGTTAATATTTGTTCAATTCGTAAATATTCATTTAATATTTTAAATCAACACAGTTAGGATAAATAGTACTTGAAGAAGAAAATAAAATTAAATAGTTTTCATAAAAATAAGCACTTTTCAATACTTTCGATTTAGTGTCACTTCGGTTTTGAAGAAACAAAAACAAATATTTTCGCTTACATTTTCATTTCTTATTTATTTTATTATTTAAATGTAGCAATCTCTTCCAATGTGCAATGAAAAAAAAAACTTTTGAACTTTTGTCAAGAATAAATCTAAATTTTCAATTCAAAATATCAGAATCATAATCTCATAGAAAAATACTTTCTGAATATGTGCATGAGTTCGGAGTTTCCTCAAATTAGTTATTTAAATATATTTATAACAAATATTTCTTACTAATAATTCTTTGCTAAAATAACAGTGATATAATTAAATAAAGTTTGGCTTACCTGGGTTATCACAGGTAATGATGTATGCCATTTCTTGAAGTTGAAGAAAATCTCGTAACGCAATCATCAGATTGTACGCTTAAATATGCAGTATGAATAACTTCTGGTTTAAAACCATAACAACTTGTTTTGCTGTAATTAAAGGGGATTAATATTTGTTTAATAATTTAAATATTAACTGCATGATAAAGGACTGCCTAGAATTTCACCTTTTACAATTTATTTAATATTATTATTATAGATTTCTTAGGCACAAAATACGATTAAAATGGAACGTCAGTTCCGAATAACAAAAATTACATGATTGATAAAAATATTACAATGTACTTGTAGAGAGACGCGACATATCGTCACGTGATACGGCAGGTGCACCGAACAATCTTTTGGCGGGAAGTAAAAAACAAAAAAGAAAGTTCGGAACAAGAAAAATGAAAGTTAATAAAAGAATGTCTGAGATTAAATATCACAACAGCTCATATGCACAAAAATTTAATCAACATTGCTTTTGATAGTAAACAATTTACATAAACAGTTTGGCACATGTTTATTCAATTTATGCTCAGCTATTTCAATTTGGTAAAACATAGTAATTTAATAATAGCAGGCGCCACTTGTCGGCTTATTTACCTAAATTGTTTTTACCTCAATTGATTCAGCATATATTTTTCAAAATATCTGTCTGACATATCAAGTTTTATGCATTTCTATATCATTAGCACTAACATATATCAATTTAGTAAACTGAAAATCTGTAGCATAGGAATACTACTTGTCGGACAATTTGCACAAAAATTAGATCAGAATTTAATGTATGAAGCTTGCTGCACTTATGCACTAAGTTGAGATATAACCTCCCTGTAAATAACGAAAATTGTAACATAACAGCGCTTCATGTAGCATCGTATGTCCTTAAATTTAATAAGTATAATTTTAACATAGTGACTTTCCTACATATTAAGTATTGTACATTCGGACTCTATAAAATACACTACCTTTCCATGAATGACCAGAAACTTTCGATTTTGGACGTTTTTGTAAAATATCCTAATTCGGTGAAGGTTTTACCCCGAAAACAACAGGGAGATCAGTAAAAAATTAAATAAAAATGAAAATGTTTGGGATCACCTGTAAAAAACATGCTTTACTTTCTATGAATGCGTTCGAGATCCGTGATTGCAATCGCAATTATGGGTTCGTATGCAATTTTGAATCCTTTTGATGCATAGTATCTTCTCATAAATTTTGTCGCTGTAATTTTGGGGCAGACGAAAATTCCCATATTTTCAGATGGAAGTTGAAAAAGTAACCATGTTTTATCGAAGGTACAGAAAATATTTGTGTTTCTTCAAATTATCTTTCTCTAAGACCAAAAAACCTACATATTTATATTCAGCTTTGCTTTCTGAACAAGTACGATGCAGTGTTATTTCATTTGTGTAGTATAGTAAACTATCAATCACAATTAGAATAGCATTAAGTTCTACGGGAATCACTCCGATTTAGTATTAAGATAGCCGATTTTCTGTCAATGCCCAGTCTCCCTTTATAATGGGTCATTAAATGAAATCAGTATATATATATATATATATATATATATAACCAATACAAACACATTCTGAAAATTAAATATAAAATTTTTGTCAACAGAGTATACAAGTAGAGGTTCAAGAGAAAGCTTAACAGTTAAAAGGTTTAATTATTTATAATTTTTGCAGTTTTCTTCTAGATCTATTTTATTTTATTTAAAATGCCACACTTTTCTTAACTTTTTTCAAATGATAATTTGAATAAGCATCTTATTTTAAAAATACAATAAACATTTTCTTTTTAAATGTATTTGAATTCAATGCTTAATTATTCAAAATATCTAGGCTTCTTATTGAATAATAAAATCATATTATTGGGGCTATAAAAATTTTTAGTATTTAAAATTGATATTCCTGTTCCTATTTACGAACTTATTTCTGTCTTAATATTTCTATTTAAGAACTTTCAAATATTTCAAAACTTAGCCAGAGTTTATATAGATAGAAGAATTTAATAAAATTATTTATAATTAAAGGGAAAAGGAGATATTTTTAATGTTTAAAAAAGAAGAAGAATATAGCACATATTATTTTTTTTGCTTTAGGAAATCAGAAAATCGTACTTATGTATTAAAATATAAAAAGAACAAACAAATTCATATATATATATATATATTAAATCACGCAATCAACTGTGGAAGAAAATCATATTTATTGAAATTTTATTTTTCCGACTGAGTGAAAATAATGCCTAGACCGGGAGTCGAACATCGGATCTTTGACTTACAAGGTCAAGGCTCTACCAATTGAGCTATCCAGGCGTCTGAGTGAGTAATGCTGACCGGGGTGTCGGCCTGGATAGCTCAATTGCTAGAGCCTTGACCTTGTAAGTCAAAGATCCGGGGTTCGACTCCCGGTCCAGGCATTATTTTCACTCAGTCGGAAAAATAAAATTTCAATAAATATAAATTTCATATAGTGTTTTTTTATACAAGAAAATTACATTAGTTGCCAGCAAATTACTTGAAATTTAGATGCACATTGAAATATATTTTAAAATATTAAGAATTGTTTACATTTAAATGATAAAAGAATATTTATTAAAATTTAAAATTTAAACATAGTTTTCAAATTCTTACGCATTTAGTACATGTTCTTTTTTTTTTTTCCTAAATAAATGGCAAAATAAAATCAAGTTCTCAAAAAAAGAAATCTATTCTGAAAATTAAAAGAAAATTTAATAGAATTAGGTAATTCTTACTGAAACAGGATGAGAAAAATATACGGCGTTTG
Organism: Salticus scenicus; assembly: GCA_963930645.1. NCBI lineage: Eukaryota > Metazoa > Arthropoda > Arachnida > Araneae > Salticidae > Salticus > Salticus scenicus. The sequence continues at coordinate 150,876,960 of OZ005653.1, forward strand.
AATGAAAAGGAGAAAAAAGAAAAAAAAAAAAGTCGACACCATCTATATATGAAGATTATTCATCTATCACTTCCTTGGGATCTAAAAGAAGAAATATTTAGAACGGAGAGTTTCATCCTGATGTTCTACCTAAATGAATAAATCACTCAAGCAAGCCGCCGCCATGACTTTCGCTAGTGGCAACTCTGGCAATGATAACTATTTGTGGAAATTGCTAAGATGCCACTAGGAAGCGTCGTGGTGGCATCACACATTACTCGGATGCCGTACTTGAAAAGTCTCCTCCATCAAGTTTCTGTCAAGATAGATGGTTCTTCATTCTGGTTAAAGAAGCTGGTTGACATATGACAAACATGCTTCTTGAATAGATTTGATTCGCAAAGGGACGTGACCAGAATTGTAATGGATATATTTTGAAGATTGTGCTAATTTCAATACAGAGATCGAGAAGTAATTCCTACGTCATTGATCCAGAGGAATTCTTAAGAAAAAAAAAAAGAAAAAAGAAATCAATCATTAAGCAGTAAAATAAAAGATAATTGAATGTCAAAATAAAATACTTTAAAAATTACACAAAACTGCGCTCAATAGTTCCTAAATATCAACTACTGATGAAACAAATTATATTTTGTAGTGCCTTTTATCTAATGGCATAGAATATTTTTTCGAAATATCTCTGCGTTATTTAAGTAAGTTTAAACTTATCAGATTCTGAAAGTGATAATAATAACAATAATAATAAATGAAGGAAAAGTGTGGCAATTTAAATATGAGACAGGCAATTGTGTTTTTCTAAGAACTGAACTACTATTATGATAAAAGGTTAGTTTCGAATTAATGCATTAAGATTTAGCGTATTTAAATCAAATTCGAGGAATACATAAAAATAAAATTTACATTAAACATTTGAAAACTTTTATAATATTATATTTTATCTTGATTTTAATTTATTTTATTTATTTATTTATTATTATTTGTGTGTATGTGCGTAGTTAAATACTAACTAAGATTAAATTAATTAAATAATTGCTCTTAAATTAAAATTATGTTTTTCACAAATTACCAGTTAATACCTGTAAAATTTACCCTTGATCGTATGTGCTAGTAACAACGCTTAATGAATAAAGTATGGTGTTTTTCACACGTTCACGCATTTCAGTGATTGTATGACTTGGTTATAATTTGAAATTTCACTATGAACAACATACTGTATTTAAATTAAACTAGTATGATGTGGCCACCACATGACTTTCTTCTATGAAATTTTACACAAAATTTATTCAATACAAATTATTTATTAAATTATCAAATTGTTTTCCATTATAAATACAGACGATTTTTATCTGACAGAATTATGTTATCACTAAATCCGAAAGATGTCAATTTTTTGCAAATCAGAAGAAATAAAATTATTTTCCAAGTTTTTTTTTTTTGTTGTTGTTAAAAGATAAAAAAAAAATCGATAACTTTTTTTTTTAAATTATCCCAGATCTATAGTTCAACTATTCGTTTCAAAGGTATTGACGAGATCTTTCGAAATATACCCATATTGAAAATTTACTCCCTCCGAGGGGATACTTCCCCCCAGGGAGGAAGCGATGCTAACACATGCAAATTTTTTTTCCTAGTTAACTACTACTATTAACAATGATTCATATGATATGAATTTTACAATCACACCATTAAAATAACTCTCATTGTGTACATTTATACAAAATTTTGTCCTATACTACCATGTTGAAAATTTTGAAAAAAAAAAAAAAAAAAAAAAAAATGCAGTAACAGCGTCACCTGTCGAGAAATTGTTCCATAAATCTAATCAGCGCCAGTTTATGTCAGGGTCCAACTAAATACCAAATTTGGTTAAATTTCGTTCATTTGTTTGTGAGATACAGCGTTCACAAAATTTGTGATACACACACGCGGCCACACAGACAGACATTTTCTAAAAACAGTAAATTCTTGTACAGGACATCCCAAAACGTGTAAATCCATCGAAAACTGGAGTTCGAAAATTTTCTCGAATCCAATACTTCCTCTATATAACATATAGAAGAAAGTAATAAGCGGAATGACACCAAATTTAACATATAAACGTTTTATAAAACTCGTTAAAGGATTTTTGTAATCATTATTTCAGTTCAATAATATGTTTTTTATGGTAAAGAGGAAAATTAAATTAAAAAAAAAAAAAAAAAAACTGACCTTCACAAATACATAAGCAATCTGAACATTCGTTGGTTTGTTTTTTATAACAAGTGAGTCATCCACTACCTTTACTAAATTTGCCTTCTTTTTTTTTTTTTAATACAAACAGCCAAATAGTGAATTGTTTATTTAAGTATTTCAGCGCATTTCCTAAAGCGTCGGCTGGCATATTTTCCAATAACTACACATTTTCCAATAGCTTCCATTTATACAAATGAATAACTAGACATCATTATTTTACTAACTGTAATGACAAGCGGTATGTAAATATTGTAAGATTTTTAATACTATAATTTCTTTGAGAATTTTCTAAGAATTCTGCGAATCGGAAAAAATAAACTGCCATCCCTATATATCGAAAAATGTATACATAATAAATAAATAAACTATTGTAATCATAATTTTTTAATTTATTTATTTACATGTAATTTTTTTAAATAGTAATAACAGGCATGCGAACATTTTTTACACATTTGGCAATATTCCATAGCTGCCAATATTTTAATTTATTCCGGAGTACTTTTAGCCCCGCTTTACTTCGCACCACTTTATTTATAGAAAAATTTTCTTCAACACATAACTTCAATAAAATAAGAAAAAATTACTTTTAAAAAATAAGTGGTACGAAATAAAGGCGGGGCTAAAATTACTCCGGAATAAATTAAAATATTGACAGCTATGATATTCTAATTAATATCTAGAAGTATTCCTAGTACACTCGAGTTTTTTTTACACCACATTTTTTATAGAATATATTTATCTAAATGTAATTACCATTAAATAATAAGAAAAAAAACAGATGCGAAAAAGAGGGCGGATGCTGTCATCTTACGGAATATTGATTAGTATGCTGACGGGTATCGCAGAGCTGCCAACCTAATCCGGCAAATTGTTAGTACCGCCCCTTTTTCTACACCACTTAATTTTTAGAGTATTTTTCTACTTTATTCATCAGAGATACATTTAAAGAGAATTACTCTAAAAATTAAGTGGTGTAGAAAAAGGGGCGTTTTTCAATGGGCGTTAACAATTTGCCGGATTAGGTTGGCAGCTCTGGGTATGGTAATATAACAGACGAAACAAAAAGACTTTTTTCCGACACCCCAGACTTTTTCTCGACATTTAGTGTCATATTAACTCTACTGTGAAGTAATTAAAATATTGACATCCAATTAAAATACTAACATCGGTTTATTTTAATATCTGTATATTCTGTATATTCAAGTATTTTAGTACCTGCGAGTTTTTTTTTTTTTTTTTTTTTTTTTTTTTTTGCACCACATATTTTATAGAATAGATTTCCCTAAATGTAATTACCATTAAATAAGGAGAAAAAATCTCTAAAAAACTGGTGTGAAAAAGAGGGCGGGTGCTGTCATCTTACGGAATATTGATTAGTAAGCTGGCAGGTACGGTAATATAAAAGACTAAGAAAAAAAAACTTTTTCCCGACACCCTTGACTTTTTCTCCACATTTAGTATTATATTAAGTCTTCCGTGAAGTAATTAAAATATTGACATCCAATTATAATACTGGCATCGGTGTATTCGGGATAATATTTATTATATTCTTCAGTAACTTTCAAGACGATAATTGGTAAAGCAGAATATATAAATGTTGTTAAACAAAAATTTCCAGTGTCAGTTTATTAATTTAAATATAGACAGAACTTCCCGGTAGATATACTAATACATATTGAAAAAAAAAAAAAAAAGCTAGAAAAAAAATGGCGTTAAAAATGGGAGGGCTCCAGAATAAATTAAAATGTTGGCATGCATGTAATAGTTGAAAGGCTATGTGATTTATACTCTAGACTCTTTTAGAAAATACACTTTCTATATATTCTCATTTTTAGTGTATAGAAATATATTGAAACTTTAAAACTCTTTAAAGTTATAGTCAATTTTTATTTTTCATCAACGTTCAAATATTTTTATCAACATTATCTTTTATGAACGATAAAGAAATGAAAATCTCACCATACTAAGATATTTAAAGATAAGCAAATCGCTGATAACTAAGTAACTTAAAAGCTAATTACAAAATATTTTAAACACATTTATACAGCTAATAATTAATTCCTAATAATTCCAATTATCAATAAAATTAATTTCGCCACCTTAAAATAAAAATTATCGTTAAAACTGAAAAACGTATCATTATCTTTTTTGTATTGCATACTTTGTAAATATTAAATAGCTTCTTTCTTAGAATATACCAAGTAAAAACTTTCTTAAGGTTTTCCTAAAAGAAATATCATTAAATGTAAATTTAAAATTGCAACTACTTCAAAATACAGAGCTAAAATTCTGATAGGAATTTCGTGGCAAGTGAAGCAGAAAATAACTTTGGAATTTAAGTACATTTTCGTGCATATCTCTTGTGGTGTAGTATTAAGCTTGCAAATTCGTTTCCCATTAAGGAATAAACAACTTGGGAATCGAAATATCCATTTGCGTTTGAAGTTATTTCAATACATACATTTATAGTGTTTAAAAAAATGTCTTGAATTTACTAAACGAAAAAAAGACTATCAAAAATATATTCAAAATCATTTTAGAAACTACAAATAGAGTTCTATAATGACACGGCATAAAAGAAATAAATTGATAGCAATTTCTACGGCAAATTATATATAATGATCAAAGGGATAAAGTTTTTTTTTTTTCTTCTTTACATGAGCGCAATTGTTTTTACGTAGGCCTTAAATGAGAATTTCTTTTTATTTTCGAAAATGCCAGTTATACTTTTGTTGACCTAATAAATTAAAGTTATTTAAAAGTAACAAGATTGTGATAAAATTTATGGAACATATAAATTGTAAATATATACTCACATTTCTCTGCGGTGTGAGTATATTCCACAAAATTGTGGTCATTTTATAGAAAACATTTGCCTTGCTGAGTGTTTGTGTGTTAGCAAAAATTTTTGAGCGTTGTAGCTACTGAGGAAAACGTATGGAGTTCTACCGAAATTTACATTTGATTGTAACATCATTTAAATGAGATTTCACTCTTAAAAGGGGAGGGGACTCCTTGTATACTCTAATTTGCTCTAGTTACGGGAGGTTGACTTGAGTTAAATATTTTTTTACGATGCACTAGTACTATGTTATGGTTAATTGCCAACGGTCTGAGACTCCCCTCTAAGGAGGGTTTGGAAACATACGATCACAATTTTGATTCTCTTTCAGGGAAAGGCTTCCCTGCTTCAGTAACTCCCAGAAGTATTATCAGTTGCCAACCAAATCCGGAGGATTGTTAGTATCCGCCCGTTTTTCCACATCAGTCTTTTTTTAGAGCATTCTTCTTCTTAATTCATAGTAAATACATTTGAAGAGTGTATTTACAATGACTCTGAAGTCTCTAAAAATTACGTGATGTTGAAAAAGGGGCAGAACTAACAACCCTCGGGATTAGGTTGGTAGCTCTATATTCAGAAAGGGAGCATGGTGGACATTGTAGCCAAGACCGGTTTTACTTGCATCAGGCACTATTAATGTACACGATGTCTTCGGAATGTTCAAGTAACAAAACACAATTTTCCAATTCCGATGTCGTTGCTATACAGACGACGCCCCTGCTGTCATTTCCTAACTCCGTGAAGGCTATTTATTAGTTTGTATCGTGTATAATTAAACAAACTTTGCTATGTGAGGTGAATATTATGAAGAATTATGCGGATTCAATTTAATGTATATCAACCAATAGATGGCGCTGTTCTTACTCACCATCCTCGTTTCGTCAGATGGCTATATCTCAGCAACTATTGGTTAAAATTACAACAAACTGCACATGAAAAATTTTATTGTAAAAAGTTATTTTCATTAAATCTTTTTTGCATGTTAACAGGTTGGGGGTTTTGTTATATAGAATGATATAGAGGAAAGTTTTGTGATAACTTCAACATACTTGTTTTAAATTAAAATTACCAGCGTTTATTTTATAAATGTACAGTCACCCCCCCAAAAAAAAACGCCACCCCCCCACCTAATTTTGCCGTAAATTATCGTAGAAACATGCGACTGGTACCAATCAGTTTGTAATAACGTCTAGTTTATAATGTTATAGTTAGATTTTACTTAGGGGGTCGTCTACATATTAAAACTGAGAAAAACTTCATTTTTTTCAATGATAACCCCCATTTTTTATAATTTATTTGAATTCTTTGGATCAAATCATCACGGAAAATGGTATAGTTTATATATTTCGCTCAATTTTTCATAGAGTTATAAGCTGTCAAAGTTTGGGGATGCTAATGTTAAATGAATGTGACAAACATTAAATCATATCTTCCGAAATAATTATGATATTTAAATTCTGTTTTTTTTATTCGTTAGAATGAGTGACCCAAACATATTCCATGCAAATTTTTGCTAAAAAAACATTTTTTGAATTATGAAAATTATTAATAAATTCATATTTGAAAAAATTATGAATTATGACCTCTGTTAATTTTTGCACGAATAGAACGGGCATCATCAAAAACATGGGTTTCTAAATTTACAGCTCGTTCCTAACATTATTTTTTGAGTTACAGTGTTATTTCACTTTTTATTCCTGTTAGGGGGCCGTCACTTGTTATAATCTGTATCCTCTATAAGTAAATGTTTGTATATAATTTGACGGAAAACTGTTTTAATTTACCTTTATGTTACTTTTTTTGTTTCCTAAGCAATATTTCGATGTTTATTATACAAAATGGCATATTTTTGTAAAGTTATCACAATGTAGGTGAGGGATTGTGAAAGAATTTCAAAAGAAAAGAAGCCCCGCCTCTGATTCGCTGAAACACTATTTAAAAAAAAGACTAATTTGCATATTCCTATTTGACTCTATATGTGACGCTGGCATGCATAAATCACAATGGTATTTACTACATCGATTATTGAAGACAAAACTTAAATGATTTAATTACAAATATGCAAAATTATTTTGTTTTATATTATAAAGTTTTAGAAAAATTGTGAAAAGGCGTGGCTTACGGTGCAAGAGAGGAATATATCCGATCCTAATATGTTAAGTCTTTCTTCATAAGTATTAAATATCTTTTTCTAGTTTTTTTCTGCTAAAATTCTATTTTAACCCTGTTACACTTTTTTTTCGCATTTCAATATCCAAGAGTACGTACACCTCTAGTTAAATATCATGTTTTAGAAAACACCGTACAGCGAAACTGATTGCATGAAACAGCAATTATGCATTCGACAACCGTTTTATTATTATTATTATGAATATTTAATAATTTTAAAAAGATTTTTTACCATGAATTTTCTGTTTAAATTTTGTTGTGACATATTTGCATTTGGTTACTGTACCGTTTGTAAGCTTTGTGTTATTTAAAATTTATCCCATAATGTAACATAATAAAATATCAAATTTCTATTAAAAGTTTTTTAATACAGAATCAAATAGTGAAAAATTGGTTTATTATTTATATTTTTTTTTTTAAGTTTATAAGATCTATTATTGGAACATAGCTCAACAGTATTTATTTTCAATTTCCTAATCACGAAATCAAAGTCACAGTTATTATGGAAAAAAAATTTAAAACAAAGGAATTGTCTTATTACTTTCAAATATACAGATATTGATCTTACAGAATCCTGAAATTTCATTTAAAAGACTTTAAACGTCTAAATTAAAAAATTAAAAATAAAATAAATTAATCTAAATGCTTTTAAAGTTGAAACGGGAAGATTTCAAAATACAGTAGACTCTCGATTAACCGGGATGGTCGGGAAATGCCTCATCCCGGATAAGCGAATATCCCGGATAATCGAATTTATACAAATTTTGATGGAACATTAAGAAAAAATCGTGAGAAAATATAAAATTATCATACAATAGGACATTAAGGATTTTATTATTATAAAAGGAAGCGAATGAACATAAATGTTAATGCTATTTAGATTTACAATTAGAATAATTTACAAAAAAGAAAAAAAAAAGAAATTTAGTTTACCTCACATTTTTGTGTAGAATGAAGTTATAGAAGTCTGTTTTTGTTTTTCATTTACTCTTCGACGAATTTTGCTACGCAAATTTCTCAACATAATTTTTTCAGCAGGTGTGCTTTCATCTTCTTGCTCCAAGTAATTAAGTAAAGCCTCAGTGTGTACTAATGCGTCACCGTGACCTAATTTTTGATGAGTTACAAGATTTTCTTCATCGCTTTCAGAACTTTCTTTGTAATTCCTTGTTTTATCTGAATCAGAAGCAACACGTAACACAATATCATCGTCACTTAAAACTTCGTAACATTCTATTTTAGAATCTTCGTTAATCCATTGCTGCACTGCTTCTTCGTCAACATTTTCAGAACTGTCTAACTTTCTCAATTCTTTTAAGATTTTTCTCTGCAAATCTGTACTATCATCGTCTTCTATAGGAATTTCCTTTTCTTTATCCGGTAAAATTGCCTTCCATGATTTTATAACCGTGGTGCTTTTTATTGATTTCCAAGCATCAGCAACATAATAAATTGCATCCAAAACTGTTAGATTTTTCCAAAAAGAAAGCAAATTATCGTATCCTTCCTCTACCAACTTAAGCAGCAAATTTCTACGGTATACTATTTTAAGGTTGTGAATAACACCCTGATCCATAGGTTGGATGTCAGCTGTCACATTTGGGGGCAGATATTTCACAAAAATATTCCCATCTTCTGATTTTAAAATTTCTTCATTTGGGTGACTAGGTGCATTGTCCAGCAGAAGAACAGCTTTTTGAGGAAGACCGGCATTTTCCAAATGTTTTCGCACTGCAGGAACGAACTTAGTTTTAAATCAGTCAGAAAATATTTCTGCAGTCATCCAAGCTGTTTTATTACTGTAATAACTTACAGGCAAACTTGAATCTTTCTTCATTTTTGAAAAAGCTCTTGGCTTTCTTGCAGTTCCAATAACACACAAATCTAAAAAATGTGAGCCGGAGGCATTAGCACAACACAATACTGTTATGCGCCGTTTCTGCTTCTTGTGTCCTGATGCATTTTTTTCTGTTTCATATGCTAATGTCTTTTGTGGCAAACACTTCCAATATAAACCAGTTTCGTCCGCATTGTATATTTGTTCGGCACTCAAATTTTCTTCACGTGCGAAATTTTGGAATTCTAAAACAAAATTTTCAGATGCAGATTTGTCACTACTGACAAGTAAACCTTCTCTCCTTTGATACCGGTTTTCTAGAAACCTATATATTTTCTGAAAGCTTATGCCACAAGTAGAAAAACTGTGAAATCTTAGGGGCAGAGGGATAAGCGTTTAGGAGTTATAGGACATAAAATGTTGGAAAGATGACACCAAAAGTCGCTAAAATGTTCGTTTTACGTATTTATATGAACTAATAATATGGTAAGAAGGTGGAGGTATCATTATAAAGGAAAAAACAACTCGTTGAAAAGAAACAGTATACGTTGGGATACTTGCTACTGACTTCAAATTAAGTCCATTACAAGAGACAATCAATGTACAATTCACCAAATAAACAGTGAGACGGGCAGAAAGGCAGTTCACAATGGGCACATTTTACAAAAGCGATAGCCGCACATTTGCAAACTCATCATTTGTCAATGAATTGAAGCAGTATTCCATTGGCGCAATCCACATTCCAGGTTTGTCGTCCAAGTATCCGCTTTTATAAAAAGCATACTTAATCAAGTTCTTGAAACGAGGAGCATTGAACTGATATAGGGAAAAAAGACTGCAGGGCCGGAAAACTATCGCGCTGCCAGATGTGCTCATGTGTCTCGATAATAATTGTTTCCATTATGTAAAGATCAAAAGATTTCTAGTGTCTGAAAAAATGAATATCCAGAGGCTAAATCTTTCCTGTACATCCTTCAGGTACCAATTCTTTTTGTAGGACTTTACCATCAAGTACTTCGGAAGCAGACAATGCATGATCTTTGTTAGAACACCATGAATTCACTAAAAGCAGAATTTTCTTCCTGTCATTAGCCATACTTGACCAAAATATGTCATGACAGAAGTGGAGACTGTGACTGTTGCGACAAGCATTGCTGTTCCTTATAGACACCATCATCTTCGAAGTCCATATCCTCGTCCGTTCTTCTCCATCGTCTCTAGCAAATCCTAATGTCCGGATCCCTTCCACAATCTCCATATCATTTTCCAGGAGAATAATTATGTGTTTTATCATCTCCTATTCCTGGATGTTCGGAGACCGATTACTTGTTCCGAATCGGGAGACCAAGGCCACCACAACGACTATAGTATCCATATAATAAGAAGCAATGTAAGAAGAAGACATACAATACGTTAGTACTTGACAGCAATATACGGGAACATACAAGGAATAGAGACATTTTTATGGGAATATGTCCCTCTATACACACTTTACTGATACTTTGCGGGCCCTGTATCTCCTAAACGCTTGTCCCTCTGCCCCTAAGATTTCACAGTTTTTATACTTGTGATATAAGCTTTCAGAAAATATATGGGTTTCCGGAAAACCGGTATCAAAGGAGAGAAGGTTTACTTGTGAGTTTTTCACCTTGCACAGTTATTTGGCGAATACCATATCTCTGTTTGAATCTCGTTAACCAGCCACTCGAAGCATTGAAATCACCGGGTATTTCAAGCTCTTTAAAAAAATGTTTTGCTTTAGCCGTACAGACAGCACCTGATACAGGAATTCCGGCAGCTCTCTGTTGGTTAAACCACACAACCATGGCTTTATCTAAATCTTCATATGTTGAGGTTTTCATTGTTTTTCTCTTACACATTCCTTTTGGACTATCTGAATTTCCAGCAAATTCGAGTAATTTTTGTTTCTTTTTAATAATGTCTCGCACAGTTTGATCACCAATCTCATATTCACGCATTAAAGATTTCACTGTATGTCCATTTTCTGATTTATTAATTATTTTCAGCTTTTGATTTATACTAAGAACGACCCTTTTGCGTTTTGACATCTTAATACTACGAACAGAATATATAGCACGTGTGAAACTAATAATCTAAACAGTACTAATACTGCAACGGTGGGTGAATCATCTCCTGACTCCGCATTCCAGAACGGGAGAAACACCCGCTGGCTAGGCTCAAAGTCAACTGGACGAGTCCATTACAGAATGAAGGGTTGAGAAGAAAGCTTTCTTCCAGCACATTTCCGCATTATTATTATTTTTTTTTTTTTTTTTTTGAGCCGTCCTGGATAATCCGCAACCCGGATAATCCGATCCCGGTTAATCGGGAGTCTACTGTATATGAAAATTGGCATTTGTGTTTTGAACATTTTGGTGCGGCAAATATTAAAAACAATATTTTAATGATGAGCTGAACCTGAGTTTAAGAGAGGGCGGATCCAGCTATTTAGCACGAGTGATATCACCTGACTAAAACCAGAATAAACGACATTTTAATTTATTCCGGGGTATTTTTAGCCCACTGTTTTTCTTTTTTTTTTTTTCAAATTTCAACACTATCTACAGTACGCTTACGTCCTATTTACATTAAGCTTTGATATGGAAGCTATGTTGCTGTTTTTCGATGCTGCGAAATTTACAAAATATATTTGTGTTAATATACTATACAGATAGAAGAATAATTATATAATATCAACAAAACTTTTTTAATCAATATGTTTATATACATTACTGTATGGAAATGTTTATAAATGAATATTGTATTTATTTTTAATGAGACATATAAACACAAAATACTAAAAAAAAGAAGAAAATGTGTTATAAATTTTTATAATTCAAGCAAAATATATATGCATACTTGCCAACCTAACCCGTAACATTGTTAGTTCCCACCCCTGTGTGTACACAATTTAATTTTTAGAGTAATTAACTTCAAATACATTTACGATTAACTCATTGAGCGCCACGCGAATTCTTATGGAAATCCCATTTAGGCCACACGTGCTGCTTAGAAGCGTGTTATGTTTATCGAGTTTCAATAAACCCCATTAGCCCTTAACGATATAATCCTATAAAAATCCTATTAAAAAATAAAAAAAAACATGAAGTAAATTGTAAATAAAGTGTCAGTAATTACTTAAAACTATGTAAGTTCTGTAGTTTTATATCATATTTTACACTGCCGGCTGACTTGACCTAAATGGAAAGATCAGTGTCAGCCACCGATGGCTGACATGGCGCTAAAAAGACTGATGTGAAAAAAATGTACGGAAAGGGGCGGGACCAGTAATCTTCCGGGTTAGGTTGACAAGAATGTATATACATAGAGTAATGCCAGAAAATGTTCTTTATTTTTATGAACCAGATGAATGGTACTTTTTTTCTGAATAGTCTATGTATTAAACATAATGCTGCTTTAAATACCCTTTAAATGAAAAGTTTTATTACATAAAGTAATTTTCTGGCACTCTACAGCTCCCAAATGACACACAATACGAAACCCCGCCCTTTTCCAGTGTTTGAAGGGTATTAACGTTTAATATGCTTTCTATTCGTTTTGATCTTTCCTCCTCCTCCTTATCTTCTTTTTTCCTTAAGAAAAAAGAGTTATGTAACATTTTGACCTTTTCAAGTGAAGATTTAGATTAAGGGTAGTCAGCCTTTCTACACCCACCGTCCACTTCGGTATCTGTGTTAAAGAGTAGAATTTTAGAACATCCCATTAAGTAGTAGGATTTATTATTTTGCATATTAATTTGTTACACATTATAAAATATAAAAGCAAAAGAATATCGTGGAGATTTATGTAAAGTTTTTAATAATGTCATGAAAAAAAAAATAATTAATTAAAAAAATAAATAAATAAAAATAAAAAAATCTGTTTTAATATTTTTAAAAAGTCAATTAAATTAAAGAAAATGAAAGTACTGCAGTATCAACACAAACTCCCATTGTCGCTGTGAAACGGCCGTGGGAACCAGGTTGAGTGCCGCCGTTTCAGACAATTATACGGCAGCTTGAGTTAAAATAATTTTGAATTTTCAAACAAATTTAAAACCATTCACCTTTTTTTTTATCTTTTGATAGATATTTTAATATCTATTCAAGCTATTTAATTTTCTTCGTATGAAGTGAACTACCTGATGTTTAATCAATAGAAACCAATAAAATTCTTTTAATTCATAAACTAACTCAGAAAGTTCTGTGAATTAGTCTTTTTTTTTTTTTTTTTTTTTTTTTTTTTTATAATTAACATTTCTTAAATTTTTTTCCGGTGTGAAACTTAATAAGTAATGTATAATGGGTGGTAGATCATGATTTATATATTCTAAATGTATAGACGGACCCCTAATACATTTTCACGTGTAACTCTATTTAAAATTGATTTAAGGTATATAAATAGGTATGTTTTTCGAACCGCCTTGATCTCAGAAATCTGAATATGAAGTCAAAAATAGGGGTTCCTATTGGGGAAAAAAATGAAGTTAATGCCAGTTTTAATATGTAGACGACCCCATAGGCAAAATGTAACTATACCGTTATAAACTAGATGTTATTGCAAATCGATCGGTACCAGTCAAATGTTTCTACGATAATTTACGGCGAAATTAGGTGGGGGGGGTGGCGTTTTTTTTTTTTTTTGGGGGGGGGGGGGAGGGTGACTGTACATACTAATAGTTGATAAAGAACAATTTATTTGAGAAAGAATAAGTTATAATTTTTAACTGCATTTTATTATATTGTCACCACGATCGCCGAAATGAAAAAAAAAAAAAAAAAAAAAAAAAAAAAATATGCAAATGACGTAAAAAGTTGTCTTAACGGCCCTCTTCACTTACCGTCACCGGAAGCCCGAGCCAATGTTGTTTATGGGAAATTTTCTTTACCAATGACTTATTAACTACTAATGCATATTTTTAAATTCTATTTTCACATTCAGAAAATTTCCAACTGTTAAATTGACGGACCTTTTTCAAAGATGTTTTTTTTTAAATATTTTATTTTGAAATTGCAAAATGAAAAAATTTCACATATTGAAAATTCGTATTTTGCAGCTTCAAAATAAAATATAAAAAATTAAAAAAATATTTTTTTTAAATAGGTCCGTCAATTTAACAGCTGGGAATTTTCAGAATGTGAAAACAGAATTTAAAAATATATATTAGTTAATAAGTTATTTGTAAAGAAAAATTTCCCATAGAATAACATTAGCTTCGGCTTCCGGCGGCGGTGAGTGAAGCGGACCCTTAAGATAGTAGTGGCAATATAATAAAATGAGGGTAAAAACGTCATATTTTATTTAACATCTTGATTCAACTGCCAATTATAAAAATAACGTTTAAATATTTTTTCGTACTTACTCTTCAAAACGGAAATAAAATGTCTACTTTTGAATCCTTAAACAAAATTAATAATAATAATTGTAAAAGTGCTTACAAAAAAGTTAACTTAATATTTTGAGATATTTCATAATTACATGATAAATGTTTACTTTCTTAATATTACTACATTTTGCGATATTTCATAAACTGTCCGTTAAATTGAATTCCTTGATTTAAAGTCATACTCTAACTTTTTAAAATAGATAAACAATAAAATTGTAGAAGTGAAAGATTTCACCTTCTTTTGACACCATTTTAAATCAGAGATGAGAATTTATCCCTGTTTTTGCCATTACATGAAAATCTTTATCCTCTTTTTTTTTGCGTGTGTGTGATTAAATAAGATAGATATTATATTATAAACATAGAGGTATTGAAAAACGCGAAAATTTCTCATCCCTGTTAAACAAACCCATCTTAAAATATCTATTTGAAAAATATTGTTGTAATTAAGCAAATTACCAATGAAGTAATTTTTATATTTAGCAGTAATTTCTACATTACCCCTTAACATGCATTCTAAACCTATTTATATTCTATAATATTAATTCAGAGATATAGTTTTAAATAAGATAATTTAACAATGAAATAAAAATTCTATTTTGCAGTAATTTCTACATTATCCTTTAACATGCATTGCAAAAGTATTTATATTTTAAAATATTAATTTCATAAATATAATTTTAAGTCAGACAAATTATCAATGAAATAAAAATTATATTTTGCAGAAATTTCTACATTATCGCTGGACATGCATTGTATAACTATTTATATATTTTAAATATTAAATTCAGAAATGCAGTTTTAAGTCAGAAAAATTAACAATAAAATAGTATTATATGCTGCAGTAATTTCCATGTTATCCCTTAACACACATTCGTTGTATTACAATGGTTCAAATCGAATGGAATCGGTCTTTCTAAATACAGTACCTAACTATGTAGGTGTCAATTTACCATCGAAATTCTCTTATCCTCCTTCGAAGTTAAGGTAACTCTGAATGCCGTCGGTCGATAACAGGGGGTAAGGAGTAATGACATTCGGAAAGTGAAGGGAATTTCTGTTAGTAGCAGTGCAGACGAGCGTTTCGATTCGACACTAATGAAGAGACGAACAGAAATGCGACCACTAACATAATACACAATTAATTATTGTGATCTGATGAATGATCAGAACATCACAAATAGGGGAAATACTTTAATAGCAAGAAAGCAATTTGCAGGTTTATGTTAGAAATTAAATGAACTAGAAATTATAAGAAATTGCAATATCAAGTAAGTGCAAAGAAATTTGTTGTTGGACAGTAAGAATTATTGATAAATATTCTTATAATATAGAGTTTTAAAGAAACGTAAAGAAACTTACAGGTTAGGAATATAATAATAATAATAATAATAATACTCTAAAAAAATTCAGCAGGTAGATTTGAAAAATATTTATAATATTGAAATACACTTTAGCGTTAACTATTAGTTAAAAAGTATATAAATTAACATAGGAAGTCTATCATTGTAATTAGTGTATCCAAATATATTAAATTAATGTTGTATTTGCTTATAAATATTTTGGAAATACTTACACATCAAGAATAGTATTCGGCTGATGGCATACACAGAAATCGTAGTCTCTGCCTTTTTTTCAAGACACTTTAAAAAATGAGAAATTTATGTCTTTTTTGCTACCACTATTTTTATACAATAACTTCTATACTATTTAAGTACAACATATTATTTGAAATACAATGCAAATCCCCCCCCCCCCAAAAAAAAAAAAAAAAAAAAAAAAAAATGTAGCAAATGAGGCGAAATTTTCTTATTTTCACAAATGTCCTGAAAAAAAGGTGGAGATTATGATCCCTGCATGCACCGTAGGGGAGAGTGGGGATAAATGGGACATTTTTCATGTTTCACTGATAACGTTCATATTATGTAATTCAGAATTTTGAAACGTTGCTCATAAGTACACTTCAATAATTAGTTACATATAAACATACTAACTTTAATATAAAGTTATCATTTTTAATTAATAATATTTTTTTATATGCATGTGCATTGTCCCATTCATCCCCACCTATGAGTATGAATGGGACAGGACTGGAGTTAACAAAGAAAAGAAAGCAAAATGGAAAGTAAATACATTTTTAAAGTTAAATTGGTTTATGCGATTTTATTACACACTATGAATTTACTAATAGTAACATAAACTGATATATTGACTCAAATTAACATCAAAAGAAAAAAGTCTTTTGGTTTGCACAGTTCCTAGCGCTCTAGGCTTTGGTAATTTAATCTAATAAAATCTAATCTAAAAATAAATAAATAAATAAGACACTAGAAAGGGATAAATCATTATAATAGATTACAAATTATCCAGATAAATCTTTGTTTCCGACTGATCGGGAAAAATCAGCATTCTATTCTGTATTACATTAATAATCACCAGGATTTATTTAATTAGCTTGATTGAAATTGTTATTTTAATCAAATTATTATTAGTTTATTTATTTATTTATTTATTTATTGCTTTAAGTTGCATTGAATATTCTAATTTATAATTCTTTTTATTCATAATTATTATAAACAAAAATCAGAACAATCATTTTCAATCTAATTTTTCTCTAAATCCATGCTACTTTTATAATTCCATGTTACAACTACTGAACAACAGGTTATAAAAATATTAAAAATCTATTTAAAATTTGTTTTAATATAATTCTTGCGTACAATTTTAAATCAGCACATAGTGGGGAATGTCCCATTCATCCCCACCACCACACGATCATATAAAACAGGAAATAGGCTTAATGAACAATTGTCAATATTCTTCTTGAATATCATAAACACAATAAAAGATTATGCCTTTTCACCATATAAGAGTTATATTAACTTTAAGCAAATAGTTAATGTCCTAACTACTACCAAATTGAATCAGTAAAAACTTACTTTGGCAGCTGAAAAAGACACTTAAAATTTTTTCTGCCCTTCTATGGATAGCACAATTCTGAAACTACACTTGAGGAATGACCTCAGTACGCCCATATATCAGAAAAAATGTCAAGTTTCCGGTGCTTGCAAAACATAAAAATCTAGCTATTGCCCCATTCATCCTGCGTCCCATTCAACCCCAATCTCCCCTACCCTTCGGCAGCTTTGTTCATTTTGTTAATTTTCAATGCGACTTATTGGTGTCATTTTTTATTTGTTTCTTTTGTTTTAAGCTTGTGATTGCATTTTCCCATTGTATTGTCCATGTAATTCTGAGATGCGTTAAGTAAGGGATGAAAGTGTTCCTTCTTTGAACGGAACTTTTCAATCATTAATTTTTAAGAATAATCTCAATCCTATTTAATCACAAAAATTACAGTAAAAATACAATTAATATTTCTAAATAAATATAGTGGTGCCGATAACGTGGAAAACTTTCACTCCTGGACATTGTGTAGCTTTGGAAAAGTTTAGTTTCTATCGCGTTGTTTAGCAAAATAAATAAATGAACGCAAACGAAAGCAAAGTAATAGTTAAATATGCTTTATTCATTCTTAATAATATAAGATAATATAAGATAATGGAATAAGATAATTAATAAGATAAGATAATGTTTATAGTATTTAGATTAAATTACAGGTACCATGTTTGTATAGTTATAATTTTCTCATTAAACATGCGTAACAGACAGCTTAAGCGATTTAATAACAAATATGATATTTTTACATTATAAGGAATATTTTTAAATCTTTAAAATATTACTTTTATTTGAGACGTTTAAAATGATAATAAACTAGATAGAGAAATAATCCGAAAAAATCATGTTATATATTGCAAGTTTTTATCTTCAGTTTCTTCAAGTTATCACGGAAACGACAGAAAAACTGCTGAAATATATTGCAATATTCAGACAGATGAAATATATTTCAACATTCAACATTCAGTAAATAGTCAAACATTCTTTAGAATCACAAGGTTCTTCATAAATTAATATATGATGCATATTTTTTATAAATTTTATGCTTTATTTCTACTTACTGCTTATTTTTATAAAACAATAAATCAGATTACATCCTATGATAAAGATAAATAACTAAATTTAAATATAAAAAAGTAAACTCAAATCTTAAGTCAAGTTAGTTGTTTTGGCTTTAAAATAAGAATATATTTAATTTATCTATATCAAATAAATTTATCAACGTATTTGCTTTGATTTTAATTACCTATTTAAATACAAATACGGAAATTTATTTCACAAAAAAAAGCACACATTTATATTTATTTAGTCCACAAACATGTTCTTATTTTTAAATATATCATCGAACGGACATGGGTTTCATCAAAGAAATTTAGTTCATTAACAAAATTTTCTACAAGTTATCTGAGAGCCCTGCAATTCAAGATTAACACAAATAAAAGCACTCAACTGATAAAGACAATCGCCTTGGGTATTAAAATCTCTTTATTTGAGTTTATCTGAAGTCTCCAGATTTTTTTTTTTTTTTACTTACTTACCTCCAAAGGCTTACCATGTCATTATGCCTTTTTCACATTAATGTTTTCCTTTACATAAGAGAGTAATTCAAGGAAAGGCAAGAACAGTACTAATGGAAAAGGAATTACAGAAATATCTTAAACTCTTAATAAGTTTAATTTGTTCTACTAACAGTAACTTTTTTAAGAAAATGTTTTAAAACGTATAATCAACTGGAAAATGACAATACACTCAGCTTTCTCAGTTATTTATAATACATGTATTTAAATTTAAAAATAATTGTACGTGATTATTGTAGGGAAAGGTAACCATTTTTAATTCTTAAGTAATGTAATATTAAGCAAACCTTTTTCAAAACTGAAAAATAAACAAAATGGTGTAATCTATAAACATCGAATATTTATATATTTTTTTCTTGAAAAAAAAAATAATAATAATAATAAATAATAAAAACAATAATAATAATAAATAAATGAATATATATATATATATATATACATACTCATCAATTTCAGCCTTTATCAATCCACTGCAGGATGAAAGCCTCTCCTAGGTGATTCCAAACTGCCCTGTTTTCTACAATTCTTTTTCCTTTTGTTCGTCCAAACTTCACAGTTTCATCTCTCCAACGACACAGTGGTCTCTTCCACGGTCTTTTCTTATTTCTTGGTATCTATACATATAATAAAATAAGATGTTTGTGTGTCTGTGTGTGTGTGTGTGTGTGCCATTGTGTATGTATATCCAGAGCCTTTTAGGAAAACGGCAGATCGCAGAGCTACACAAATTTACATGGTGGTTCGTAATGACCTCTCCCGATGCACCTCGAAGCCGGATTTTCGAATTTTTTATTAGTTTTCTTTTAATTAATTAAAATGTGAAAAAAATAACCTTCCAATTTCTGATGAATTAGCCATTTAAATTTTATCCATAATTTAACTGTTGCCATTTTTTTTTTTTTTTTTTGACAGAATAAAAAAAGAAAAGAAAAAGTACATTTATTTAAAACGAGGAAAGTAAATTAAAAAAATTAGAAAATAAATTAGAAATATCAGTCGTGTCGTTACAAATAAGATACCAAATGAAAGAGGCAATTTTTGTGAATCCAACGGATTAAACAGCTTATCGATCGGACAATTAGATTTTTTAAAATTAACTAATGTATGTATTTTAGCTGGCAGCAGCAGGAGATTGTATGGAAACCGTTTGGATTTTTTTTTTTTTTTTTTTTTTTTTTTTTTTTTTTTAATCTGCTACTCATTAAGTCACACGTTTTTTTTAAGTGGGAATAAAACTTGCAGTTTTGAATTTTTTTTTTTTTTTTAATTTTCTTTCACAAACACAAACATATAGCATACAGCCTGTACAACACTAGACCAAATTGCAGTTAAAATTTCATCAATTTCAGTTAATAAACAAAAAAGTTAAAGTTTTTTTTTTTTTTTTTTTAATAGATTATTTAAACTCTATGAACCATATTTTTATTTTATCAGTTTCATCAACAGATCCTCCTGGGCGATTTTTTAAATTTTGGTGTTGAAGTACACCGAACGTTTTTCGACAAGAAGTTTAATATAGCAGCAGCCATTTTAATCTAAATAACGCATCAAAAATATAAAAAAAAGTATTACAAAAGGTATCACAAAAAGAAAAAAAAATTATCTAACCTAAATAGTAGTCACATAAATAATTTATTTTTATAGAAAGTTTATAGAAAAAATGCAGTTTTTAAAGATAGCAAATTTATTTCAGCAAGTACTATATTAAACCTAAAAACCATTAAAAATATAAACAGAACATGAAGAATTCTTATATGTAAACAAAAAGATGTCGGACAAATTTATTAGCAAAATAGTCTTCCCTTTTTCATACAAAAAAATAACAATAATAATAATAATAATAATAAATAAATAAATAAAATAAAATAAAATCCATCGCTAATATGGCGACAAAAATTGAAAAGCCGCCAATGGAGCGGCATAATGAAGTTGTGTAGCACGATAATGTTTACCAACTTATTTATTTTTTTATATACTAATCACTATGCTAATCTATCATACAAATAAATGATCCTCTATGTGTGACTGCACTTGCACGCTGTCGAACAGAAATATTTGATTAATTCATATTAATATTTAAATAAATAAATGAAAATAAAAATATGTTTAATAGGAAATATATATAACCATTAAAAGTTTAGTTGTCTAAAATATGGCAGAAATAGCGCTCATAGCATATTGTTACAAGGGATTAAATCTAAAATGGTGACAAAAATTTAAAAGTCGCCAAAGAGAACTATATTAAGGCGGTACTATGATCATGTTTACAAACCATGAATAACATATAATCACAAAAAATTAATTGTCTCATGGAGCAGACGTAGCCAGTCATAGCATATTATAATATTTAGCGTGAAATTGTTATCATTTTTATGGTTGATAGGATAAACAAAATAAACATAGGAAATAACGCAAAAGTAAATATTATGTGCACCACGTATAGTGTTGTTCATATGTGTCTGGAATTCAAATATAAAAGGGATATTTCAATTTTTTCGATACTATCTATTTCGAAACTGTTATCTAATAAGCACCTAAATGCAAGCCTATTGGTAAACTACTGTCGCAGGTAATAGGGACAGGCGCCCGAGTTTTAACGGATGACCAAATCGCTTCCGAAGGCAGCAGGGACCTGAAGCGAGCTTTTGAGCAATTTCAGTATTTTATTTTATTTTTATAAAGATATAGAAAAGAGTTTCCTTTAAATTTAGTGACCAGCGAAGCGAGCAAAGCTGGCTAGTCCAAAATAAAACTTTGGGGATCCATCTATCATCATAAGATGCCCAGCCCAGCTCCTTTTTAACTTCTTGACTCTAGAGAAAACATCATTAACTTTGGTTTGTTTCCTAATCCAAGTGTTTCGTTTTCTGTCTCTTCAGGTCAATCCTAACATGCATCTCTCCATGCTTCTCTGGGTTGTTTGAAGTTTTTGTATAGCTTTACATGTTAATGTCCAAGTTTCTGAAGCATAAGTTAAAACAGGAAAAAATTCACTGACCAAAAACTTTTCTTTTCCAAAAAATTGGGAGGTCGTTTTTGAATATAGCGCAATTTCTTCCGAATGCTCTCCATGCAAGTTTAACTCTGTTGTTAATCTTTTTCATGACGTTCCCGTTCATCGTAAGGAATTTCTCCAGATAAGTATAACAACATACCGTTTCTAATTCATCCATATCAAAAGCGATCTTCAGTGGAGAAACAAAGAAATTTGACATAACATTTGTCTTACTGAGGTTCATTTTTAATAAAACGAGCTTTCTTTCTTTGTTTAATTCCTGAAGCATTTCTTGCAAATCCTCAAATGAGGAGGCAAACAGTACAATACCATCCGCAAATCTCATGTATATGGGGACAAGTTTAATTTGCAGATTTCTTATTTTAATCAGTTGGTTTGAAAAATTATTAGATTATGTACTTATTCTCTTTGATTCTCATTTACTTTATTGTTATATTGTTCTCATTGTTTCTCATTTACTTTATAGTTATATTGTTCTCATAAACAGGAAATTAATTGTTACAACGATTTTACAAGAAAAATCTCAAAATTAAAATAAGTTTCAGACTGAAGCTTTGGTGCTAAAAAGCCAGAAAAGGTGCCAAAAATGTGCTGTGTTATTTTTTTCAGGAAAAAAATGTAAGATATTTTATCATTGTTATTTTTTATTTATTTTGTCATTGTTAATTGAAAAGAATATACGGGAAATTAAAGCCAAACTCCTTCTTATTCCGATTTGATAACTTTTATAATTTATTCCGGAACATTGTTAATTCCTGCCTTTTTTATACACAACTTTCTTTTAAGTGTAATTTTTTCCTTTATTTATCGTGGTTATACATTGGAGAAAAATATTCTACAAAAGAAGTGGTGTGAAATAAAGGCGGAGCTGAAAATGTTCCGTAATAAATTGTACCTGTTGCCAACTCTGATATTCATACGTCAACGGTGCAAGAGTTTCCGTCTCAAGACAGTACTATTATACGACTATTTTTCATTAATAATTTCTATCATATTTGTACAGAATTTTTTTAAACCATTCGTTCTTTAAAAAAAAAAAAAAAAACATGACTTATATAAATTTATGTTTTGATATTCAATGAGCCAAAAGGTTAAGGTTAGTTAAGGTTGGAAGCACTTTATTGTTATAACGGTATACGTCAATTTTTCTTATCGCAGGATGATATTTACTTGCATACGTATATTAATATATATATATATATAATTTAATATTATATTAAAAAAAAAAAAGATTTTATTTTCTTTATAAATATTTATTTCTATTATTATTATTTGGGAGGGGGGGGGGGTGTTGAACAATGGGGAAGATACGTGTGCATGTGAGAAAAAATTATAAATTATTTCATACACTTTTTATTTCAATAATCATATATTTACATAGTTAAAAAGGAGATTTCAAAAGGAATTTTGTGTTTACACTTTTTTTTTTTTTTCTTTTTTTTTTTTTAATTTAGACAATTATTATTTTAACTTTATTATTATTATTATTATTATTATTATTATTATTTGTTTGTTCACCTAAAACTTATCAGTTTACGCTTTCTCTACAAGTTTATAAATATTAATGAATAACCAAAACCGAATTCAAAAACTGGCGTACAATCAATAGAAAAATATTAGAACTTCTTCACACCCCATGAATTTTAAGTCAGCACAACCGGTTAGTCTTGCTTTTGCCTCCAAGGCACGTGTTTTTTTGCACCTGATGAAGAAAGGCTACGTCATTTTGAAAGCGGTTGTGCTGACTTAAAATTTATGGGGTGTGAAGAAGTTTTAATATCTTTCTATTAATGAATAAGTTTTACATAAAAAATATTTTTTTATTAAATTAACTTCACTTGTTAAAATTTTATTAAAATGCATCTAAATATTTAGATCTTTAAAATGATTGACTTGCGTCATTTTTGTCATGCCTCCCTTACATTACGTTTATTTAAATTATGTATGGTGTAAATATTCTTCTAAATACTCGACTCTTCGTTGAAAATAAAACTGCTAAATCTAATCGTGTTTTGAATTGAATTTATCGTATTATTAATAAAGCAAATGTAAATCAAAGTTTAAAATTATTTTAATTCCTTTTAATAGAGAACACAATCAAGCATTCATAATTAAAATTTGTCAGTGAAAGTAAATTTTATCAGAGAAAGTACAGAACTTTTTCCAGCATAGATGTCTTTGCGATTCAATTTCGTTTAATCAATTTTTAATTAAAATGCTTTCATGTACAATTAAGACCATTAATTAAAGTATTTGGTTTTCAATGATAAAATGCCGTACAATTTAAATGGCTATTACATACTAAATTTTCTCTTATGTTAAGAATATTTAGAGGATTTTAAATAGAAAAAATAATTTTTCACTTTTTTATATAAAAGACTACATAAAGATAAGAGTAGATAAGTTGTCTTAATATAATAAGATTAATGTGCTCATGAATTTGTTCAAAGATGGCTTTTGATATTAGATATCAAACAAGAATTTAAAAAACTCCAAAATTAAAAAATTAAAATAAAATAAAATTATAATATTAAACATTTACATAAGCGAAAGAAAAAATTAATAAAGGAAAAATATACTAGTGTGTTTAAAAATATCTTATATTTTGCTGATCGGTTGTATAAAATGCATTCCTCTGGGTAAATAAACTAATTATAAAATATATAAATATTTTGATTATATAGTTTATTAAGTTTTATCTCCAATCATTTTTTTAAATACTTTTTTTTTCAATATTTTACCTTATACGTATTCGGGCAATTCAGATCAAAATATTTGATATAAAAAAAGAAAACTTGTTGATATTTATAAACCATATGAATATATATATATAGTATATATTGAAAACCTTTATATGTATAGCATTGCGTGAGAAAATTAATAATATTTAATATATTAAGCCATCTAAATATTATTATAAAAAGCACCACAGAACTGGCGTTTAAAAGTACAAAACTTTGAATAAACACCATAAAATGTTAGAGCTCGCTTTAAATTATATAATAAAAATATAAATATAAAAATTACGGCACAGTTGCTGCAATTTATAGATTCTTATTTCTTTATGCATACGACTACTTCGTAACAATATACATATACATATAAATATACAAATCTATATTTTATTATTATTCTGTTATTTAATATATTAATGTCGCTACAATTACTGTTATTCAATCGTTTATTTTTACTGAACTTTTAATTTAAAATATGTATCAACACAATTTAAAGCATTTGCATGAAAATATTGTATAGTTACAATTTACTTCATTTTAAAATAATGCATATAGTACAAAAAGCGTAATTTTATTTCTTTTTAGATATTAATTAAATTTAGGTACCTAGAGTATAATTTTATTGATTAGATTATTTATATTAAAAAGGTGGGTTCTTAGAAGTTACTCTCGCGAGTTCTAGCATTTTATATTGTTTATTCAAGGTTTTTCACTTGTATATTAACTAAATAAAGTAAACACCATTTCTGTTATTTAGCACATAATATTTGTTTAAAAAATTTCACTGTACCGAATAAAATTACACTTTTTGTACTATATGCATTATTTTAAAATGAAGTAGATTGTAACTATATAATATTTTCATGCACTTTACCGAAAAAAAAAAAGTTTCTTTTTTTTTTTTTTATATATATAAATCTTTTGTATCATTGCTTTCTTAACGTCAGTTTAATATATGTATTATATATATATATATATACTAGTAATAATCCTTAAATTTAAATATTTGAAATTATTTATTGTTTATTATACAGTCCATAAAAGAATGTCCCAGTTTGACTGGTATATTATAACAGTTTAATTTAGACTATTTACAACAAATCATACATCAAATTGAAGGTAAACTAACCTAGTTTTTCTTACAAACATCCAATATGTGAACCTTTAGTCATACGGCGCACATCCAACCTGTAGTCCAATTCTTCCCACACTTTGGTCGTCCTTTACAAACCTTCTTTCATTTACCACTTATCTTCTACTTACTTCTTCCTTTACAAACATATCCGGTCGTTTCGAATTGCCTATATCATCGGCGGATGTTTTTGCCACATGGGGGATCACATTTAAACTTTAAACGAAACGCACGTTGAACTGAAATTAAATTACAGACTGACTTTTAGCAAATTGCAGAACACAAAACTCTTTACGCTCAGCAGTCGCCATTTTGCGTCTGTGGCGCTGCAAGCGAGAAAACAACAAAGCAGTACTCATGCATACGTTTATCAAAAATTATTTGTATTACTCTTTAATTGTGACCTTGAACTAACACTCTACAACGCTTATAGTTGATACTATTAAAATTTATAACTGGGGCATTCTTTTAAGGACATACTGTATATATATATGCATATAGGAAGAAACATAAATAACAGTTATACAAAATGTGTCATTTATTTTTAATTTTATTTCTTTATATTAATATATATATATATTTGGATTTTATTTCTTATGAAAATTAAATGACAGAAAACAATTATGTATGATTATTTAATGTGACTTTTCAGTCATAACAGCAATAAATTCAACTGTAAGAGCTCCACCTCATGTGAAAGAGGATTTTAAGTCATACTCTCTTATGTTCTACAAGATTAAATTGTACTGCTATACTATTTAAAATCCAGATATTTCAAAAATTACTTTAATTTTCATGATTTATTTAGTAAACTGTGAATAGGGAGAATTAATTTAGTACTTAATTAAAGAAAATGTATGTAGATATAAAAATTAATACTGTGATTTTATTATTATTGTTACTATTTTATTTTTACACGTGTGTTTACGTTCTGGATTTTTTATTCATTTTTCCACCAGTAATTGCGAATTTTAATTTTTGTTATAGTAACTTGTTAAAATTATTAGAAAACTATCAGTAATATTGCAATTAAAAATTCAGATTAATAAAAATCCGGAACACAAACATTCCTTATTTTTTTTAGTTATTTATTTATTTATTTTGTGTGTGTGTATTGATAATTTCATTTTTTAAATTAAAAGTATATCTTGCTCAAATCTGTTCGATTCTGCTTATAAGGGTATTGTTTATTATTAATTGAAAAAAGTAAATAAATACTTGTAATGATTTTAAGTTCAAATATTTTGAAGTGATTATTTTAATCTTATGAAGTTGCGTAACATGAAATTACATATTTATGTGTCGCTATTTAAATCTGCATTATTTTAATTGGTTTAGCTGCTGTATGTTAGAAAAACGCATTAGAAAAACGCGTTGAATTATGCACAAGTGTCTGAGAGTCTCCCCACATTGTTATAAAATCTAGCCATTTTGGGCTATCAGAAAGTTTTAACCCCTTAACGCGCGCTGTCCTCGCTGCGAGGACGCTAAATTTAAGATCCAGCTGCAAAAATTCATCCCAGAAACTTTTTAGCAAAAATTTATGTTTGTAACGTAGCAGAAAAGGCCTGTATTTTAACCTTAAAAATTTAAAATTTCTTTTAGTTTAATTTAGTTCATGAATTCCGGTGGCAGTATAATTTAAATGATCCGAATTGTCTTGCGCCGCAAAGGGTTAATGGAATTTTTCCATATGCTTCTGTAACAGTATTGAGAAATTTAATTGAATAAAAATTTCTCTTAAGATTTTCCGGTAGCCAAAAAGTACTAAAGATGGAAACTATTGTCTCACCAATAGTACGTCCAGTGCATAACTAAAAAAGACAAATAAATCGCTACTTGTTGATTGGAATGCGCCCGTTTTCTGTTTGTCTGTGGTTATGCGTCATGCCAAAAAGGAATTTTCCAGAAAAGGAACTGCTTTAAAATAAGTTTAGGCCATCAAGTTAGTGATTATTCAAGATGGTCGTCATCAACCAACGTCTTGGCTCACTTAAAATTTTCGCATCTCAAGCGTATCTCGACTCAAGAGCACCTGCATTCTCGCTTTTTTGTATCTCAATGTTTGCAACTATAGTCCTAGCCCATAGGTGCCAAGTCTCCCGTTTTTCAAGGGAGACTTCAAACCGGAAAATTTTTATAACTGTTTTCGGTAATACTAATCGTCGAAAATATATATAACATATTCCATTTACAAATACTGGTGTCAATTCTGATTTAAAAGTTTAAAATGTTGGCAGCTCTGCTAGCCCATATTTACGTGAACGGGACTTTGAAATATGAAATACAAAAAATTTAGTATGCAGAT
Organism: Salticus scenicus; assembly: GCA_963930645.1. NCBI lineage: Eukaryota > Metazoa > Arthropoda > Arachnida > Araneae > Salticidae > Salticus > Salticus scenicus. The sequence continues at coordinate 150,905,170 of OZ005653.1, forward strand.
GCCCCTGTCGATAGGTGACCCACTTTAATGGACGCCCTCATGGTATTTTTACACGGAATTTCAAGTGCACCTATATCAAAAGTTCTTTTTGGCATCTACTATGACAACAGAAAGAGGCATTCTCTAATCAAAAAGTGTATTAATTTTGCTTTGTCCATCGTACTGTAAGAGTACTCCCGAGGCATGACACTATATTTTTTATCCTCTAAATCGATGGCGTTGTTAACCTGACGACGTACATGCAAAGTGAAGTGCTTGACAATGCAGCATGTATTGACGAGATCCGAGTATTTCTTCCCGTTCTGTGCAGACAACTGAAAAAAAAAAAATATATATACATGTATGCATATATATATATATATATATATATTCATTTTCAAACACTGACCACAGTGAACCTTTCTTACCTTTCAGTGTTTTAATGAAAACCGTTTTAGTTAGATAATCCATTAATCAAGTAATTATTAATTATCTTTAAATGGGACTTAATAGTACTTCCTTTCTCCGTCTGAATATTATATAAGCCCTATATGTTTTAACCCTCAACTACTGTTTCATAGAACAATTTTCACAAAATTTTTATACCGTTGCAATCTTTGTATCCGACTTATTTTTTTTAACACTTTTTTAAGGATTATTTTTCTCTTATTTAGTTGTAATTGGGAATTGGCAAAAAATAGTTTACAGTTTTGAGTGTTACTAATGCTACTAAATAAATCAAAAATGTTCACAGATTTGTATGTATAAGCAAAAATTCTTCTTGTTTTACACTTATGATGGTATGATGATTAAAGCTACCGAAACTGCAGTTTGCGAATTATACTTTTTAAATTTGGAATTTTCAATACTGATGTCACATTAATTTTCATTAATCCTTTGTGGGATCTATTTAACTTTTAAAAATCTGTTTTGTAGTTTCAAATATTTTCTGCAGATTAAAATCGGCATTCGAATGTTCAAAACATTTTCGAATCATATTGATACATTACCTTTGAAAAAAGTTTTAATTATGGATTTTACACATTTTTTTCCAGTTTCTTAATAATCATTAAACATATATGACACAAAACCGATAACTTTAATTTTTACCTAGAGATATACAACATTGTTAACGCAATGATTTTCTATTTATTACCCGATCATGTTTTATCTGTATAATAAAAAGTCTCAAACAAATAAAATATGCTCTTGGACGATTTAGTCTTTTCTAGTATTATATATAAAGAATGACTAAAAATTGTCACCATAGTGCTATGAACTAAAAAAAAAAAAAAAAAAAAAAAAAAAAAATCTTGTATTTTACATATAGAATTATGAAACCAGTCACCAACCTCACCATTCTTTCAAATATTAATCTCAAATATACAACTTTTAGATTAATTTCTCTAATCTATTTAAGAGATACACAAAATTTATACAGTACAATTCAATAAGTCTTTTTATAACATGAATGTATGAAAAATATTTTAAAGCTTGCTTCGTATCATGTTACGCATCAAATTTCAGCAAATGCAAGCTACCTTAAACACATATCAATCAAAAGCAGTTGAAATTGGCAGTATGTACTCAAATGTTCCTTTAAATGTCACGTTTTCACTCTAAAGTAGTGTTTAGTATGTACTCTCTGGAGGTGACACAGTAATGGATATAATCCATCTAGTTTATTAAGATCTATAGATCTCGTAAACATAACTTCATGGCTTTATACGTGATTAATTACAGCTGCATACAATCAATATATGCTAATTCCGTTAGCCAAAGAAGCTAATGTTGAACAACTTCATAAATCCAAATATTTCATTAAATTATTAAAATATCTTTAAATTTATCATAAATGTTTAGTAATATATTTATACCTTTTCTTAATAAATTCTAAACAATCTGAATGTTTTAAGTTGTTTAATAGATTAAGTGGAATGTATAATTTTAATTGTATAATTTTCTAATGTATAATTTGTAACCAAAAATATTCACAGACATAAATTTAGCTCTTTTAATGTACTGTACTAGTAAAAGCTTTATCGGTTACAGGCTTTATACGTATTATTATGAAACATTTGTTTCTAATGAAGTCATAACTTTCCAATTGTGGGTACTAAGGTACTATGGTATAGGAGTGTAAGGTTCGTTATCTCTACACCTGCCTAAAGATATTTCTTTAGGACCTCATATTCTTTAAATTGTGCACTTGAAACATAAAATTCTTTGAGTTTCAATTTGCATCTAAAAAAATATAACATAAACTTATAAAAGAAAATTTTTAAAAAGGGAAATTAAAATGATAAATTACGAAAAATGGAATACAATACATATATAAGTAGATACATATTTATTTTTTATTTATTTATTTATTTTTAGATAAATGTACTGAACATATAAAATTAACAAAAATAGTACATTATTTATTAATGAAAATATGCGAACAGTAAATCACAAGCGAATTGAACTTGCAGCAATCATGTATGACTACAGATTAAATTATCATTTCTAATCAATTAATGCAATTAAGGACATTCAATTGTGACTCATCATAATAAAAATCAGCATATACTTTAACGACTGCTTCATTTCCTATCTAGTACAAGAAATTAATTAATAAAATATGACATTAACAATTGGATTACTGAATATGCTTTTTTTAAACGCATAAATTATCAAATTATGTATCCCCTAAACAAGACATTTACAGAAATGATATTTTTTCTAGCATGATATATTTGTATCGTTGTATTAATGATAACAAAAAGTTATTGGAAATTTGATTGTGTCGTCATAACGTTCTCTGTCCCTTTACTTATTCCATGCCTAAACTATTTTAATAAAACTTCTGTAATCAACATTATTTTTAGAAGTTGTTTCTTCAGAATCTTTGCAAGCGTCATTTTAAACCTAGCAATACTTTAAAGATTTATACAAAATATGAATTATTATTATAAATTGACTAAAAAATACAATCATATAAAATGTAGAGTCAAAATAGAAATTAGTTTAATATATATATATATATTGTATATAATAAAAAGTCATCGCCAACATGGCTACAAAAAATTAAAAGGCGTCATGGGAGTCCTTTACAAAAACTGTACTGCTTGTGGAAGTATGAAAACTAAGTCTTGAACCTTAAATTTTATTTTGAAATCTTTCTTTGAATGATTTTGATTTCACTATTACACAATATTGATTTGGTTCTAATAATAATTTGGCTTCTGGTAAATTAAAATTTTAATTAGAGGGTGAAATTGGTATATTTATGCGTTTCAAATTTTAAAAGTAAATAAGAAAAGAAATAAAGAGCAAAAATTTCGCACGGGTTTGCTAGTATATAATAAAAATTAAATTCCATTTCTCATTATTTTAGTTTTAATGCAGAAATACAGAAAAATCACATGTTAAAATAGTCTGTAGTTATGCCACTAAATATGAATTTTCTTTCGCATAAGGTATTCTTTAGAGACTATCTTTTTGCCAAAACGTTTATTAAAGTTTTGCCGGTTTAGTATCCATTTCATAATTTGAGATCTTACATCTTAAATTTCCGAATAAACTAATGCAGATATGCCTTGGGGTTTATCTTAAGAATCTAAGCTGTCAGAAAACTTTTGCATGTCATTATTTAGTTTAGCAGAACTTCAGGAATGCAGGTCGGAAAATTGTTATGTAATAGATTTTTCTTTCATAATTTTAGACTACCGTCTGGTTCAACATGAATTTATTCTACAAAGTTACAGTAAAGAAAAAAGAAAAAAATAACGCTGTAATATGAATTATATTAGATAAATTATGAGTTTAAAGAACTTTACTGGTGAATATAACTGTGGCAAATTTTAAAATTTACAGGAATATTAGATCTATACCTTGGTTACCACTATTGTTAAATTGCTCTTGTTACCAATGTAAATTGAAGAAAACCCTCTCACAAATTTAAAAGATTTGACTATTCACAAATAGTAGGTGCCAAAGTATAGACTAGTTAGGGCCACTTTACGTTTAAAAGCAAATTTTACATGAGTCATTATATTGGCAAATGTAATCATTAATGTTTAAATTATAATTATTATTTTATTTATCATATTTATTTATTTATTGTAAATCATTTCTCTTTTATAAAAAAGAAAAATACTGCTTGTTTTCGTAACGGAGTCTGATTCGCACTACTGTATATGTGTGATATTATTCTCAAAAAACTAGTGGGTTTTTACGCCTTACCAATTTCATTCTTTCGTTGCTAGTGTAGTTTTAGTCGTCAACCATTTTCAGAATAGGTTTGCTTCTTTTTTTTTTTTTTTTTTTTTACGATAGGTATGCTTGAAAGAAGTGTATGTCTTTTTGTTTAATTTATGGATTAATATTACCTGACTCAGGTTATTAACATTATTTTTAAGAATATTTTGTTTACTGGATTTCAATAATTTGTATTAAAGTTTAATCCAGTTTTTCTTCTTATTAAAGGGGAAAAAATGTAGCAATACAATCGCTATTATCTTTCATTTCAATATTATGCACAAAATGATTGAGTATACGTTGACAACTTTTTAATTTATTCCGGAGCATTTTTAGCTCAGCCTTTATTCTAGACCACTTTTTTTTTAAGGAGAAATTTTTTCTTATTTTATCATAGAGAATAAAATTTATATACTAGAGAAAAATATTCTAAAAATAAATTGGTTCGAATTAAAGACGGGGCTAAATGTGCTCCGGAATAAATTAAAATTTTGGGAAATATGTGAGCAGAGCCTGATTAAGGGGGAAGCACACATTATCTCCGCTCTCACCGGAATATTTTTACAATTATTTTTTACTTCATGTCATAGAAATTCCATGCTTTGACGAGGAAATATTTTTTATAAAAAATGAACGGTGTAAAACAATCCAATTTACTCAACGTTATTAGACATCAGAATTCTTTTAAAATAATTTTTAATGAGAATTTTCTGTTTATTATAGGAGGAAAGTATTTGTTAAAAAATAACGGTGTAAGTATAAATAATGTGTGCTTCCCCCTTAATCAGGCTCTGTATGTGAGTATAAAATTCATTCAATCTTTCTCTGATTTTTCTCATTATTACTAAAACTAAATCCCATAAACCCGTGTTTATTAAGACTCTAAATACAAAAGTTGCTTATCTAAGTTTCTTAATTTTAGCATACCTGCCATCCATATCATTCCAGGGGTCGTACTATCCGCGTTTTTTTCTGGACACTCTCAGATATGAGAAATTTTCTTTTTGTTGCCACCACTAATTTCATGCAGAAATATTTGTGGTATTCTTGTACAAATGTGCCATGATTAAAAAAGGTTGAGATTATCATACAAATAGTGGTAGAAATTAAGATTAAAAAAATTGTAATTCCTGAAAGTGTCCTGAAAAAAGGGCGGAGAGTACGACCCCTGACATTATAAATCGTAACATCTTTAGTACCCGCCTATTTCTTCACACCAGTCTTTTTTCAGAATAATTTTATTCTTATTTAATCGTAACTACAATTGGAGAAATTTACTCTAAATATAAAAAAATGGTGTGGAAAATAGGGCTTGTTTTAATGGTTAATTTTAAGATACTTTACAATATCACTTAATACTGGTAAAAGTAAATTTATTTTCTAAGATTTCATTTGATATGTTTTGATAAAGATCATAGCATTAAACTTTTTTAACCTTTTCGTGACGGGAGACGCAAAAGCGCGCTCAAATTTTATAGATCAATATCTCAAATTCTATGGACATAGAATGCCATTTTGGACCAAAAATTGCAGTTTTTAAAACATTCCGGCACCCTGCCGTGTGATACCTGGGGATGAACGAGAAAGCGCTTTGGCACTCCAGCATGCCGGCCGGGAAATGAGGGCGTTTCTTGCTGGCATGTATGCGTGATAGAAGGCACGAAAGTGTTAAGTTCCGATTACATCTCATTACTCTATTTTACACATCATATCTTTTATGAAGATTGTGACAGTAATATTTATGTATAGAATGAAATTTATATGATGTTACAATGAAGATGTCAAGTGATCAGATTCCTTAAATGCAAAGTCACAACATCCTATTTTGAAGACTATCATTTGTTTATAATATATATATATATATATATAATTGCGGAAATTCGATAATTAATACAGCACATTTTGCTATAAAAATTATTAGAGTACAAAATATTGGATACGGTGACCTCCATAAACAATCTCTCATTTTTAGATGATTAATTTTAAAGGTACGCAGTTTATGCCGTTCACTAATGAAACTTATTAAAGATACTACAAAACTTAGTTAACATGGTAAATTTAATATGCATTAAATTTTGTTACTTGCCCTTAAGTTTTCTTATTATCATAACTTTTCAAAAATTTAAAAGTGTATTAAATATTAATTCAATTCTTTAGTTACAACTTTATTCATATCAAACATTTATGAAACTTCGAAACGTTACACCATGTTTTATTTTTTTATATATACAAATCGATAAAAATACAATGCTTGTTTCCCATTCTAGAAACATTAGATCACCATTAGAGTTAAATCTAAATTCTAAAGCGACATGTACGTACTTACTTACTAAAATTCTAAAAGATCTCAAAATGACAATCTGTGGTTTAAATTATTCCTGACACTTTGGGGAACTTAACTTCACATTTCAAATTCTCTCGTCCAGGAAATTTAATTTTTGGCTGACTCGGTGAAGTACCTCAAACCTGGCAAAGTATTGATTTAATATTCGCTGGTTATTTATAATTTGCGTGAAATGTCAGGCTTATCCTCTTGGTTCGATAATAAATGTCATTGAAGCTCATGAGTGAATTATTGTACCGAGGAATTATTAAAGAACGTGCTTCGTTGCTGCAGTAACTAATAAAATTTGATATTTGAATACGATATTTTACCAATTATTGTATAAAGTATCTTCATTATCTCTAATATTAAGAATTTAATTAATGTTGTTTTGAAAAAAATAATAATAATAAGGGAATATAGTAAAAAAAAAATAAAAATAAAAAAAATCACGCAAAATATAAATTTCACATAACAAAACAAACATTAATAACATACATCAATAACCAAACATTAATAATCAAACATAATAAACACATTAATAAACAAACATTAATAAAATTTCACATTTATAAAAACAAAGTAGAAATTTCCCAGTAGAAATCGTGAAATTTATATTTTCTTTTTATGTAATTCAACTGAAATTTGAAGTGTTCCTTCATGTTTGATATCAAAAACATTAACAAAGGAAAAAAAAAAAGGGGGGGGGGGGAAATGATTTAGTAAAATTATATCAACATTTATCAGACGGTAATCAAAGATATCACCTTCGTATTATAGCATTATCATTAATTTGTATCGTTATTAATGTTGTAAAATAGATTTATTTTACACCAGCAATTTTATTTAAGAAATTGTCATATTTTATTGTCTGGTACATCAGGTTGAGTTGTGTGGGGGTGGAGCGGAATGTGTGCTATTTTTCACAAAATTAAAAATTAAGAAATTGCTCCTGAAAATATACTTACTGTTCCTAACACTTATATGAGTTATGCAATGCTGTCCATAAACTTTCTGACTTTTATAATTTTGTGCTTCTTTTTCTAATACGCTCCAGAAGTCCTTACGTTTTTGCCAGTGGCAGCTCGTGAACAGAAAAGCAGGTGAAGAGCTCAAAAATAATATTTAAGTGTTTACAATGCATGATTTTTATTAAGCATGGTCTGAACTAAAATTAACTAAAAATACTTATTTAAATGTAAATGTATATTCTGTAAATGAATACAGTGTAAAATACAGCGTGCCTCTTCACCTATTTTCAGTGCACGAGCCGCCACTGGTTTTTGCCATCTTTTTTTTATTCCCCATTTGACAGTGAATTTAACTCATTGTCGTCGGGTATTTTCTTATTTTGAACAGTAAGTCCTACCTTTTGGCGTTCCTCTAAAGCGTTATATTCTATAAATGTCACTGGGTCATATATACACCAGCAGCATATAAAGTATTAAACACAAACACAAAAATCTCTCTTTTTTTAAAGTATTTCTATTAGTGGTACGCCTGAAGGCGGGTTCTATTTTCATGAAAAAAGAAAGAAATTTTACGTGATCCGCAAGTAAAGTGTAAAATTCAGGACTTCCCTTTCTTACCTCGTTAGCAAGCTTCGCAACGTTCACTCATTTTACACTCATTTTATTACATTATGACCACTACTTATAAATAATGCGTTTTTACATAATATTTCAGCATTGAAGCATTCAAAAATATTGAAGAAAGATTTCTTATTGACGACAGTGGTGACAATATAACAAAGTGTGATTAAAATTTTAGGAACACTGCGATGCTTGCATTAGTAACCATCCTTCTGCTTAGGAAAATGTGTGACTCAATGACACATTCTTCAATATTAAGACTTTCGAAGTCGAAGTCAATCAAATTATATTTCTTCAGTAAAAATTGTTATGTTAAATGAATTTTTCTTTCCCTGATGTTTACAGGACTAGTAGTAAACATCATTTGTTTCTAGATGTTTTAAACCATTAATTTGCAATAGCGATTTTCGTCATACATTTTAGTCGTTTTCGGCTTTGTGCCAGTTACAGTTGCCGCACTGATTTCCGAGGATAGAATTTAAATTATTTAAACAGGAATGTGTAAAAATTTTAATAAGTAATTTAACGTTTAATAGAAACAGCAAAAGGCGAAGCTTACTGCTCAAGATCAGTGTTGCCAGATATTGTAATTTTTTGTTCAATAGTCAAGAATAACTTTGAGAGGTGATATTTTCTATACATAATAGACGATAAATCTTCAATGTGATTAGGCAACCGTTACATCTAACATTTAATGGTAGATATTGAATAATAAATTCCGCAAAATATCGCAACATTGTTCAAGATAGGAAGAAGTGCCGACATGAAAGTGATAAAATTTGATGCAAAACAGCACTCTGATATCCTTGGATATGTTAATTGCTGTGTTGTCGATTATTTACAGAGAAGGCAATTGTGTGCACATTTCATAGGCATCAAATTTCGATATGATCTATCTTATCATTTCACACGTGCCGTACAACCGCAGCCAGAAAGTATTGTTGTTACGCTACAGGTGGCTTAAGATCATTACATGCTGACGAATTAATGATTGATATGAATATTTTTCAAGCCAAATGCTTCTAAAAATTCCGTTGTTAAAGCTTTAAAAGCATGTTTGTCAAACATATTTATGTTTGAAACTTTTGAAGAACTTTTTTATTCAATATATCAATTTTCTGTTGTATACCTTTATAATAGTGAACGATGTTTAAAGAAATTTATCAACATTGTTCATGGATTAACGTTATTTCTAAGCAGATTGGAGTAATAACCCTGGGGAAAATAATTCGATATATATATATATATTTAATTTTCTGTTGTATAACTTTGAATAGAATTTTCCTATTGCTAATCGTTTCTTTCTCACATGCTTTGCGAAAATTACCTTAAGGGTCCTTGGTAGTCAAATACTCTCCCTTTCTCTTTCCCCTTATAATCCAATGGAATTTTGTTGCTTTATATTATCAGGATACCTCTTTCAAGAATAAAATTTATCGAATTCTGATTTTTGAATTCTGTTCTTTGAACATGTCATAGTTTTCTTAATGGCAATTAAAAAATATGAATAAATAAATAAATATTTTATTTCATTAAGCAAACTTAAGAGTCTAACTTTCAATCTCGAAAAAAAAAAAAAAAGAATAAATGAATAAATAACTTTTTTTTTTTCTTTGCTGCCTAAGATAAAAGGTGGCATGTCCAAAGAATGGAATTCAAAAAACAGAATTCTAAAAAACTTTATTTTTGAACGAGATATCCTAATAATACAAAGCAACAAAAATCCCTTCAGATAAATCCCCACAGGTATGGAGAAAATGGGGTATCTGATTACCAAGGATCCTTAAAAAATAGATTTGAAAAAATTTTTATTTTCCAATTTTGTGCTTTTATTTTGTAATTTAAAATTTAATTTGCATTCATTAAGCATGTTTCATTTTTTCTTCAAATTTTAAAAAAGTAGATTTCCATGACTTTTTAGTTTTGTTTCAATTATTTAGAAAAATATCTTGTTAACTGAAATTTTTCCCTTAGTAAATTGTATTAATAATAAAGAAAATCTAATTTAAATTTTGAGTAATGTAACATAGTTGTAAAAAAAAAAAAAAAAAAAAAAAAATCTGCGATACCTTATATAACAATCTAAAGTGCTTATTGTTTTATAAAGATTACAAGAGCGGGTTCAGAAACATCTGATCATTTTATGTAACATCAAACTTGCATTATCATTGTTAAGATATTAAATTTTAGGAAAATCTTTTAAAAATATTGTTCATTAAAACTTTCCCGTCTTAAATTTTTTCTTATATTTTAATTTCAGCCTTTCTTAAAATTTTCTAATTAAAAAACATTGATGCCAATAACTTCAGTTTCCCCACTGGATCTAAATCAAAATTCAGTAACATAGCGAGGATGCTTTCTTTTTAACAATATGTCCTATAGTTAACGATAGTCTAAAATTTTCATTAATTTATATATCATACTTTCGGCTTTATATCCAATTATCTATTTATTTTGGAAGAACAATATTACAAATGGCTTTAGAATTTCGAAGGTAATTAGGCTTTCCGCCATTGAATCCCAGAAGATTTCAAAAACAATGGGAATCCCCTGTTCTCTAATTTACAAAAACATAATACTTTGTGTTTATATATGTAAAAAGTAATGAATGTTGCATAATTATACACTGAAAAATAGTTTTTTTTTTTTTTTTTTTTTTTTTTTTACAAACCCTTGCGATGGGAAATATAAAGGTAATGTAAGATTTTATGTATTCTATTAAAAAGGACGCTTGACAATATTAATATGGGATGTACAATAGTCAAATTGTTATTAAAATTATGTTTTGTAGAACACGGAAAAATTACAACATAATAAAATAAGTTTGAAGCTATTAGATAAAATATATTTAGACTTATTTTTACTTCCATTTCCCGACTACCATAGGTAATGGAAGTATTGTATTCGGTCCAAAACTTTGATATCGAATTTTCACCTTTTTTACACGTTTTAAGGTCTCCTGAGTTCAAAAAAGTAGTTTTTGGCAATTGGTCAGTGTGTGTATCTATGAATCTATTATAGGTGGGAAACATTCTGGCTATTACATCTCTGAAACCAATAAAGATAGAACTACGGAAATTCAGAGTTGGCATAGGCCTGGTGTATAGATGAATTTTCCAAATTTTGGTGAGAATTGGAATACCGGAAGTGGACCGTAATTCCGTATCTCAAAAACGGCTCCAACAGTTTTCTTCAAAGTTTCTATATAAACACTCTATTAGATGTCATTTCAAATGTTATAGTTGGTTAGTTCAGGAAAATTGACAGGTGTCCCTGCATAAATAGTTCAATTTCAGTTCTCGCTAGAGCGTTACTTTAAAAACAGCTGTACTGATTTTTTTTTCAAACTCGCCATATTGACTCCCTTTTAAATATTCTTTTGTATGTAATTATTGTTTTCCGGTCACTAACTCAGTATGTCAAGTTTTGGTAAAAGTTGGTGTCTCAAAAAGGTTCTAACGATTTTGAAAAATTGTTACATAAATCCATCTTAAATATCCTTTCTCATATATTACGTGGTTAATATAGGAAGATTAATCAGATTAGGTCATCTTGATTAGGTAGGTCAGTTTTAGATTTCGGAAATTGGTGTTTCAAAAATAACTCTACTATTTTTTTTTCTTATTTTTCAATCGCTACGAAAACTCTATTTTATATGTCTTTACTTGTGCATCAAGTTTCTCTTACTGGAAAATTTTTAGGTGTCTACTTCGTCAGGTAAATTTTATGTCTCCTGATCACGTTATTTCCAAAATATGCATATAATACTTGTAATAGTGAGTAATGGAAATCGTATGGTTGTTTCACACCACATTTTCTTTATTTTAATTGAAATCTCTCGAGGTACTATATAATGTAAATTGTTTATATACTCTTGAAAATTTTATATAAAAGGACGTTAGACAATAATAGTACGATAAATAGTATAATATATCATGCTATCACAAAAAGCAGCAACATTTGTGTGATTTTTACTTCGATCATATGCTCCGAATCGTCCGTCATCATGAGTTTTTCAGAGTACTTACAGTTGGTTATAACCAGGGTTCGTACTCTCCGCTCTTTTTTCAGGGTTGTTGTGGGGATTAAGGCCGATTGACTTCACTAGGGTCCTAACCCGTATTTACGCAAGTTTTGGAGAAAACCATGGAAACCTTCGAATGGCTAGGCCGACGAGCACGACCTGGGATAGAACACGGTACCTCACGCCTATCAGCTTTAAGAGCAGAACCGCTCGGCCCTGGTGGGCCTCTTGTATCAGGACACTCTCAGAAATGAGAAATTTCCGTCGCTTTTCTTACCAGTATTTTTATACAATAATCTCTTTCCTATTTAATCACGACACATTACTATAAAAAAATACCATAAAGATTTTTCATAAAATTAGTGGTGGAAAAAGTGTCCGAAATTTCTCATCCCTGAGACTAAAAATGTCATGAAAAAAAGGCGGAGAGTACGATTCCTGACATAACCAATGGTTAAAATAATTTTTGTATGTAAAACATAAATATTACTTTTCAATATCCTAATCTCCATTATTGTTCATTTACTTTTTGACCGGCGTCAACTGATTTTGTTGGTTTTAAAACTTGTGATTGTGCTTTGACTTTAAAGATTTTTTCTGCATTTTTCAAGATTTCCCCGTTTTATTTTCCTTGTAAAACCATGTTAGTGTCTTTAAGTTGTGAAAATTAAAACTTTATAAAATATTTATAAAATAAAATGCGACTAAATAAATTTAAAATAGTCTTTAAGTAGCCTTTAAAATATAAAAATTAAAATGAAAGAAATATTGTTTCGAATCGCACATAGATGCAACCTTTTTAATTTACTAACGTCTTAAGGATCCGCCTTTTTTCATGTCATTTTTATTTAAGGATTATTTTCGTCCAACTTAGTCGGAATTATATATTGAAGAAAGTTACTCTACAAAGAATGTGGTGCGAATGAAGGACGGATACGAATAATCTTACGGAATTTATTAAAAGAGTGCCATCTATGATTGCCTATTTCATAGATGCAATCGTTTTAATTTTTTACGCATAGCTGCAAATATTTTAATTTATTCCGGAGTACTTTTAGCCCCGCCTTTATTTCGCACCCCTTTATTTGAAGAAACAAATTCTTCAATGCATAACTTCGATAAAATAAGAAAAAAATTGATTTAAAAAAATAAGTGGTACGAAATAGAGGCGGGGCTAAAATTACTCCGGAATAAATTAAGATATTGGCAGCTATGATTTCGGAGCATTATTTTATTTTTATTTTATTTTATTTTTTTCATTTATTTATTTTTTGCCCAGCCTTTTTTTTTTTTTTTTTTTTTTTTTTTTTACACCACTTATATTTTAGGATAAATTTTTCTTATTTTATCGAAGTTATATATTGGAGAATTTTTTTTCTGTAAAAAAAGTGCTGCGAAATAAAGGCGGGGCTAAAAATACTACGGAATAAATTAAAATATTGTCATCTATGCTATTTTGCATTATATTTATTCATTATGAATGATACCTAATATATTCATTCTTTAGTTATTTATTTTAATAAGCTCTAATAGATTTTTAATATAGTTTTAATAAGCTCTTAAAATTTTTAGGTAAATAATATTAATAATAATAAACAAAAAAGCGTTGTAAAAAGTAAAATAAAATAAATAAATGCTTTCTTACTTTAAAACAAGTTATCAGAGAAAGTATAATTGAACTATATCATTTATTTTTATATTAAATTACTTTTATAAAGAAGAAAAATCGTATTTCTTTATTATTTTCGCGTAAAAATACTTTGGAAAATCCTTGTTTTGATGAGGAAGGATTTGTTTAGAAAATTTGGCTTGTGCTGTTTCTTTTTTATCAAAATTTTTTCACCACCATGAAAGAATAAACATACTCATCTGATGTGATATCTTAAAAAAATAATGTTAACATTCAATGCCGGCGCACGTTTTCCATTAGAAATTTAACTATCCTTGTTAAATGTCGATCACGTCCCTTTCTTGTTCGCACATGAGGCTGAAGCATCTGTCAACGCCATCTGGACGCGACATTAAGAAATGACAAATGGCAGGAGCAAAGAACTTAATTCCTTATTTTTCTTTTGATAGTTACTAATAATGATATTAAGAAATATATTTCGTCTTTGGGGCTACTCAAGTAATTTTTATTTGTAAATTTGTACATACACAAATTGACACTAGCATTTCTTGTAAAAAAAGAAAAAAAAAAAAAATGAATTCCAAGAGAAAAATGTTATTTTTGATAAATTCATAAATAAATAAACAAATATCACAAAAAGTAATTGATTTTAGGGACGAAATACAAAATATAAATGTACATTTTTTTTTATGTGTGTACGTTCAACAAGTTTGTATTTCCGTGGTTAAATGTATTTAAATTTACACTTTGTTCTTGAGGTATTTTTCTTACCGTGCATTTTTAGGGCTGTTGTAAAACTTTATATTACTTAACAAAATGATTTTATGTGCTTGGTATTACATCAAATAAATTATAATCTCAACAATCCAGTAAATGCGAATGGCGTACATTAATTAAAGGTCTTTATTTTATTATCAAGTATTTTGCAGGCTGCTTCATAATTATTATAAGGTAATACTAAGTTATTTTCTTGTAAATTTCAAAGAAGCCAGTCTCGGTACAATCGCTATTTTCAATAATACTTTTATAAATATTTAATAATCTTTTGTCACATTGTTCTTCGACTGAATAATACGAAGATTGTTAAAAATAAATAAATAAATAAATAAATAATGAAAATAAATAATAATAATAATAATAATAATAATAGCGGTATTATAAATAATGACTGCGCCAAGTCCTGCATGAATTCAAAAACCGTTTGAAAGCAAGTAAATAGTAAAAAATAACCTTAATGTTTCGTTTCATCAAAATTTCTATGATAATTCTGAAGAAGAAATTACTTAAATTGGCATATTAAGTAATTTCTTCTCTCTCTCTCTCTCTCTCTCTCTCTCTCTCTCTCTCTCTCTCTCTCTCTCTTTCTCCCTCTCTTATCTATATATGTGTGCATTACAGAGTTGCAACTATCCATATTTCTTTCATGTTTATTTCACTGCTATATTTATGTAGTATTTTCCTATGGTATATTTCCACGATCAATTAAGGGGAAAATTGTTACATAAATTGCTGTTACATATATATACAATGCATATATATGTATTACAAATTGTATAAAACTAAATGAAAGTAGATTTTTACATACTAATATCGTACTTTTGAATATAAATAGAGGGAAATAGAAATTTATTTATGCATTTATATTATCTCTTCAAAGCGTAGAATTCAATAACTTTAAGTCACCCTTAACATTCAAAAAGTTTACAAAACAAACAAATTCTTTCCATAAAGAAACTAATAATATCCTTAAAAGCAGAATCTCTAACGGATGTAATTAATTATCTAGCCAATTACGTAATGCATTTTAATTCCTTTAAAAGGCACATCCATTTTTTTAAATGTGCCATTAAATTCTGAATTAGATTATCCTGTTTTCAATTATTTTAAAGGGTTTCGTTGCCATTTTTAAATTGAATATTTCCGGTCTTTTTTCATTCTGTCCTACAGTTAAGTATTCTAGTGAATTATTTAAAACTAAGTTAATATTTCAGTATTTCGGTGAAATATTTTAGTGTAAAATGTATTAATTTCACTTAGGAATTAATATATATAACGCAACATTAGTAAAATGATTTATTGCATTAAACGGGTTAACAAATTTAAATAAATTTAGGATACTTGAAAACATTAAAAGTTGATTTTACGTAAGTAACAGTAGATTCTCATACAACGGGGAGGGGAGCAGTGTTGTCAAATGAACATTGCAGTTTTACTTTTTAACAGCACTAATTTTTTAGAGTATCAATCTATTGGTTCGATTGTATCCGATTTAATTTTTGTATAAAGCAATTGATTTGATATAAAATTAATGGTGTTAAAAAATTAGATTGTAGTACTCATCTGCCCCCGTGCTTAACCGGAGTCTACAGTATTTGATATTTTTGAAAAATATCTATCAAATTACAATGCAGAAAAAAATACCGAATATATGTGCTGGATATTAATCTATATAGAGAGAGACGCGAAATGCAATTCATTGATGTGTCAATCAACGTCGAGTCCTAACCGCTGAAAACATTACATTTGAACAAAAAGATTTTTTTATGATGTAGGAGAATCGATTTGATTTGAACCTTTTCTTTCTCCGTATCTCTGCAGTGGTTTCTAACAGAACATGGAATTTAGCAAAATGTTGTTCTTTTAGGCCCTAATTAATGTAAATGAGAATCTTCTGAAATTTAAACCTTAAGAGGGGGAAAGGAGGTGTTGAGTTTTAAAAGAGTTTTCACCAAATATATGCTGTGTTTTCCTGTAGATTTTTGGTATATAGCATAATTAATCCTTTTAGGCTTACTTGTGGAAAAAAATGAGAATTTTCCGAAATTTAAACCATATCCCTTTCCGAGCCGAAACACTCCCCCCTTAAAACATTACATTCTTCTGTTTTTGCAAACTGAAATAAACATATGGACTATAACTAACATTTGTTGATTGAAAATTGTACTTTACACTCTCTGCTAATTAGCTCGATCGTTCATTTCCTGATTTTATTACATACGACTGTTCCAGATGCAAAAATGTAATTGGATGTCGTGGATGTCCAACCCGCACAATCGTACGGCCTGGATCGGAAAGAGTCAAGATGCGTGTCAAAGCCCTTCAGCTTTAGCACCATATCTCTGTAGTAGTTTCGAATAGAAACTTGAAACTTAGAAAAATGCCCCATTTTAATGCCCTAATTCAGTGTTTTCAGCAATCACTTTTTTCAATACAACATTTTTATATAGCAATCTTTATTAATTGTTTATAGTTCATAGCTTCGAAAGACTAATGCAAAGAATTCTTTATGTAAAAAACGGCGAAAACACTGCCTAACGAATTAACATAAAATGACATTTGGACTGCTGGTTGCTTTCATGATTTAAGGACTCACTAAGGACGAATTTAACAAAAAATAACACTTAAAGATGTGAAAGAGGGTGCCGAAAGGTTTTTAATCCTATCTGCATTGGACATCAATCGAAATTTCAAATCTATTCAAATGGTTCATCATAGGCACCACTTCAGTTAAAATATGGCGATCTTAAAATTCAGTTCCTAAAATGGTGAAAAACATGCTTCTAGATGTTTTTCTACTAATCCGTATTTTTCAACAGATTCTAACTAAACTTGAACTTCACCAAAATTCAGAATAAAAAATCACTTGCCAGCGGGTATAAGTCACTGGCTTTGTTTTCAATTATCTTCTATGCTCGAAGAATGGGTAGAACTGTTACTGCGTAATAATAATTTGTAAATAAACACAGTAACTTACAAAAACCAAGCGAAAATTTATTTCGGCTCAAAATAATAAAGCGCGATTCTTCATTAAACGAATACAGCTACGAGTGCAGCGTCCGTGCCTGTTCATTTCCTTGAAGAAGGATCGTCTTGATTAATTTTATATGAAACAGTTATTTCAATACTTTTAAAAGTATAGTGTTTGCTTACAAATTTATTTATTGGGTCTTATACTAACAAATAAATTTATTGCTGATATAAACACTCTTCTAATAATAAAAACTCTGTCATTTGCAACTGGAATCAAATTTATAGTTTAATTTCTTTTTCAAAATATAATATATTTACCTTTTTTTTTTAATCGGTACAAGACCAAAAATTATTTTCTTTTTTAAATCGTATATATATTTTTAAATACAAAAGTAAAAATAAGTGAATAAATAAATAATAATAATGCCATATGTATTTTTATATTGTACTTGACTTTATTTTTATATGTTTCAGTTTAAATAACAATGATATAAACATTTCTAAAAAATTCAAAATATCAACAACTTAATTCCAAACTTTTTTTAAACAAACTTATATATGCAAACATAATTATAATATTTATAATTTACATTTCTATGTCATTTTTTTTTTTTTTTTTTTTAATTATTCACCTCTCTGAAACATACATATGGTAATTTACAAAACATAATAATTCTACTATTTGCTAAATAAAAAACTCCAAAAAGTTTATTTAATACCTCTGTGCACTAATACATTGCGATTGAGGAACTACATACTAATGTTATAATATTCTACATTCTTATATTATTATTAATTATTTAATTATGTTTATTGTTGAATTATTTTTTCAATTTATGACGTATTTAATTTTTTTAATCGGTATGAGATCAAAAATTATTTTCTATTTTAAATGATAAAATAAATAAATAAATACAAAAATACAAAAGTTAAAAAGAAAAAAAGAAAAAGAAAAAAAGAAAGAAAAAGAAATCTTCATATGTATTTCTATAATGTACTCGATTTTATTTTTGTATACTTCTGTTTAAATAACTATGATGTAAATAATTCTCAAAAATCCAAAAATATCAACAACTTAATTCAAAACTTTTTTTAAAATAAACTTATATATGCAAACCTAATTATAAAATTTGTAGATTTATATTTCCCTGTCATTTTTTCTAATATTAATTTATCAGAAACATAAATATGGTAATTAACAAAGCATAAGTAATTCTACTAGCTGCTAAATAAAAAACTCCAAAAATTTTATTTAAAAGTTTGTGAACTATAACATTATGATTGCTAAGAGAATGCTAATGTTATAATATTCTACATTCTTATAATATTATTTAAAAGCATTACTACATGTGATGTTGTTATAATTTAAAAGCTTATTTTAATTTAATAACGTCTTTGTATTATTTACATCTTAATAACATTTCTACAACATCAGTAAACTTTAAATTTTCTTTGATGTTTCATCTTTTAAACATTATGTTACAAACAATTTAATCATAAATGAACAAAGGCACAAAAGTTCTTATAACAATAGCAAATCATCTTAAAAACAAATTCTCAAAAACCTTTTAAAGTATGATGTAAAATTTTACAGTAAAGATTATTCGTTTTTCTTTTGACGTTTCCTCCTGGTATTCAAGCATTTATTCACCCATTTTGCTTTTTCTTTCGTTATTTCAATAATTTTCTGATTTAAATAAGCTAAAAATGAAAATATAATCGCTGCATCAAAGAGTTTTAAAGTTATTGAAGATCTGACATTTAATGGGGAAACATATTTATTCCGCTGAATAGTTTTTTCTCGGTATTTTTATTTTATTAATAGTGAAATTTTCCATTAAAAGATTCGTATAGCTTTTCTCTATTGATAAAATATACAAATTCAAACATTATTATTGAAATTTCAGTTATCTTTGTGCATATTAAAATTTTCAAGAATATTCATAGATTAAAATATATTTAAAAAAAATATATATATACTTTAGTGTAAAAACAAAAATGTACTCAATATATAATACTTTTCATGCATTAACCCTTTGCGGTGCAAGTGATTTAGATCATTTAAATTACACTGCTACCGGTATTCACGAACAAAATTAAAATAAAAGAAATTGACGCACTAGAAATAAAATGGTGTGAGAAAAAGGACGGATAATAAGTGGTCCGGAATAAATTAAAATGTAGGCAAGTCCAGGAATCACACTCTCCGCATTTTTTTAGGGCACTTCTGGAGATGAGAAATTTTCACCTTTTTCACTACCACTATTTTTTATAGAAAAATCTCTAACCTGTTTAATCATGACACATTACTATGAAAATACCATGAAAAATTCTCTATAAAATAGTGGTAGTAAAATCGTCGAGAATTTTTCATTCCTGCAAGTGTCCTAAAATATAAGGGAGTGTGCTACCCCTGCATGTCTGTACACATTTGTCACAGATTACAAAGATATGCCAATATTTCTAATATATTCCAGAGTAGAGTCCTGCACGGGTCGGGTTTTACCCGATCCGAACCCGAAAGATGAATTTTATATCAACCCGAACCCGACAAAAAAATTTTCATCAACCCGAAAACTAACCCGAACCCGACCCGAAACCCGAAAACTAAATTAAAATTGCTTATTCATCTAAAAATCATACAAACCTTTTTTAAATTATAAAATAAGGTAAATTTTCATTGTCATACAGTTGGTAAATTATTTTAAAAAGAATTTGAAATGTAATTACTAATTGTTTAATTTAAAAATTAAAAAATCTGAAAAATAGATCAATAATAATTTTTAACCATTTATGTGAGTTGTGAACTTCAAGAGTAAACTAGTATGTTGTGGCCCCCACAAGACTTTCTTCTATACTTTCCTATATTTTACTAAGTGCAAATGATTTAATACAAATATTATTTTTTTAAATTATCTAACAGGATGAATGCAAACGATTTTCATCTTAGAGACAACTAACACTAAATATCCAAAGTAAGACAGTTTTATTGCCTATAAATAGAATCTTAATAAGCACGTTTTTATAATGGTTATCTCACATATCAGGTTTCATACAGTTATATGCCATAGAAGTTGATATATTGCCTTCCCGTTATCGAGAGATATTGCTGTATAGCAGCTCCACCTATTGGCCGATTAGCATCCAGATTGATTGAATATAATGTCTCATTATGGCTTTCTCACATTTTACGTTTTGTTTGATCATACACAATAGAACCTAAGATATAGCCTCTATTGCCAATGTCGCTGCTCCATTTAGTGACATTCCAGTTCGAATGATCCTGGTATCACTGCAAACGTGCTTGTCAGTATACAAAGTTTAATAGTAATCAGCACATGTGACTACGTGAGCTCCACCTCATTCCTCTGAGCCGCCTGTTAATGGTCTTTGAAGTCACTGAAGTACCAGTTGCACGTAGGATCGATGATAATGATGCATTGGGGCTTTGAGTACCGCTCTGACGATTGATCGGTTCTCACGTTCTGTCCTCTCTCTAGGCCGACCGCTTCCTCCCTGACGCTGTGTTCGGCTATAGTTCACCCATTCCTATCAATAGCATCTAATATTGGCATCGCTTCTATTCAATTGTCAAAAAATTCGCAGATTAAGCCATCTGGCTTCTTTGAGCCCAACTACACACCTCTCTAAAACGCTGTCATCTGCGTATATTTTTTGCGCACCTGTATGCGAGACATAGTTACTGTCTATCTGAGTAGACGGAATGAAATTCTCGAAGAATTTATTACCTGAAATCAAAATTCCTCATTTTTAATATTCTGCCAATTGCGCAGTTAAGATGCGCTGCTGTGTCACATGCTCATTCCATGACAGCCAAACATTAAAATTTTACACTTTACGTCGAAATCTGTATGCATTCAATTTGTGTCCAGTTTGAATTACTCCTTCTTGGTGCGTCACTTTTTTTGTTATAGAGTGTATTTTAAACAATAGTCAATAAAAATTTATACAGTACTTTAAAATTTTCATTTTAAAATTTGGTCCGTGGTAGCCCAGTCGGTAGAGCGCCGGCCTCGTAATTGGAAGATTGCGGGTTCGGTACTCGAGCCGGCCAAAGACCGCCGTGCGCACTATTGGTGGCTGGTGCACGTAAAATCTGTCGTGGCCGCAATGTCCTCCATGTTCCCATCAAAATTATATCTTTGGTGGTCTTCGAAGCGGGAGAGCCATCCCTTGTGTGGAGGACCAAAATTGTGATGACATGTCTCCCGACCAGCTCTAGGGGTGTGTCTCAGACCGTCGCCAATTGCCTATCTGCGCAGCACTAGTGCGACATAAAACCCAGCCATCCATCCATTCATACAATTTCTACCGATATTTAGTTTTAGATTTGTTGAAGAAAAGAAAACGCACACGGATTCTCATGCTTATAGGGATTTTTTTTTTTTTTCAGGTGGATATCCGCGTATAGGAATACGGAGCTCCGACAAATGTCTAAAATCAGTTAAAGATCTATAATTATGTCTACAAATTTATGCTTTCAATTGTAAAAATTTTTTTTGAAAGGTTTTCTGAAGTCGATCCGACTCGTAGAAAGCTAAACCTGACCCGAACCCGAACCCGATCCGCAAGAAAAAAAATTCAGTCAACCCGATCCGCAAGAAAAAAAATTCAGTCAACCCGACCCGAACCCGACCCACAAGAGAAAAAAATTGTCAACCCGACGCGAACCCGACCCGCGGGCTACGATTAAGAAGGAAGAAAATTAATCTTAAAAAAACAGTAGTTTGAAAAAAAAAAAAAAAAAAAAAAAACGTGTATTAACATTGTTCTGGAATAATTTTGAAACTTTAGCTTATCTGTAAATGTGCAAGTACCCTTGATAATAGAAAACGAAACGATGTTTTTAAACAACATGATAAAAAAGAGAAGAAATAATAAAATCATTTTTGCATAATTATATCGAATGTATATACAGTGGACATTTTATTATGACCACCTGACAATTTCATGGTAGTAATGAATTATTGCACCACACAGTATTGCTGATAGAAGGTTAGCGTTATAGGAAAAAAACAAGCTAAGTCCCTGCCACAGTAATATAAATAAATTACATGTGATTACATAAGTAAACGTGATTTGATTAACTTTGGACATGAGGAACAATAGTAAGAGCTCGGACGCATGAAGCAACTATTAACAAAACTGTCACATTTGTAAAAAAATCATAACAGTTACAATGAAAAAGGTATAAAGAATGGCGAGTCTCGCAAAAGAATCACAAAAGAGTGGGTCCTATGGGGAAAATGTTACTCATCATCGAGTAAATAACAGGGATGGAACACGGGCGCAGAATTCATACCACTATGAATGTAAGAAAATTTTCTACCTCTTAAATCAACGATATTATAGGTAAAGAAATTTCTTTAACGGATTCCTGTATGAATTCTGCGCCCGTGTTCCATCCCTGAAATAAGGAACGGAGAATATTTTCAATTGTAACAGAACATTAAAAGGTTAAAATGTAGCAAATTATAACTATGAATCCTTTGAAACAATCTCTGAACGCTCTGTGAGCCGTACTATGCTTCGAGGATCTATAGAAGCCGAAGGTCAGTACAAACCCTGCATGTGGTCATAATAAAGCGATGGTTCAGCGTATAAGATAATTTTAAATGCGAAATGAGAGACATTGAATATAAAGTATCAATAGACACTTATTGTATTTAATCCTTTCACGTATTAACTAATTACAGCTATTTAAATTGGACTGCTACCAGAATTTACGAACAAAATTAAAGTATGATAAATAAACGACTACTTCCTCTGTGTTATAAAAGGAAAAAAAAAATTCGTTAAAAAATACTGGCATGTATTTTTGTGGTTAATAATTGCGTCCTCTTTGCGAGGACGCCGCGCATTAAAGGTCAAAATTTTCAGGCATTCGGTATGCATCTAAACAAAAATTTAAAAAGCTCATGGCGAATAGGGGTTAATAGATTATTATATGTATGACTTTTACAGGTATATTTTTGCAAAACAATCAGAAATCTCAAAGCATATATTTAATTCGTTAGATAATTATTGGGAAATGTAATTAATTCCAAAGATGTATTTGCTATTCTTAATGGCATAAATAGAAAATGCATCAAAATAAAAGACATGCTTCCCAACTTACTAATTTATATTCCGTAGTATTGTTAGCCCCGCCTCCTTTCTCACGCCAGTATCTTTTTAGAGTATTTTTCTCCTTATTTAATCGTAATTGAGTTTGGAGAATATTACTCTAAAAATTTACTGGTTTGAAAAAAAGGGCGGGACTAGTAACACTACGGAATATTGATTAGGATGTTGGCAAGTATGAAAAGAGCATAAAAAATATATGTATATTTGGATGTAATAGCAATTAATTTTTCAGTAGCTTTTGTACAATATTTTACAATTATTGGTTAAAATAAACGTTATATCGAAGTACAAAATATAAAAAAGAATACATAAGTAACAGATTTTGCAGAAAAACATGATAGAAATTTAGTTTGATTATACGTATTCTCAAAATATAAAAATTTAATTTAAAATATAGTTTTCTTAACAATAATGCAGGAGAAAATATTCAATTAATACCAAAAATAATCTCTTATAATTCCAGAAATTTTACTTAATTTTATTTATCGCATTAAAAAATATTATTTAAAACCATTAAAAACACATTCCTTAAAATGAATTTTTAAAAAGATAATTTGTTACTTAAATTCATTTGTGCACTAATATAATTGTACATTTTAATCTGCACTAATTTAGATTTTTCACGTGAAACTCATTTGCATTTTATTTAAAGTCGAATTTTTAGTCTAGACTAATTCTAAATGATGAAATACTTGTTACAATTTTTCGAAAAAAGCATTTAATAGATAGCCACACTTATAAAAGTAATTTCATGCTTGAACTAATTAGCGTTTTATATTCCATTGCACTTTGTTCCTTTTTTTTTCTCACCACATATTTCATTTTTGCCATTGTAAATTTTGAAGCTTAAATGAGGTCTCTAATAAGACGTTAATTAAATAAATCTGAATCTATTAAAATGGCCATATCTTCCGGCACCATATGCTAAGTACTTTTACGAGTTAATGCTTGAATTGATGCATTTAATGATTTAGCCTTGTATTTTGTTGTAATGAGGTCATTTGTAGTAAATTGAACAAGATTCTTTTTTGATATTTTTATGTTAATTCTTCAATGACATCACTTAGGAAGTTCATTTAAATTATATTTTTAAGAAATGTAAAGTTTAAACAGTATTTAAGTGTACTAATTTCACAAAATTTGTTTCATTACAAACCATCTCTGGTTTAAAAAAAAAAAAAAAAAAAAAAATCTACAAATGAATGTTTGTTGAATTTTAAGTTAAGTATTTTTGTTAAATAATAGTAAAAATGTAAATTATAAAAGTTTGTCTTTAAAATAGTATTTTCAGTAATCTTGCCAATTTATTTTTGATCGAATTACAACATTTAACAAAAGTATTTAATAAAAAGTAGTTTTTTAATTTCTTTTTTTAATTTAATATTTATTCTTTTATACAATTTCCCATGCTTTTATTATTACTCTGAGTATTTTAAACCAGTAAATACTCAGAGTAGTTTAATAAAGTATTGTTTAAAATTAATTTCTGTATTTTTTTCCTCTTGTGCATTAGAAAAAGTTTTTTTTTTTTTTTTTTTTTTTTTTTTTTAATGATAATTAAACATTGAATAATGACTCTAAAGAAAAATAAAAATAAAAATAAAATAAAATAAAAAATTTATAATTTCTTTTTTTTTTTTTTTTGTTACATTTTACAGCGAATAAAAAGAAAATTAAATTTAATTAAATTAAAAAAAATATTCTTAATCACATGACGGACGATATAAAACTATATTTTTTCTCTGTAAATTAAAAAATGTTAATATCGCATAATAAGCTGTAAATTTAGTAATAATTAATAAAATATTTAATTACATTTGAATTTAAAATTTGAATTTGAGTATTTTTTAAAACATCATCTTTTGCTACCGTAGAGAAGATACGTCTATAAAATTCTTAGTAGGTTATCTTATACAAAACTCTCAAAATTATGTCACAGTACTATAATGGCCTATAAAATAGTAAACTTTAATTAATAAGGAAAAGAGGTATTGGGTGTAGGTGGTCAGAGTTCTCATAAAGAAAAATTTGAATATCCCAATTTTTTAATACTAATCTTAGACCTGACTAATTGCAGATACCAATTGATACCTATTTACTAAAATTAATAGATAAAAATTCTAGTATCCAATTTTCTTTCTGTGAGAACCCTGGTAGGTGTAACTAAGAAGAAACTCACAAATAATAACAAATTTTGTTAACAAAATGTGAATAATAGACAAATATATATATATATATATATATATAGATAGATAGATAGATATAGATAAAGATAAAGATAGATAGATAATTAGAGTTGCCAACCTAATCCGGCAAATTGTTAGTACCGCCCATTTTTTTTTTCACCACTTAATTTTAAAAGTATTTGTTTTCTTAAATCATCGTAAATATATTTGAAGAGAATTACTCTCAAAATTAAGTGGTTTAGAAAAATGGGCGGTACAAACAATTTGCCGGATTCGGTTGGCAGTTCTGGATAATAAACAGTAATTTTTAAGTCAATTTTAAATGCCAGAATGCTTTTTCTGATCATAAGGTGAGAATAAAAAAGCTCTCAAGAGACAAAAAATTATAAATTTGTGTAATAAAATCTGAATTTCTAAAAGATTTCTAAAGCTGTGCCATGCTAGTAATCTCAAAAAATTAAAGTATATTGAATGATATAACTCTAAATATTTTACGATCATCATGAATATTTATATAAGTTTAGATATTTATTGAGTATGTTATAAAACGCCATTCTTCTGAATGGCTTCAAGCGAATCTTCTCGATTCTTTGTAATATAAAGATTGCAGGTTATTTCATTTAATCAAGTGTCTTATTTAATTATTTCAAATCATTTTATATTTCAAAGTAATAATCTTCAAACTGATATAATAATATTCTTCTTACCTGTAGAATTCTTCGACGTAAAAAAATGAAGACTAATAACGGACACTTGTTTTTCTAGAAATAATAGCTTCTTCTTTAAGATGAGAAAAATATATACAGTTTATTAAATAAAGTATTTACATGAAGAAACACTATTTACAAAAGGTATTTACATATTCGAAATTTCACGAAAACAATTTTCTATTCGTAATATTTTAATAACTAAGCCACCAGTTTTCTATTTCGTTATGACAATGGTGGTTCCATAAAAATAAATTAGGCCAAAGATGGCCTGAGAGCATTCTATTTCATTGTGTTGCTCTCTTCACTAAAGACAAACTAAAACTAACTAATCTATGGGCTACCTTTTCTATTTCTTCAACGGTAGCTCCATGAATAATAAAATCAGGCCAAAAAGGCCCCGAAAGCAAACTACTATTTCATAACATTGCTCTCCATTCTAGAACAGAACTAAAACTAAAACTAATGTCCCACGAGAGTCAACAAAAAATGTTCTTCGAATTTCATCTCAACGGGACCTCTGGCGCCCTCTAGTGAGACAAAAGTATATCAATACCTAACATTCTCCCACCTTTAATTTTTTAGGTGAGAGCTAAAAAATTAAACAGTTAATTATTTAAGAAAATTTAAACTTATAAAACTACATACTAAGAAAAATTAAAGCTATAAACTACAAATAGTAAAAATTTAAGTTACAAACTAATGAAAATAAAGAAAAAGAAAAATAAAATATTTTAAAGTTCAATGCAATTTTAAAACAATTGTGATTGTCTTTCGAAAAGTTTTTTATAGTTTTTGACCACTTTCAATTTATTGTCTCTTTTGCTGCTTGTATCACTGGGTCCTCAGCATCTGATATCTCTAAGGGATAGAGTTTTTGAAGTGGTCTAATCAATGTCCCAGAATGCATTTTCACTTCCACAACCCTGGCACGGCCATCTCGGCAGGGAAAAATTTTCACTACTCTTCCTATTGGCCAATGTAGTCTTTTCACACTGTTGATTTCTACTAGCACAATGTCGCCTTGTTTAACAGGCTTACATATCTGTCTACTTCGTTGTACCAACTGCGCTAGATACTCTTTTCGAAATCTACTTTGTAGTTGCCTTCGAACACTTTGGCAGTGCTTGTATCGTGCTATCAGTTTTTTAGCATCAATGGCATCCAGATCTGGTACACCAATTTCTTGAATGTCTTGCATAAAACAAGAAGGTGTCAAAGGAATGAACTTGTCTGGTTCTTCTGATAGGTATGTTAAAGGTCGACTGTTCATTATGGCTTCAACTTCACACAAGATAGTAGAGAGATCTTCAAAATTGAGGGAAGATTTTCCAAGAGTTCTCAGTAGGAGGTTTTTTACACTTCTAATGAGACGCTCCCACCATCCGCCCCACCAAGCAGCGGTTGGGGGGATGAACTTCCATTTTATTGGAGCTATGTCATCCGTCTTTTGAATTTGATTCCAGTCAAGAGATTTAAAGAGATTGTTGGCACCGCGAAAGTTAGTTCCATTGTCACTGTAGATTGTTGAAATTCTTCCTCTTCGGGCAACAAATCTTCTTAGCGCTTGTATGAATCCCTCTGTTGAAAGATTCGTCACTAATTCCAAGTGTATGGCTCGATATACTGCACAGGTAAAAATGACTATCCATACTTTGGATTTATTTTTCAGGTAAAGAGGGCCACATAAGTCGATGCCAACAACTTCAAAAACTTTTGAGTCTCTGACTCTGTCAAAAGGTAAATGGATGGGAGGAGTAACAAATGGTTTGGAAGAAAAAATTTTACACTTTGTGCATTTTATCAATTCACTTCGGATGTTACGCTTAGCAGAAACAATCCAGTAATGTTCACGTAAGATCGAACCAACTGTCTGAAGTCCAGCATGGCAATTCTTCAAGTGGCAGTCTCTAATTAGGCTCCTTACAACATGATGTTTTGATGGCAACAATATAGGATACTTGAAAGAAAAAGTGTCTTCTCGATCTAACAACTTTGTTTTGACTCTTAGAATATTGTCTTGATCTTTCATAACAACAAGTCCTTTTATTGTTTCTCGCACATCACCAAAACTTTCTAACTGTATGCGTGACCAGAGAAATTTTTCCGCCTCTTCCTTTTCTTCTGCCGAAAGTTCAGCTGGGAAAATATGATTTCTATTTCTACATTTTGTTGCAAATCTTCTTACCCAACAAATAATATTTACAAGTTTACTAAATTTCGAAGTTCTTTCATAATTCATAAATGGATCTACATTTTGACTCGAAAATAATGACACTGCAGTTTTCTTTCTCTCCGACATAACTAAGACTTCATTAGGGACAATCTTCGGTTGGGGCCAGTTACTTTTTTCATCT
The DNA here is from genome assembly GCA_963930645.1 of Salticus scenicus. Classification (NCBI taxonomy): domain Eukaryota; kingdom Metazoa; phylum Arthropoda; class Arachnida; order Araneae; family Salticidae; genus Salticus; species Salticus scenicus. The sequence continues at coordinate 150,934,107 of OZ005653.1, forward strand.
TCTAGCCATTTAGGTCCCTCCCACCATCCCGATTCCAGAAGGTATTTAGGACTACAACCACGGGAAGGCAGGTCTGCCGGATTTTGACTTCCTGGAACTAAGTACCACTGTTGAGGGTTCGTAAGTTGGCATATTTCTCTGATTCTGTTGCCCACAAAGGTACCCCACTAGTCATTTCTTTTAATCCAGGCCAAAACTGTCGAAGAATCAGTCCAAAAGTAAGTTGGTATTGTAGGGATGTCCAAAGCTTCTACGACATACTTTGATAGTCTGGATCCCAAAACACAGGCAAGCAGCTCAAGACGAGGAATCGTTAGAGCCTTTTTTGGAGCCAACCGTGATTTTGCTCCCAAAAATTGAATTGAAACTCTTTTTTCTTCTTCGCACCGTAGAAAAATTACTGTTGCATAGGCACTTTGACTTGCATCGCAGAAAATATGTAGGGTCCAATCTTCTTTATTTCCATAACCTATTCTTCTCGGGATCTTCAATTCTGTTAGCTGTTTTAATTCGCTGTACCATTTCTGAAAGTCTCTTTGAATTTTCTCTGGAAGCGGAGTGTCCCATGCTGATTTGCTGGACCAAGATTCTTGAATTATTATCTTGGCTGGTAACAACGCTGGAGCTAGAAAACCGATAGGATCGAAAATTCCTTGAGTTATGGATAGAATTTGACGTTTTGATGGATTCACTATTTCTAAGTCAAATTTATTGTAGAACATCAAGCTATCATCTGTTCTGTCCCATTTAATTCCTAAAACTGGAATTGGAGTTGAAAAGTCTTCCTTTTCATTTTCTAAAGACAACTTTTCTATTTCTTTTACAGGACCGAATTGCCACAATCTTAGGTCCATTTTAGCTTCAGCCATGATTTCTGTTGCCTTAGATTTAAATTCTTCCAATTCGGACGTGTTGTTTACAGATGTGACGTTTCTGGTGAGTTGTCTAAGAAACATATCGTGGACTTGCTCTTCTTCGTCTCTTTTGGACAAGATTTGTGCAGGGTCGTTGATTCCTATCGTTTCGAGTCGCCACAAGTCTGGAACATTCCAATCTTTTATGTACAGATTTGTCATCAATACCGCTGTACCGCTATTCAAGCAACCCTGAGATGGAAGCCCTGTTTTTCCACAAACTGTCCATCCAAGTTTGGTTTCTATCGCTGTGAGTCCATTTTCTAATTGCTTGACTCGACCCGTTAACAGTTGACCGTAAACGTCACTCCCGATCAGGATTTCTATTTCCGTACTACCAGGGCCGATATCGGACAACCACAGCTTATTTTTCTTGAGTTCTCTGCACAGATTTCCCTTTGGAATTCGAGGAATTTCACCACAAATTTTCTCTTGGTCTAAAAGATCGAGCTGATGTATGGAACTGACCCAATTATTCGATGCACCCACTGTAACTCTAAATTTATTATGCTGTTTAGCTTCTATCTGTGTACCCCCAAAAACTGTATGGGCAATTACTTCTGTTCCAATGGGTTTGAGCTTGAGCTCTTTCGCAGTTTTCTTTAATATGTAACTTTTCTGAGAACCACAGTCCATAAGACAACGCACCCTTTTTTGGCCTTTTTCCCCTTTTATATTTATTTCTAACGTCATAAGGGCTATTTCCTGGGAGCATTGTTTGGCGACAGTGTTCTGTATTACTTCGGGAGGTTTGCTTCTACTATTTTCACCCCCTTTCCTTATCTCTGGACAAAATAGTTCTGTGTGTGGTTTCGAACAAACGTGGCACTTAATAAAAACCTTGCACGTTTTTGCCCGGTGTCCAAAACGTAAACACTTCCAACAGCAATTTTTTTCTTTTACTTTATTTTTCTTTTCATTAAGGGAGAGCGATCTGGCTGTTATGCAGTCTTTACTCTCATGCGTTTTTCCGCAAAATATACAGCTTAATTCTTTTGCAGCGAATAAGCCTGTAGCAGTGGGGACCCTGTTATCTCTCTTGTGGAATTTATTTTTAACATTTTCCTTGGGTGAATTAATTTCAAAACCCGACCTGGCTAATTGTAACCTTTCTTCACCTGCCACTTCCCTTTTCAAAAAATTCAGCAATAGTGACAAGTTCGATTTCTGTGTGGTTTCCTTGTCATCTAACTCAGTAGAATCTTCCCTGGCCCCAACATTAAGTCTTTGAAACGTTCTAATAATATCTTCGGGTAAACAGGATTCTACCATTGGGTACAGCCACGCAGAGTTCTGATCAATGTTTACACCCATGCTTTCCAGCGATCTCAAGTGTGCTTCTATCTTGGTCACTAAATTACACAAATTTTTGCTATTTCCCCTAGTCTGTACATTAGCTGTAATTAATTTCAAAAATTCCCGAACATATACTTCGATTAAGATATCTTTATCCCCATAGCGTTCTTCAAAAGCCTTTACTGCCTTTAAATAATTTTCTGATGTTACGGGGTAACTTTCGAGTAATTCTCTGGCTCGAGTTCCTGGTTCTACGCACTGTAAAAGGTACTGAAATTTGTCAGCGTTGTCTAATTCTTCATCTTCATGAATTTTCTTAAATTGGGCCCAAAAGGGCAAATAATTTATCAATTTTGAATCAAATTTCTTGATAGCTAATTTTGGTAATTTATATCGCTTTGTTTTCAAGTTTGTTTCGCTTTCTATTTTATTTTGGCTTGTGTAATTAAAATTTACATTTGAATTTAACTTTTCATTAATTAGTCTTTTAACTGTGATAAATTCATCACAGTAGGCTTCGCTTTCTTCGGCTTCTTTTATAATCAAAGCTTCATCGCATTTACTATCTTCCGACATAATGTCCAATATCTCATTATCAAATGCTTTTAATTCTGTCATTAAACCCTCTAATTTATTTAAATTATCTAAAAGTATACCCTTCTCAAGATCTTCTTTCTCTAGTTCAGTTTTTAAAATATTTAAAGTTTTAGTAAAGGAAGATCGTAATGGAGTTCTTCTCCTTTTTATTTTTTCCATTTCTGATTTTTAAACAAAAACAGAACAAATTTATGTTAATTAACCAATTATTCGTTATTTATGTCTTTTAATTTGAATGTAAAATCTTTCACTTTTCTATTTACCAAGAAGATTTTATTTTAAGAACAACTTGGAAAAAGTTCTAATTTGAGAGCCATTTTCTTTTCATAAATGTAAACAAAAGAAAATAACCATTTATTATTTTTTATTTTACTCTTATAGCAATATTTATTTCCAACTGAATAATAATTTTTATTTATTTATTAACTGTAAAAATTTATTGAATATAACAATCACCAAATGCAATCCAAAAATAAATTAGAATCGAAGCTTCTATCACTTGCACATTCTGTTTTCATTCATAAATTCTAAAATAATACTTTATTTCATTATCATTGCGAAACAAAAAATAAAACAATAAAAATTCCCTGCAATCAGATTTTGACATCATCTAATATTTAACATGGAAAAAATACTTTTTTATTTTTTCTTCATCAAATGATGCTTCTTTCTCAAGGTCAACTCAATACTCAATTGCCTTTTTATTCTATTTTTATTTATTTCAATCATAAAAAACAACTATCTTATTTTGACCTTGATAAATTTACGTTTTAAATGTACAAATAATAGAACGAATAAAAAATCTTGTTTTATTTCAATCAATCAGTCACTTTTAATTTTATTTACTTTGAAAAAGAATACTCTATATTCTAAATAATTTCAATCTTAGATATCTTTTGAAAAGCATTTCACATAATATTAAAATAAATTTTAAACCATTTATTGTTTCAAAATGAAAATAATTCTTTTCTTTTCAGTTAATATAAACAATATTAATATAAACGATATTTCCTGTATTTAATATAAACAATACATCCTGATGTGGCGGACGCCATAAAATTATGTTATAAAACGCCATTCTTCTGAATGGCTTCAAGCGAATCTTCTCGATTCTTTGTAATATAAAGATTGCAGGTTATTTCATTTAATCAAATGTCTTATTTAATTATTTCAAATCATTTTATATTTCAAAGTAATAATCTTCAAACTGATATAATAATATTCTTCTTACCTGTAGAATTCTTCGACGTAAAAAAATGAAGACTAATAACGGACACTTGTTTTTCTAGAAATAATAGCTTCTTCTTTAAGATGAGAAAAATATATACAGTTTATTAAATAAAGTATTTACATGAAGAAACACTATTTACAAAAGGTATTTACATATTCGAAATTTCACGAAAACAATTTTCTATTCGTAATATTTTAATAACTAAGCCACCAGTTTTCTATTTCGTTATGACAATGGTGGTTCCATAAAAATAAATTAGGCCAAAGATGGCCTGAGAGCATTCTATTTCATTGTGTTGCTCTCTTCACTAAAGACAAACTAAAACTAACTAATCTATGGGCTACCTTTTCTATTTCTTCAACGGTAGCTCCATGAATAATAAAATCAGGCCAAAAAGGCCCCGAGAGCAAACTACTATTTCATGACATTGCTCTCCATTCTAGAACAGAACTAAAACTAAAACTAATGTCCCACGAGAGTCAACAAAAAATGTTCTTCGAATTTCATCTCAACGGGACCTCTGGCGCCCTCTAGTGAGACAAAAGTATATCAATACCTAACAGAGTATATCAATAATTAATAAATGATTTAAAGAAGAAAAAGAAAGAAAGAAACACATTTACATATAAGCAATGGGCGTAAATTTTAATAATAAACAACATAGGAAATCACATCTGATAAAGATATATTTAAAACCACGTGTCATTGTATAAATTAGTTAAAAATACCACTTTTAAACACGTAGATATTTTTATTAAAAACTATACTTTCATTAAAAACATTATAAAAATTTTACAAATATATTTAGTCTAAGCTTTTCGCCCAGCTGATCTGGGCATCATCAGGACATTTTAAAAACGACCGGACATTTATATATATATATATAATTCTATACATTCACAACATTTTTTATTTATTTATTTAAATAAATGTATGTAAATTAGTTTGTTGTACATTCTACACACAATTTTTAACAGTAATAATGAAGTACAATAAATAAGTGTGCTATAAATAAACAAATTATTAAAATATACATCTTAGATTTATAACAATAATTACAGAAAATAGAGTTTGATAAGACTGATAAGCAAAATAAAATTATCAGGACTTTCCAAATATGTTAAAGTTTATTTTATAAAAGTTAAATGAGATAATGAATAAATATTTTTTTATAATTAGGTTTTTAAAAAAATATTCCATATTCCGTAATATTCTCAATTTTCAACATATAATTATAAATTCATCAAAAATAATCTCGTTACTTGTAATAAAGGCAAACAAAAAAAAAAAAAAAAAATCTCCTCTTGTGAAATTTCGTCAGAACCTAATTTAAAATTTTTGCTTAAAACTTTAATAAGCTTTGCGTATTAAAAAGGAAACTAAGGACATTTTGCTGGAAACTTTTCGAAATCTGAAATGAGAATGTAATTGACATACTCTTGACTTATACAAAAGCAACCATTTTATTGCTTTAAAGTTTCAATAGCTGTAATATTATAATAAATTTCGAAAAGTTAAACAAAAAAAATACAATTTTCATTCGAAACTTCACTTTACTCGAAAATTAGTTTCACGCTCCAACTAATTAGCATTTTACATTCAAATAACTTGTCGTTTTTTAACAACATATTTTAATTTGCTTGCTTTAATGCTGGACTTTAAATAAGGTTTTAAAATAACATACTAATTAAGTAAATCCCAAAATGTATGGAAATGCACATATCTCCAGGCGCTCTGTTCAGAGTCGCTTTGCAATTTAAGGTTTCAATTGGAGTATTTTATCGATTTCATTTTACTTTTTACTTTAATAATGAGCCCATTTGAAGGATGCTAATTTTTTTGTATAATTAGTCAAAAATATTTCAGAAATGGTGTATTAAAGTGATTATTAGGAAATGTGCGTCGTAAACAAATTTTAACTAAGTATTTTTCCTTTGAAGTACTTTATGTAAAATTAGTCTATTTGAGTATTATTCTCGCTTTCGAAAGATTAAATTAGAATTTTATTTGTTAAATAGATAGTTGATGCATGTAAATAAAATTTATTTATATTTCGGAACGACGTATAAAATAATTTTGGCAATTATGAAAACTGTAATTAAATACTATGTGATTAAATTGTTACATTAAAAGAGACTTATTTTATAATAAATATGAATTAATTTAATTTTGGGTATTTACTTAAGATTTCTGTATTTTTTTTTTCATCAAAATATTCTGCAATAAATTATGATTATTTCGTAATGGTATTTAGAAAATCATTTAAGACTTAAACAAGAGTTGTAACTTTCCGAATAATTTCATTCCTATAATTTTTAATAGAAAATATATTTTTAGTTATTATCCAAAATATTGGTAATAAATAAATAGAAGATAATTTGCCAAAAATAATATTATTAAATTATCCAAAGCGTTTTCAATTCTGTTTAAACGAAATCCAAAAATCAGCACTTTTTCTACATATGTATTTTTGAATTGGGCGTTTATACGGAAATACTCTTGTTTGATATTATACCGGAAGTTGATCACGCTGTGAAAAAAATAACATATAACTAACTATGCGTAATCAAGCATTTAAAATGTGCAATTTTAATAATTTGATACACTTAAGCATTACTCATACTTGCCAACATACTAATTAATATTCCGTAGTATTGCTAACCCCGTCTTTTTTTCCCTTTAGAGTATTTTTCTTCTTATTTATTCGTAATTGCATTTTAAGAGTATTACTCTAAAAATTTACTGGTGCGAAAAAAAAGGTAGGACTAACAACACTACGGAATATTAATTAGGATGTTAGCAAATGTGATTACTGCAAATTTTTCAAAATTTTAAATGAGATTTACCTCCATCAGGGTTCGTACGGGCCTTATTTTTTCCCTGAGTCTCACACCAGTATTCTAAAACAATAAAATTCACCTTAATCGTATAGACTTATTTTAAAACGAAAATCGTTCTACAAAATTGCTGGTATAAGACTCAGGGAAAAAATAATGCCCGTACGAACCCTGTCCATTATTATTAAAATGGAATCAGTCACATTTATTTTCGACGATTAAATTAACTGAAAACAATTAAAAAGAAAAATCCGGTATGATGCCTCCGTCGAAAAACTTGAGATCTGGCACCTGTGGCGTAAGTGACGTTAATAACCTATTCCTTTAAACATAGTGCCAACTTGTAACGTTTATATTCTATCGAGAATTTTCAATTAAAATTATTAATCAATTTTTAGCAGTTTTGAAAGATTAAATAAGATGAACTTGTTTTCACTTTTGAAAAAATGATATTGAAAACCGCACATTTCGACATCTATTTTTTAACCCATTATTTACTGCATTATGAATTTAATAGAAAATATTTTTCAATTTTTTTTTCCTGATTATTTAAGGGCAAAAGTAAAGCTATGAGCAAGAAAAAATATGATTATTACATTATTATAGTGATTAAAGTCGATTATAATAAAGTTTCGTACAACGCGAGGGCAAATTTGCCTCATGAATAATACAATTTTATTTTTGTAACACCACTCATTTTATATCAAAGCAACTGCTTTATATAAAAAACTAAATCGAGTGTATAAACTAATAGATTGTTATTCTAAAAATTTAGTGGTGTTAAAAATAAGACTGTTTTATTTTTTTTTTTCATCCCTTCCGCCGCGTTAAGTACCGTTGCTATACAAGACTCAGAAAAAATATCATTTTTTTTTTTTTTTTTTTTTTTTTTTTACTTTTAGTCAGAATTTATCTAAGAATGGTGATATTGGTAAAAGCATTTTTTTTTTTTCATTGCAACACAAAAACTAATTACGAAAGACTGAGGTTTGCTTTGAATATCATTTTTGGAGTAAAATTTGCTCCGACCTCGAGAACTGCCCAATGTTGGCCAATGACCTGTTCTGTTTTGAAAGCGAGCTTCATTTGTCACTGAAATTTTCTTTCCCCTCTTCTTCTTGCTTTCAAATGTATGTCCATTGTCAAGAGATTTCAATTTTCTTTTTAAGTTATTGCCTGGTGAGGAAGCCCTTAGTCTCTTTCCTTTATGTTTTAAAACAGATATTGGCTCAATTATCTTTTTACATGCCACATAGGAGCCATTTTCACCATTGCACAAAACAATTGATAGTCACCACTTTTCTGTATTCTGCTCATTGTACTCTTTTACAGAGTTGGGAGCGGCTTTATCCAAGAGCATCATCCTTTTGTGTTTTTTTAACTGGTTAGGTTTCATTTCCATGGTAATTCGATAATGAATGAGAACATCTAGTATCTTTCCATGTGAAGTAGGAAATTTCTTTATCATTTATCCAATTCTAACGTTTATATACTTAACCAAGTAGTCCAATACGAAAGCCCCCCCTCCCCCCCCCCAAAAAAAAAAAAAGGAAATATATATATATTAAGAATGTCTTGAGGTCAGTGTTGCCAGATCTAGTGAATGTTTCCTTCAGTTACCAATAATTTTTAATTGTAACGTTTGCCTAATCATTTCGAATATTAATCATCTGTTCTGTTATGTGTATCAAATATCATTTTTTAAAATTATTGATGATTATTGAATAAGAATCCGCGGGATCTGGCAACACTGCTCGAGATTAGAGAGATTATCTGATGATTGAAGTGAGTTCCCATTCTTCTCCACCTTCTTAATGTGAGAGATTATTAAATTGTATCTATTACTGGTCCCGCTTTAAAAATCATATAAGCCAGCAGTCGGTTGTAGATTATATGGTTTAAGGCAGATTAACTACACTAGGGTCCAAGGACGATATGTAAAATGCCCTTCATTGGGGTCTTTCTAAGTGGACTTACTCCGTATTTATATAAGCCTGTAGTGGACAGGGTTGTCGACTACTGTTTATGTGACATTTCTTTTTACCTATAGTGAACACTCATAAAAAATATTATATTATAATAGCAATTTAAAAAATAAATAAATAAATTGTTCATTCTTATTTTAGCAATATGAAAGCAAAGGTTAGGAAAAATTAGTTTAAAATATGTAGAGGCAAAGCAAACAAAATTTTATTACAATAAATTCAAAACTACAAGGAAAAAGTTAAACTGACAGGAAGCTCAATGTTTATGAGATGAACAACTGTATTCTAAAACTCATGGCTGGACATACTTGTGGTTCGAGACGTTAATCATGCAGGAGTGTAACACTAAGCTTTAATATTGCTCGAACATATGCAAAAATTATAAAGTTTGTTTTCAGAATTTAAATTTAAAGATGACGTCTTATCCTATTAGCTGTGTTAAAATTATATATATATATATATATATTTCGGTTTATTATCAGATAACGAACATGTTGTTTAAATTTATGTTAATTTATTTACTTGTTTAAAAGATGTGCGCAGTAGAATACTTTCTATTTCAAAATAACAAGTTGCTGTCTATCTTTTAGAAGTTAGTAGTTTACTTATAAATTCATTTAAATTTAACTTTGATGATATGATTTAACAGAGTTGCCAACATTTTAAATTATTCCGGAGCATTTTTAGCCCACCTTTATTTCAAACTATTTTTTTTTTTTTTTTTTTTTTTTTTTTAAGTGTTGCCAGACTTGGCGGATTTTTTATTCAATAGTTTTTAATTGTAACTAATACCTAATCACTTCGAATATTGATAATCCATTATTTGTATCAATTGTCACTTCTCAAAATTATTGGTGATTATTGAATAAAAAATCCACCAGATCTGGCAACGCTGTTTAAGAATTTTTTTTTCTTATTTTATCGTAGTTATATATTGTAGAAAAAAATTTCTAAAAATAAAGTGGTGTGAAATAAAACGGAGCTAAAAATACACCAGAATAAATTAAAATGTTGGCAAATCTGTATTTATTGATTTAAAATTATATACAGAGCAAGAATTTTTGAATTAGGCGTTATATATATATATAACTTTCTTTTAAAACAAATTTTATAATTGATATTTCAAAATAATCAAAGGATACATATTTAAAAATAATAATAATAATAATAATAACTTTTTTCTGAAAATGATAAAGTTACTTTTACAGCTGCGTGTGGAAGAAAAGTGTACACATTTATTAAAAAATAATCATTTTAACTTTTCGGATATATTTGATGCACCTTTATTCAGATTATAATCACTTTTAACAGTTTTACAGATTTTACAGAACTGAGAGTGCGTTTAAAATTTCCATCCGTGTACGGATACTTTTAGGTCATTAAATGTTCTCAATTCTTTTAAATTATTGAGAAAAAAATCCTGGGAATAAATGATCTTGAGAATAATTTTACAGACGAGAAAGTTGTTCAAGTGAAAATAGAAGATCATCGGGAAAGAATTTAATCTTGCAAGAGAGGTGAACGGTCGACAAAGCACTTTTGAATTGCATTTCTACACGTTAGATTTCTAATTATGTTACATGTGCAGGACTATTTCATACATTCTTCTACGAAGAAAAAAAAATAAAATAAAAACATAGTTTTGAGAGAGTCCGCGACATAAAACTGGTGCAGTTCAGGAATTATATTTTTAAACATCCTTTGTTATTTTTACTATTTGCATATATCAAACAAGGTTTGATTTATATGTTTCGTTAAATTTCATAAAAATTCTTGTATACACTTTTATAACATTTGAAATAATAGAAAACTATAATTTATTAACCCTTTGGTGCACAAAGTAATGCAAGAGTCGTGTTCTCCACCCTTTATTCAAGACACTCTCAGATATGAGAAATTTTTGCCTGTATTGATACCACTTTTTCCATACAGACATCTCTATCCTAATTAATTACAACACGTTACTATAAAAAATACTATAAATATTTTTGCATGAAATTAGTGGTTGCAAAAGAGGCGGAAATTTCTCATGCCCGAGTGTGTCCTGAAACAAGGGTGGGAATGTACGAACCGTGTTTATTTAACATCGACATCCATCAAAATTTACATATACAATGAAAGTTAGATGAAAAGGACTAAAGGAATGACTTTTTTTTTTTTTTTTTTTTTTTTTTTCTGTCAAATTGTATAATCGAAATTTTGTTGAAAAATTCCAGAATGAACCTTTATAGCTGAGACTAAAATGCCCTTGAAAGAGTTTTGTTTTTAAATCTGAGCATTAGCAGGAGTCGTACTTTCCGCCCTTTTTCCAGGACACTCTCAGAGACCACAATTTCATGCAGAAATAGTTCTGAATACATATATTAATATGATTATACCATGATTATACAGAGTGGAGGTTATTGTATAAAAATAATGGTAACAATAAATTTAAGAAAAATTCATTCCTGAGAGTGCCCTGAAAAAAGGGCAAGGAGTACGCCCCTGCATTAGAGAATATATCCGAGTTAAATAAACTTCAAATTACATTTTATTTAAAAATCAAATTTAAATGTAACACTGTAAAATCAATTTGTAAAATTATTGTTACATTTATTCAAAATATCTATAAATATGCAATAGTTTTTAGTTGAAAAAAAAAAAAAAAAAAAATCTCAAACTGTATTTTTTTTTTTTTTTTTTTTTTTAAGTATATTTCACAATAAAAATGAAAAATAAATAGTTTTATTGCAGAAGAAGTATTATAAATCGCTAAGTTTACTCTTAATAATTTTTTCAAATACCGTTGAATAGTTTCCGTTGTAATTTTACATAATACTTAAACAATTTCGAATACCTTGTTAAGAATTTTAAAACTGCATATTTGTATACCATTATTTAATTTCTTTTTCACATGAATCACTAAACGAATCCAGTCGGTTCCGTTTTCTCTGAATAAAAAAAAAAAATCAAAGGTAAGTTGGGTAAAACGTCATAATTTTTGTTTCAAATTTCTCGAAAATACTCTGTAGATTGCTTTTATTATATATTGATCTCTTGTGAAAATTTACACTTTTGAGTACATAATAAAAATGTATTTAACTTCAGAAATATTATAAAAACTTGAAATCAAAGTTTTCTTTAACTCATTTATTTTGGTATCCTACTCTGATAATGGGGTAAGTTGACTATTTGTTTAGGAGTAAAATGACATATGTGAAATAGGCATTTTAGGGCAGACAACAAAATAATTTTTAAACTTTTTTTTTTTTTAATGCTGAATATCTTAAAATGTTATGTTATTAATATTGTCTCTTATCTTATTTTATATTTTACTAAATTTAATGACCATTGTAACCTAGAGGAGGAAAAAAAAAAAAAAAAGAGAGAGAAGACAATATGGCATATTTTCTAAATGTAAAACTACCGTCATCTTACCCATAAACATTGAATATGATGTAAATTCACTTATTAACTTCCAAAAGGGATAATAGACCGACTTTATATGTTTGGGAAAAAGGTCAGACAATGTACTTTTAAAAACTATCCGCCTTTTTTTTTTTTTTTTTTTTTTTTTTCCTGTTTGAACTACGTTTTTCTGTTTAAACAACAGTTTATATAACTAAATAAACAAGAAAAAAACTCAAATTTTTGAACACTGAACAAATAAAGAAAAATGCAGTGATGGAACACTGGCGCAGAACTCATTCCGGTATTTGTTTAAGAAATTTCTGTACATATAATATCGTTGATTTAAGAAGTTGAAAATTTTGTTTCATTGATAGTGGTATAAGTTCTGCTCCCGTGTTTCATCCCTGGAAATGAATTATTGATCCAAACTGATCTAAGAAATTTCTGAAAATTTTCAAAATTGTAACTTACGTCTTGTTACTGATGTACGTACCACCCCTACGAATTTCCGGTGACCAACTACGGCGAATGCATATAAGAGAACTTACAAAGCTTTAAATGTCAAGTTGTTTTATGAGAATTATTCACTAAAATTTAATAAAACAGAAAAAAAAAAAAAAATCGAATTATTGTTTTCCTTACAGAAAGACCAGAAATTTTACATGACCTCTTTGTAGGTCAAGTAACAAACCTGTAAATTTTGTTTAGACACGCTCTTTTTAATAATGCATACTAAGCTTCTACTAAAAAATGCCATAAAATAAACGATAATTATTATTTACAGAGAAATTTTAATGATAAAATTATTTATAACTCTTATTTAAGATTCTTGATAATTTGAAAATTTTAACTATGCATTAAGACTATACTTGCAAATTCGTTCATATATAAAGAAAGACCTTCAATCTATAATTTTGTTTTTCTTCTATAATACCATAATAAATTTGTTAAATCTATAATTTGGATCGCTAAATTTCTTTGAGAAATTAAGTTATAGATAACGCAGAGCTGCCAACCTAATCCGGCAAATTGTTAGTACCGCCCCTTTTTGTACACCACTAAATTTTTAGACTAATTATTTTCAAATATATTTTTGATGAATTAAGAAAACAAATACTCTAAAAATTAAGTGGTGTAGGAAAAGGGGCGGTACAAACAATTTGCCGGATTAGGTTGGCAGCTCTAATAACGTTATCTCCGCCACATTTGTCCCATAAACAATATATTGTCCCTTCTTTTATATATCGACTTCTGAGACTACCAAAAAAGTGCAAGTTCAATTTAATTCTTCTAACATCGAACAAGAAGCATAAAATAAATAAATAAAACATCATTTTTTTTTTTTTTTTAATGTTATTCATTTACTTTTCCTTTGACGAAAGAACTTAAATTGGTCTTTGCAAACGAAACCTAGGAAATGACTAAAGAAAAAATAAATAAATAAATAAAAAATAACTTCTCGCCACGGAAATCGTTATAGCATCGTGAGTATACCATTTAATTAGGGCAGAACTTTGGAATTCGAATAAAGAGAGTCTGCTTTTCTCCCTTCAATTTATTTACTTTTTCCGTTTTCTTTGCCACTTTTCTTTAGTTCTTTGTTTACGCGTTAACTTTTTTATGCATCCATTAAACTTATGTGGTGATAAATTAATGAACCGTTGGTTAATTTCCGGATCTTTTTTTCCTCAAAGCGAAAAAAGGTTTTCCTTTAATGCATAAGTTCGGTTTAATTGAATAAAATTGTGATATTTTTCTTTTTATTTTTAAAAATTAATTTCGCGTTTGTTTACTTTTAATTAATTATTTCTAAATAGTAAATATTTCTCGTGTAGAAATTCTATTTTTTAAAACTATATAAAATTAAAAGACGCATACAGCAAAAAATTTATGCAAGCTGGTTTGAAAATTATCTGAGTTAATTATACCAGAAAAATTAAATAAATTTAAAAGGAAGTCACTGTTATATATTAAAAAAAAAAAGTATTGACATATTTTCTAAACATTAGCACGGAAGATTGACTTCGCTTAAAAAAAAAAAAAAATAATAATAATAATAATATATCGTAATTGATTTTATAGATCATTTTAAAAATTCACTTTGATTATAATTATGTACTTCTTTTTTAGCAGTTGAGTTTGTTTAGTTCTTTCGCAATGAGTCGTAAACATTTAAACATCCATGTGAAATTTGTAAACATTCAAGCCAACAAAAAGCTTTGTTTTCTTTTCGTCGCTTTTTTTTTTTTAATACTAATAAAATTAAGTGAAATATATTTAATTCCTTTTACAATATTTAATACTAGATATACGATAATACTTTTAATATACGATACTTTTTAATATACGATAACATGATAGTTTTAGCTAAAATTTTTACACAGTAAATAATAGGAAATGTTTAAGCAATTTTTATTATTAATACTAGGTTAAAGTAAACCTTTTTAATGTAAGATAATACGATAATTTTAGCTACAGTAAATAATAGAAAATGTTTGTAATTTTTACCAAAGCGAAAACTGGTAGGGCGAAGTATCAAAATTCGCATGTTCAAGTATCGAACGTGCCAATACTCTTTTAACACAGTTATCAGGTCGATATCGAACGAATTCTTTTAAAGAACCCGTGTTCGGGGAGTAAAGGTTTTTCAAGACCCATAGCTTGATAAGCTTTGCTCTTGAAAATAATAAAGGAGACTATAAATTAAAAATAAAAACGTCCAGGAATGCATAGCTGCCAATATTTTAATTTATTCCGGAGTATTTTTAACCCCGCCTTTATTTCATACCACTTATTTATTTATATTTATTTATATTTAATTTATTTTATTTTATTTTATTTATTTTTTATTTTATTTTTTTTTTTTCTTAAGATTTACTTTCTTATTTTACCGAAGTTAAAAATTAGAAGAAAAAAAAATCTATAAATAAAGTGGTGCGAAATAAAGACGGGGCTAAAAATACTCCATAAATTAACCCTTTGCGCTCGGCATATTTTCCGTAAGACACGCCTTTTGGCGTTCCTTTAAAATGTCACACGTATAGTTTCCACTTTACTACCTTTTGGCTACCGAAATATTGTAATAGTTTGTTTAATTTTATTTCATCATTAAATAAAATAAATCTTTCTGTTAAAATTTCCCAGTAGCCGAAAGGTAGCCTATAGTTACACGTTTTAGAAAAATAACATTTCATTTGCAGAGGAACACCTGAAGGCGTGGCTCGATTTTTTAATGTCCCCTCAGAAGGGACATACGAACGATAAGGGTTAAAATATTGGCAGCTATAGGAATGAGAAAATTTCACTGGTTTTGCTACCGCCTTTTCCCGCAAAAATCTTTTGTCTTATCTTTGTTGCAACGCATCGGGGTTAAATAGGATAGACTTTGACGTACTTTGATGTTTGAATTGTGGTAGAGTGAAAAAGACGGATACTTTACAACCCTGTATACAGATTTAATTAATTTTTAACAAGATGTCCTTTCAAAATCTAAACGGCAGTTGTCCAAGGAGCTATGTCCAGAGCTGCCAACTTAATCCAGCATATTGTTAGTTAGTACCGCCCATTTTTCTACAGCACTTAATTTTTAGAGTATTTGTTTTCTTAAATCATCGTAAATATATTTGAAAAAAAATTACTCTAAAAATTAAGTGGTGTAGAAGAATGGGCGGTACTAACAATTTGCCGGATTAAGTTGGCAGCTCTGTATGTCCAATACCTAGCCTCATTAACCTTGCTTAAAAAAAAAAAAAAAAAAATAATAATTATGCCTTCAATCAAAAAAATTTGCCGCATTACCTAATTCTGACGTATCGTTAGCAAAAGTCATTTCAGTTTTTAACTAAAATTCCCATCGAACAATGATCAGGCCAGGGGATTAACGTGATTTTTGACATTATGTCAATATATAACCAGACATGACGCTGAACAGAAATATAAATATTTACAGAATGTTGAAAACACCTACATAAAAATATTAAATATAAACTGCAGTTTCAGTAGCGTAAAAAGTACAGTCATCAGTGAAAAAAGACAAAGGTGGAATAGTGCTGTCATATGTAGGTAGGAAAGCGAATTTTAGAGTCGTAACAGCAGCCAATAAGTTGGTTGGCAAGATAACAGATAGTTGGCAAGATAGCAGATGGTTGGCAAGTATGTTTTTGATTTGTATAAAAAAAGCTGTTTCTTGTACACATCATTCCTAGCAAGTTTATTTGCATAAATCATGTTGTTGTTTTTTACTTTTTTTTTTTTTTTTTTTTTTTTACTTTTAGAAATTACGTTAAAAATATATTTCTTAAACCATTTCTTAATTAATTGTTTCTTGTATATATTATAGATTGTTTTTTGGGGAAAAAACTAAATGTAAAAATATATACATTAAATATGTAATATAAAAAATTTATTAAAATTATTTGATTGAAAACGGTATTTTTATTAATTCCGAATAAAAAAAAAAAAAAAAAAAAATATATATATATATATATATATATATATATTTTTTTTTTTTTTTAAGTTATTCTTTACTGTAAAAATTGTGTTTGATTTCACAAGAATTAGAAATTATTACCGTTACATTTCTTAAAAAATCCAAATTAAAAAATAATAAATTATTATAAACATTATAATAATTTATTATTACAATTATAATAAATAAACTATTTTAAATTGAGCTTAATTAAGTGATATTGTAAACTGAATAATAAATCTCGCCTTCTTTTAAAATCAAATTTTAGTATGAAAATAATTTTATTCATATCGAAATACCTGTTGATAACATCATGTATATATTTCAGATAAATTTTTAAGTTTACTCAAAATCAAAGCTGCCAACCTAATCCGGCAAATTGTTTGTACCGCCCATTTGTCTACACCACTTAATTTTTAGAGTATTTGTTTTCATAATTCATCTTAAATATATTTGAAGAGAATCATTCAAAAAATAAAGTGGTGTAGGAAAAGAGGCGGTACAAACAATTTGCCGGATTAGGTTGGCAGTTCTGCAAGATGATTATCTAATTTTGTATTGAATTTCACATAAGTTTCACATCAATTTTACTTTCCTTTCTGTCATAGTTTTGAAGTTTTATCACTTTCGCATAACATTTTTTAATGTAAAATATTCATATGCAGAACTGCCAACCAATATGGTATATTTTTACTGTTATAATTTTCTCCGTCTTATTTGTCATTAATTTGGACTTCGACTTACAATGTCGAGGGGCGGACGCACCTGTGATCGCTCATATTTCTCCGTATAAGGGAGAAAGCTAACAGGGTGGGATGTCCTGAAAATCAATTTCACTGCCAAACGGTAGCATAAAACATAAAAGAACAATAAACATTAAATAAATATCGGAGTTAATCTGAAATAGGTTTAGTCACACAATTTTTGTTAAAATATAAACTGGATATTTCTATAAAAATTTTCTGGTATTTAAAAATCTGGCAAGTTGGCAAGTCTGGAAATGTTTGAAATTTCTGTGTCATAAGTTTATCCATTTCTACATCTAAACAAGACTTTAATCAGCTGATAAGAACTTAAAAAATAATTTATTTGTTTACTGTTTAATTTCAAGAATATCACCCAGAAAGTCACCAAGATTTGAAAACGCTTAAAAAAAAAAAAAAAAAAAAAGTTACATTATATATTTAATTATGAATATATAATGTAAAAATCGTCTACATAATGTACAACTATTGAATAAAATATTTTTTTTTTTTTTTTTTAAACTAGGGTGTATCTTCTTATTGCTTTATATATTTTTAAAAACAAAGAAAACGCACAGTATTTTTTCATTAAAAGAACAAAATCTACAGGCAGGAAAAAAAAAAAAAAAAAATAATAATAATAATAATAAAGACACACTCTTTTGTAATTTTAAAATTTTGTATACTATGATTACATTATTCCAACCAATGTGCTACAATTTTTTTCTTAGTATATATTAAAATAGATTTTATTAAATAATAATATCGTAAACGTACAAACATTTAAAGAAATATATGAGACTGACATATTATTATATCAATAAATATTAGATTTATTGAATAAAACCTACAAGATTTAATAAATATATTAATTATAGATATTTTATTTTATTAATGTCATCGTAACTTATTTAATCAGCAATCGCATATCCTATTTCTTTTTAATAGTGTTTAGATAATATTTACAATGCTGTTCATGTATTGTAAATAAACTAGATTATTCGAGAAAAACTATTTATACACTATACGCATCAATTAATTAATTTGCTGTTTTTTTTTTTTTTTTTTTTACAAGCTTATTTGCAATCTTATTGATATGGGAATTTCTGAAACTGTCGTTAGGATATCAGACCCAGTGTTTGTTTTGTGTTTCATCAAATATAATTAAGCTCTTGCCTTGCGTGATATTAGTTATGGAAGTGATTACTTTAAATAATTATACCACTAAAGAATGAAAAATTCTATATCAGTTTTATTTGGTAATATTACAAAATATTACTATTACATGGTAACGATTAGTATACGATTTTACAAATTAGATATAACCATTAATTAATATTGTATTAGGGAAGTGCATTATTTTGCTTAATATCACATTTAGTTTGCAAAAATAAAGTATTTGTATTTGTATTCTTACTATCACAAAATGCAATAGACAATGAATTTGTTAACAGTAACGAGAATTTATTCTTATTTTAAAAGGATTTTTATACAACGCTTTTTTATTTATAACTGAACCAATTAATTTTAAGAAAAATACAAAAATCAATTAAAGAAAAAAAAAAAAAAAAAAAAAAAAAAAACTGTTTGAAATCTAATTTTAACACTTTCGCGACCGCATGTTTTCGTCTTTTTGACAGTAAGGTCTGCCTGTGGGCGTTATTCTACCAAGTTACAATATTTCAGAACAAAATTATTTATATTCAGATTCATATTACAAATGGATATACATTATAATTATACTCATTCTAATCAGAGTATTTATATCCCTAGTATATTGGTTGTACAAATATGAATATTGTGTATATTTTTAAGAAAAAATAAAAATAAAAATAATGACATACAAATGGCAAAAGATTTTCAAATGACGTGAACCTACGTCAGCGGTCGCGAAAGTTTTAACAAGAATTGCAATGAGAAGATTATAAGTGAATATACTTTTATTTATTATATAAATGATTAAAATATATGATTTTTATGCGGAAATATAATCTCATTATGTAAAAGTAATTTTTGATTCTTAGGGAGATAAACTCCATCATATTCCCTAAAAAAAGAAATAAAATATTTCTTTCACAGGCATATTGTAACAAACAATGGTGAAACAATTGTTGCAACTTCTTATTTTTTATGGTGTGGTATTGAAATAATTGTACTTATATACAGGGGTCTCGGCGTTAGTATATTTTTTAGATCGTTTTATTATACTTCTACCAGACTTTTTGGTTGAAAAAAAAAATCTTGTGGCGATTTTTATGGTAACGCAAACACACGTATATGTATAATTTTTAAGATTTTTTCCCTTTTTCTTTTTTTGTGGCATTATAATAAAAGGATCGTAATTCGCAAAAGTATAGGAATGCAGTGACCCCTGAATATTTCACACTTCTTGTTAAAATACACAATTAATTACAGCTCATGTAACTGCAGTTGTGCTAAATTTAAAACAATCAAAAATATTCAAGGTTTTAATAAATTTACAAAAATAAAATAAAGAAATATAGAAAATTATTTTTAATTTATCTTGTGCATAAATACTTAATAATAATAATATTCATGACCTATTACTGTTTCTTTATTCTTTCTAAGCTTATAAAATTAGAAATTTCTATTTAGCGGGCTACATTTAAACATTTCACTATTGAATTACAGATAACACAAAAAAGAGTACAGACTAATTTTAATGTTCCTAGTTTACTGGAATTCACAGATATTGAAAAAATGAAAAAGAAGGCAACAAAGAAAAAAATAAGAGCTATCTTTCCTTTAGATATATTTTTTTTTCTTTGTGCTCTTTCAATGTGAGTACGAAAATAGCACAGCACCATTTTCCTACTTCGATCAGCAGCTTTTGACTCATAAAACCACTTGATGCAAAAAGGATTTGGTACTGAAAGTATTCTAATGAAAAAAGTTATGCATTTACATTGGCATA
This sequence comes from Salticus scenicus, assembly GCA_963930645.1. Classification (NCBI taxonomy): domain Eukaryota; kingdom Metazoa; phylum Arthropoda; class Arachnida; order Araneae; family Salticidae; genus Salticus; species Salticus scenicus. The sequence goes on from OZ005653.1 coordinate 150,954,503, forward strand.
AAATCCAATAAATTTGGATATATTCAGATCGAATATCTACATTTTATATACAAATGCACGCTTACGTTTAAAAAAAAAAAAAAATAAGAGTTACAAAACAAAAAAATTTTACTGCAATTTTATGCATCAGAAAATGTTTGTATTTTAAATTTGAAATGAATGATGTTGTTTATCGTACTTTATTTAATTATTTAGTTATTAAAAAATGTATCAAGGAACCATTTTTAAAATATTCAATAATAATAATAACAATAATCTTAATTATATACAATCATATTATAAACGAAAATTTTTATTGTTTTAATAATAAAAAATGCTGTTATTATTATTTTTTTAATAGCAGACAAGCCTTTAAAAAAACACTTAAATAATTCAATTAAATCAGTCATATTGAAAGCATAGTAAACGAATTTTTGAAATCCAGCTATAAGGTCATAATGTTGCATTAATATTATTTTGGCAATAATATAATTCAACTATACGAGCAGAATGCTATATTTCTTACAAATGGAAAATAACTAAGATAAAATTCACGTGAAAATGTTCATTAATTTACGACCTTTTAATAAAACGAAAAAAAAAAAAAAAAAAAAAAAGATGGTAACATAATTTATGAATTGTTGTTAACTATCTAGATGAAGATAATATTGTATTTATATTAAACAGATCATTAAGAAAACTTAAAAAAAAAAAAAAAGTAACGAAGTCATGCTTGGGGCATAATCCATGAATTTGTATAATCCAACTACAGTCGACAGAAATTATTGAAGCACACATCCACATTTTTCATATACACTAAGCGACAAAAAAAAAAAAAATAAATAAATAAATCTTGGATATTTTACTTTTCACGTTCTACAACCGCCAATTTTATCGTTTAAAAAGCAAATTTTCGAACTGAGTTTATTATGTTGTTCTCCCCTTACACTTTAGCATTGAATCCAGTGTTAAAATCAAAATGCAATTGCCAGAAAAACTGTAATTTTAGAAATTATTTCAAAAATGGTAGGAATAAGGCAGTTAAAGATGCCACAAAAAGTATTAATTTTTCAATGAAAATAAAAAAATATTTTAATATGTGAGATGGCAAAATAATTGAATGTTAACGAAATGTTGGTAAAATTGTTTTTAGCAAAATATAAAATTTTTTGGTCGTTTAAACTGGAGATTTGGCTTTAGGCGGCCACGTTGCTTATCCAAGCAAGATCACCGCAAGTTAAAAAGCAAATGTTTAAAAAAACAATTTGTATCATGTTCAGAACTTAAAAAAGATTTTAAAAAAAAGTGTTTAGCAGAATACTTTCTTCAAAATTATTCCGGAAGCAATTAAACAAGGCAGGTTAAAAGCCAGATCTGCAAAAAAGCCATTATTAAGAACAATTATATAAAAAAAAAAAAAAGACATCAGTTGACCAAAAATTTAAATAAAAAAAGACATCAGTTGACCAAAAAAAAAAAAAAAAAAAAAAAAAAAAAAAAAAAAAATTAACAGTTAATTATCGGGCTGAACCGAGTTTCTCTGATGAGTCAAGCTTAATTTATTCCGAGCTGATGAAATAAACTATTAGGACGGTAAAAATGAGACTGATTGAATGAAAACTGCTCTCTTAAAACAGTGACACAGTCTCCGTTCATTACGGTACGGAGGTGCATACTTTTTCAAAGAATCAGACAAATTTTCATGCTCAATGGATCAATTAACTCAAAAAAAACAAAAAAAACAAAACACGATGATTATAAAATTGACACCTGGCTGACTATTTTAGAGGACTATTTCAGACTTTTCTTCAAACAGCATTTCAAGATGATAATGCACCTTGCTGTACGGCGTCTATAGTACGTCAGTTTGAATCAAATTGTTAAAATTACCTGTCTATTCCCTTGAACACCTATAATTCTGTAAGTAATAATATCTTTTTTCACTCTAAGTTTAAATCCCACAAAGAATATCGTAGAATTTTTTCTTTATTAGACTTGGAAACAGTCCTAATCTCAGTTCGCTGGAAAATGTTTAGTCATAAAAAGGCTCGGGGAGAGAGATGAGGATTCGAAATTTGCCGCCTATAAATTTGCAAGAACTAGATTTGATCCCCCCCCCCCCAAAAAAAAAAAAAAAAAAAAAAAAAAAACTTTAACATAAAAGAGAGCTGACAACCTAACCCGGAAGCATATTTACTACCTTTACTCGAGCTCAAAGGGGGATGCAGTTGGACGTTGCTGATTGACTTTTGTTTCGCGTGTCATATCTGACGTCACGCTTTCCGTGAAAATTTGATGAAAGATTCTATCTCGTAAAGTTTTACTGGTAATATTTTATTGTATTTCTACTTTATTTGTAAAATGTCTGTATTTTCGGAGTCAAAATTTCCTCCATCATTTATTCATAAAATTGAATCTATCTGATAATATAATTACAATCAGATAATATAATATCTGACATTATAATTACAATCAGATAATATAATATCTGACATTATAATTACAATCAGATAATATAATATCCGATAATATAATTACAATTCGCAGTAATATAAAAAATTTAGATGAGTGTAAAAAATGGATACAAGAATTTGGCGAGTTGACAAATACCAAGTGGAGTTTAAGATCATAAAAGCCATCGGCTCAAAGAATTGCTTGCTCGTAAGTATTAATATAAGTTTTTTTTTTTTTTTAAATTCCATTTTAATTTTATATTATGTATCATAGTTAAGCATTTTTAAAGAAAAAGCTGTAATCTAAATAATAATAATAAATAGATAAATAAAACTAGTTGGCATAGGTGGACTCTGCTCAGTTCCCCACCATATTTATGGTCTCATAAATTTCTAGTGCGAGACATATTATAATCATGCTAAAAAAATGAATTTGACCAAAGCTTGATACAGTGACAGAAAGAAATCCCCGCCTAATAGGCTATCCATCGTTCACTTCGATATATTTATCTTATTCTATTCTATTAATTTATTTTATCAGGATCAATTCCGTTGTTTATGTTTCATGTTACTATTTCCAATGCAATAATCCTCAAAATTCATATTTATATGAAAAAATTACAATTTCGCTATTTTGATAAAATCGTAAATTACGAATAATTTACGAAATTTTCCTATTAGAATATTTGTATTCAATCATGTTCAAAAAAATATCATAAATGTAATTTTGAAGTTGTCTAATGTATTTATGATCCTCAAAATGGAAGTTTATGCTCAATTTTGCCTTATTCTGACATGTTAAGTAAATCGTAAATTCCAAATAACTTAGGAATTTTTTTAATTGGAAAAATCATAGTCTATGATATTCATGCCAGTAACCTAAATAATATTTCGAAAGTGGTTTGACATCTTTACGATGAAAATATCCCTCAAAATTGACGTTTATGTGAAATTTTGCTCTATTCTGCCATGTTAAGAAATTCGTAAATTTCCAATAACTTACGAAATTTTTATATTTGAAAATTCATAGTCATTAATGTTCATGCCAGTGTCCTAAATAATATTTCAAAAGTAGTCTGACATCTTACGATGAAAATGTCGCTCAAAATTGACGTTTATGTGAAATTTTCCCCTATACTGCCATGTTAAGAAATTCGTAAATTTCCAATAACTTGCGAAATTTTCAAAGTAGCATATTTATAGTTACTGATGTTCATTCCGGCATGAAAACGGATATTTTAAAACTGGTCTGACATTTTTACAGTAAAAAGTTTCCATTTAATCACGTTTAAGTGAATTTTTGTCCTATTCTCCCATGTTAAGAAAATCGTAAATTTCTAATAACTTACGAAGTTTTTAAAATCGAATGTTGCAAATGAATAGGGTTCTTGCCAGTGTCGAAAGTAATATTTTAAAACTGATCTGACCTCTCTGCGATAATTTGTTCTTGAGATATCGTGTACACAGACTAACAAACTAACGGACTAACAGACTAACAGACTAACAGACACCCTACAGACAGACACCATACAAATTTTGTCATTTTCGGATTCCTCACACCTGAAAACGTATAAAAAAGTTCAAAAACCAAGGTCGAAAATTTTCACTATTACCTAAGTTCCCCATACCTATAGTATGATGGGGAACTAATAACACATTTCCTGTTCTGTTTTTAATTTAATTTTAATTTTAATTTACTTATTTATTTATTTATTTTTATATTAAAGGAAATTTATCTTTTAAAAAAAGCATAGGAATTAGTAATTAAGAAGCAAAACTGCATTAACGTGCTAATGTTATGTAGTTACGATTGCATTTTATTGCATTTAAGTCCGCAATGCTATTTGTTTAGAAATTTTTTTTTAAATATCTTTAAAATATTCAAAATATGTTTAAACGTGGCGCCATCTATAGAATCGGATTTTAGTTAATGCACGTAAAATATTATTTATTTATTTTAATTTATTTTATCTATGTATTTTGTATTATAGATTTTACAAGATATTTTAAATTATAGTTTATAAAGATACAAATGAAATTTATATGCAGCTGTACTCTATGTTACTTTCTTTTTATGTATTCAGCTCTTTTTTTTTTTTTTTTTTTTTTTTTTTTCAGTTTTCCTAACCATAATTTACATAAATTGCAAGTTTTATTTTAAAATATAATTTTATTTTATTTTATTTTTTAATGTCAGATAATATTTTCTTAAATCGAGTAACTTTTAACAGAATAAAGAATTTTAAATAACATAAATATTTTACAGTTTATAACTTGAACCTTATTTAGAATATCAAAAAAAAAAAAAAAAAAAAAAATGTGCATGAATGCTTTTATATTATTTTACTATGAAGAAAAAATAAATAAATAAATAAATAAATTATATTTACAAAGGAGCTTTATTTTATTTCTTTCTTTACTTTTCAATTAGTTATATATGAATACACACACATATATATATATATATATATTGTTTTAATCTTCATTTCAGAGATAAATGGTGAGAATAATAACAGAAAAATTGTTTTTCGTGAAATTCTCGAAGTAAAAATTGCCATCTATGCATTTCAATATTTCTTAGTAATACATAACATACTTTTTCCCCTACTATATGGTTAAGAAAAAGTAATTACCTGAAATATAGAAAAAAAATTCCCATAAAATGGATAAATAATGCAAGAGAGAGAAAAAAAATCATGTTGATTTTCTTTAAAAAAAAAAAAAAAAAAAAAAAAAAAGAAGAAGAAGAAGAAGAAGAAAGACTTACATGTTTTCAAATATACAAGAATTTAAAATATATTATTAGGACTTTCCAATTAACCAATTAAATTTAAACAATTCCTTTAATGATAATTAATTGTTTATTTAATTTTTCAAAAGTGCAATAAATTAATAAGGTATTTAGTACTACACGCAGAGCCTGATTAAGGGGGAAGCACACATTATTTATACTTACACCGTTATTTTTTAACAAATACTTTCCTCCTATGATAAACAGAAAATTCTCATTAAAAATTATTTTAAAAGAATTCTGGTGTCTAATAACGGTGAGTAAATTGGATTGTTTTACAACGTTCATTTTTTTTTTAAATATTTCCTCGTCAAAGCGTGGAATTTCTATGACATGAAGTAAAAAATAATTGTAAAAATATTCCGATGAGAGCGGAGATAATATGTGCTTCCCCCTTAATCAGGCTCTGACTACACGTAATTATTTATTTTTCAAATCAGATTTGCAGAAAGTTTTTTTTTTTTTTTTTTTTTTTTTTTTTTTACCATCTATTTAATATAAATAAAACGATAAAAATGATTATATTTTTTTCTTAAGTTCAGAAAAAAAAAAAAAAAAAAAAAAAAAATATATATATATATATATATATATATATATATATATATATATATATATATATACATACATTGAATATTTTTAAATTTGTTATTTTCATTATTATAAAAGAACAAAAGTAAAAAATATTTTTTGGGGTTAATAATAAATGCACAAATAAATAAAAATGATAATTGCTTAAATAAATAAAAAAAAATGAAATATAAATTAAAAATTATGATAATTTAAAACAAAGTTATCGATTTATATATATATTTATTTTTAATATTGTTACTGATTGAATATGTTTTAGGAAAATATAGACGAAAGTCTTGTGGTGGCCACAACATACTAGTTAATTTTTTCTTTTCTTTTTCTATTTTAAAGAAAATTTCTGTTGAGGAATTGTTTAAAAATATGTTTAGGGAATTTGTATGAAAGTTGTACGAACTTCTAACATAAAGTAATTAGGAAAATAAGGGGATTTAAAAAATAAAATAAAGTAAAAAGATTACATAATAATTAAAAATCAATGAAAAATATAGATGGCGGCACTATTTTCCTTTTTCAGAATTATTTTATTAGAGTAATTTTATCTGTCACAATTTTAATATGGTAAAATAAAAATTTTAATTACTCAGAAGAAAACTTTGTTTTCCAAATACAATTAGAAAACTCTTTCAAATATTCATATTCATTTATTCTCATAGAATGAGAGGAATATTGTAGATTATTACTAATTTAAGCTAAGTATTATAGTCAGTGGAGAATCAAGAAAAATAAGCAATCAATTAGCAACGGTGTACTGCATCTCCGTTTGAGCTAGAGTAAAGGTAGTAAATATGCAACCCGGAGGGTTATTGCCCCGCGGATTTTTCCACTCTAATCTTTTTTGGCGTATTTTTCTTCTTAATTCATTGCAGATATATTTGAAGATAATTAATTTTAAAATTTACGGGTGTGGAAAAAGTAGCAGCACAAATAATCATCCGGTTTTCGTACTTGCAAACCATCTCATTAACACTTTTGAGATCGCATGTTTTTGTCTTTTTCACAGTAAGGTTCGCCTGTGGGAGTTATTCTTCCAAGTTACAATATTTCAAAACAAAATTTTCCGTATTCACATTTATATTACAAATGAATATACACTATAGTTACACCTTTCTAATCAAAGCATTTATATATATCCATAGTATATCACAGCTGCCAATATTTTAATTTATTCCAGAGTATTTTTAGCCCCGCCTTTATTTCGTTACACTTTATTTATAGATTTTTTTTTTTTTTTTCTAATATATAACTTCGATAAAATGCGAAAATATATATATATATATATTTTAAAAAAATAAGTGGTATGAAGTAAATGCGGGGCTAATAATACTCCGGAATAAATTAAAATATTAGCAGTTATGGTATATTGATAGTATAAATGCGAATATTGGGTTTTTTTTAATGAAATGAATAACACACAAATTGCGAAAGAAACGCCCACTGGTGGAGTTAGAGATTTTCAAATTACTTGAATCTACGTCAGCGATCGCGAAAGTGTTAATAAACGCAATATTTTTTGTACCCGCCTTTTTTTTTTTTTTTTTTTTTTTTTTTTCACATCAGTCTTTTTTTAGAGTAATTCTATCAGGGGTGTTTGCGTTCCGGATTTTTTATCTTATTTTACACCAGTATTTTTTTAATAGGGATATAATTAGCAGTTTTCTAGTAATGTTTAGCAATTAAATATATCCAAAAGTACACTTCGTAATTACTGGTTTGGAAATAAAATAAAAAATCCGGAACGTAAACACCCCTGTTCTATACTTATTAAATCGTAACTGTATTTGGAAATAATTATTCTGAAAATAAAGTGGTGTTGAAAAAGGGACGTGTACTAAAAAAATCTTCCATTTTATAATTTTAATGTTGGCAGCTCTGATAAGAATACAGTGCGTTTGCTTTCTAACATACACCTGGGTCATCAGATTTAAAATGGAATATTGTCATTAAAAATACTTTAGTCAATACGTTTCACAATACGTTTAAATATTCGAATATATATATATATATATATATATATATATATATTTACTCTGCATAACGGTATTGATTACAACACAACATCTTAAACAAGAAACAAGCGACGCAATAGTTACTCAAAATGTGCAAAGTTTCTCTAGTAATTATATCATATTATGAAGAGAATTAAGAAAACAGTAGGACAGCTAAACGATCAGGAATACCGACAAACAATAAACGTAGGAAACAAACATAAAAGGTGCAAAGTTCCTGGTTCTATTCCAGTTCACACTCGAAACTCGCTTAAATATGAGTAAGGGCCTTTTAAAACGCCATCTTAAGAAGAGCATTATACCAGTGTGCAAAAGTAACAAGTGCAGTCAATCACCCATAACTCCTACACCACCAACAATAACACTAACTTTCATGCGGGCGAATAACTATGTAACAATTCACGTTTTCCATTTTTGAATTGTGTTAACAAAAAAAATGAATAAATAAATAAATAAATAAATAATAGTAATAATTATCAATTACGATTAGTTGTGCGTAAGAAAATATAAAATATGCCTTAAATAAAAAAAATTAGATTAACATTTTCATTGATCTATATATGCATACTATATTTATATCACAGTATTTGATGCAGCAAAAAAATTGGTTTCGACACTTTTATTTCACTGCAGTTGATAAGAGAAAAAGGAACAAAAGAAAAGAAAAAAAAAAAAATCAGATTAGATATCTTTTCTTCTCTGTATTTTTTGCTAACAGTATTTTTCCTTTTTTGAAATTGATTATAAAAATAGCACTAGCTAATGCAAAGAGAACACAAAAAGCTGCCGAAACTTTGCTGCCTATCATGCATTTGGATCAATAGCTTTCAACTCAGGAAAACCTCTTGCTATGATAAGGGATTAGAAGCAAAAAAGTGCTGGATCAGTTGTAAACACTAATAGAAATGGTAATGAGCTGTTTGTGACATTTGTAAAGTTCTTTTCGAAGGAAATTAAAAAGAAAAAAAAATTCCCTTTATATATATATTCTATTTTTGTCTTTCAAGCGGAAAAATTTTACAAAGTGTTTTGCGCAACTTCGTTCTGTTACTGATTTTCTTGTCACTAGAAAAAGAAAATTCTGACACACGTAAAAAATTTTCTTCAACGTGCAAAGAACATGTGTATTTCTTATAGCACGCAATTACAAATTTGACTTTTTTATTTTAATTATCTGTAAGTTATTTTAAAAAGAAAGATTATTCAATGACATAAAAAGTAATGACAAATATTTTAATATTTATTAATGAAAAAAGTTAGCTACCTTGTTTATTTATTAAAAATGAAAAAAAAAAAAAAAAAAAAAAAAAAAAAAAAAAATTCACATAAACAAATAAATAGATGAATAAATAAGCTAGGTATTGTTTTATTTTAATATAAAAAGTTAAGGTGATGTATAATAAATTTTCAGCGCAAAAATATTGGTATTCAAAAATCTAGAGGGTTTGTAATTCTGTACTAATTATTTATATAGTTTACATACCTTGTCTTCAAATATTAGCAAGCCACTTTTTACTTTGAATTGCATTACTAGGTATTTCATGAAAACTTATATTGTCACGGCGACTGTCCGAATTACAAAATGGAACAACCCAGTAAACCATGTTTTAGCATGATACATACAAAACCCTCTCGCATCTGTTAAATTAATAAAATTCAAGATATAAAAAACTCAATTGAAACTTAATTGAATAGAGGGATATACACAGAACTTTATGCACGGTATCAAGCGCCATCTACCGGCTATGTTCTTCTTGTACTGTTGCCAAGATTTCGAGCCACTCGGTAGGCATTTAGTTTAAATGGCTCTGCCCTTTCACAATGGTTCAAAATTGTGATGGCATGTCTGCAGATAACACCTAGGATAGAATTCAAAATTTGGCCAATTGCTCACTGCGTATCCCTAGTGCAACACTAAAAGCTCTCAATCTAAAAATTCTTTATATTTATTATTTGATCCGTCGTTAATTAGGCTATATTTACTATCAGAAATCTCCTGGATCAAAGCATACTTAAAATGGATTGCTAAAACTCTTTCTATTAGCTCATGACACTTGGCTAGAGATATAGGCTTGGCTAGATATTTAGATCCAACATGTCCCGATAATTTTGAGTAAAGTTTAACTGTTACATTTTGTCCAATTACCATGAAAGCAAAGGTGCATTGATCTTTGGCTTTCATTGACCTAATTTTATTCAAGTGTAATCAAACTCAGGCAACCTTTGCCTTTAAAAGTGATGTATATATAACGCTTCTAAGCATTTTGCACAATGGAAGTTCATTAAAAAAAAAAAAGGCTTTAGAATTATGAAAAGCTTACTGGGTATAGTTGATAGCTTGAACATATTGTTACGATCATTATTAGGCAAAATAATAATATGTTTACAGTAAATAATGGTAAAAGCACTCCCGCACGATGACCTATATCAACTTTCAGACAATGCAACGAGACACACGAATAGCTTAGATCAACTTTCAGACCATTTATCCTCCGCAGATAAGTCGGAAAAGACAGAAACAAAACACAACACAATACATTCTTAAACAGTGATCAAAGTCAGTGCTGCTTCACATTCGGAGCGTTAATAGGAACCCAGGAACCAAGCTTAATCCAAATCTGATGATGCTGAGTAGGTTTTACAGCATTGCGATTGGCGACAATCTGAAATTTATACAATACTAGGCCATCGTTTGCGATTCACGTGTAACATTACGCAATTTTTTTTTCAATCGGTCATCCGCGGTATTTAATGCTAGTTGTTAATCTTCATTTTTCAGTGCTGTACGAGTCGAAAAAGTGATAGATTTAGCACAAAAAGTGCCAAGTTGGTAACACTGTAGGTTCCCTAGCCAAAGTTCTTGTTTATTTCGTTTTTCTTTTCTAGTTTGTTTTTCATGCATTTTCTCACTGGTGTTAGCTTTTTTTTTTTTTTTTTTCCTCATGTTATTTTCTATTGATTTTTTACTTTTTTCGCCGCTTTCTTTTTCATTCTAAAGTGCGGTGGTTCAGTAACTCCTTTTATTTTTTGACCCAAGGATGGTAAAATTGGGTAAGTACCAACCCTTTTTATATACAAAATATAAGGCTGCACAGTCACACTCCCTCTTTCTTTCTTCCTATGTAGCCTTATGAGATTTTTGTTGCTTCATATAAGAAAATCTCACTAAAAGTAAATTTTTCAAGTTCTTTTTTTCCATATTTTTGGACATATCGCATTTTATTTTAAAATAATAATTTAAATGTTTCTTTTCGATAACAGATATTAGAGTTCTAAATTTACTTCACAAAATAAATATTCTTTTTTTTTTTTTTTTTTAATGACGAAAAAGGCGACGTGTTCAAAGAGGCGAATTTTAAAACGTAATTTTAAGAACTTCACTTTTGAATGAGATATTCTTGTAATACGGAGCAACAAAAACCCCATGGGCTTATACAGAGAAGAAGAAAGGGCAAATCTGAAGGATGCTTTAAATCAAACGGCCGACTCTCTGGGTTATTTCATACCACTATTTCTGGAAAAATATTTCTGTCTTGTTTAATCACAGGAATTTCGATATTATGCAAAGAAGAAAAGAAGGGGGAGAAGTAGTATGGAATAACTCTTTGGGTTAACAGCTCCGCTTAAGCCAGGTCTATTTTTCACACCACTTTATTTATAAAGAGAATTTCTCCATCACAATAAATTAAGAAAATTAATAATTTTTAATCCTCTGCAGGTCCAAATTAGCTTCATACTTCTAGATCAAAATTACAGTTTTTTTTTTTTTTTTTTTTAATAAGCATGGAAATTTTGCTTCTCTCCTATGAAAACTAAATCCAGCATCTACACCGGAATAAACTTTTGATTTAAGATCATTGATATTAGTGGATGTCTTCAGTGTGGTGTCGCCAAATATATGTATTTTTTAATTCAATACCACCACTAAATTTATTTACAACGGTTAGCTAATTACTTCGAAATCAGTTGTTTATTATGTATATCAAATATCACATCTAAAAATTATTGGTTATAATTCAATAAAATAGTCCCTAAATTTGACAACACTGCTTGAGGGGTGTTTACGTGATTATAAGAAAAAGCTCTGCCCATTTTTAAATTATAGTAATTTCTATACTGATATGTTAATTATATTTAAGATGTAAATTAATGCACCGATCGTATCGTGCATCGTATATCAAATATATCTGATAAATAAGATATAAATTTATGTAAATAATTGTCTCCTAGAGTGAATTATTATGGTAGGAAGAAAACGATAGAAAGAGTGCGGATACATAACAATTCCTTAAAAATACGTATCCCCCCATACAAACTATTAAGTGTACGTGCTCTCTTTTTAGGGAAATCATAACAAATATTACAGAAATAGACATTTTTCTTTCTTTCTTTCTTTCTTTCTTTTTTTTTTATCGCACGTAAAAAAATCTCTTAAGATTTTCTATTATTGTTTTTCAATAAATTAACCGAGACTGCAATACGAGCGTTTAGACTGGCAGGGGACATTTTTTACCTGGCAACACACTAATTAATATTCCGTAGTCCTGTAGATCCCGCCTTTTTGTTATACATTTATTTTTTATAAACGATGGAACTGTGTTAGATTTCTAATTGAAAATAACGTTCTTCTACAAATGGAGCATGTAAGAACCGCCGTATTTGGTAAAATTTATAACTTATTTTTTAATAATGATAATCCCGAATTTTTGTCACATCACTCGGACATACTTGCCGCCATACTAATTAATATTCCGTAGTATTGTTAGCCTCGCTTTCTTTTTCACACCAGTATCTTTTTAGATTATTTTTCTTCTTATTTAATCGTAATTGCACTTGGAGCTAAAATTACGCAAAAAATTTACTGGTGTAAAAAAAAAGTGCGGGACGGAACACTACGGAATATTAATTAGGATGTTGGCAAGTATGCTCTGATTATAGAGAAATCTTCTTCAATATGCAGTTACTATGAAATACGAAGAAAAATGTTCTTTAAATTAGTTGTGGGAAAAAAAGGGTGGGCACTAGCAGTGTTTCGGAATAAATTATAAATAGTACTACGTATAAATCCGTCAAAGAAAAACATTAAAATACATGTATATATAAGCCTAGAGCCTGATTAAGGCTGGAGCACACTCTCACCACATATTTTGTTAAAAAAAAATTATCGATAGAAATTCCATGCTTTTATTAGGGAAATTATTTCTATTTGAAATTAACGGTATAGGAGAATCAAATTTTTGCATAGCCAAAGTCTCCATACTTTAACGAAGGAAATTCTATTATAAAACGAATTACATATATATATATACAGAGCTGCCAACTAAATCCGGAGGATTGTTAGTACCGCCCCTTTTCTACACTAGAGTATTTTTAGAGTATTTTTCTTCTTAATTCATCATAAATACATTTGAAGATAATTACTCTAAAAATTAAGTGATGTAGAAAAAGGGGCGGTATTAACAATTTACCGTATTAGGTTGGCAGGTCTCTCTCTCTATATATATACATACTTGCCAACCATCTCATTAATAACCGTACAATTGTTAACGCCCCCTGAAAAAACGCCCCTTTTCTCACACCACTATATTTTTAGAGTTAATCTCTCTAAATGTTGTTACGATTAAATAAGACTAAAATTACTCTAAAAAATTATTGGTGTGAAAAAAAAGGCGGTTACTAAAAATTGTACGGTTCATAATGAGATGGTTGGCAAGTATGTATATATGAAGTCATAATTTTAATAAAAAAAATCTACTAACTCAAATAATTAAAAACTTAAAAATAATAATAATAATAATAAAGGTTCTAGATATTCAATCCAACATAAAAGGAATAAAGTATGATTTAACTCGCAGTACATTTCCATACAATAATTTTCAACATTTTCTAAAATGTCAAAAGTCGATATTATTAATTTTCTTCTTCGATCATTCTTCATTTTCGGTTTTTTTTTTTTTTTTTTTTTTTTTTTTTTCTGCTTGATTAGAAAAATGATGAGTGCTGTTTTAAAAATAAAAAAAATAATTTCGGAGTTTTGTTTCATCAAGAATCGTTTTCTAAGCTCAGAATTCTTTCTTTTTTCAAACATTTTTCATAATAAATTTTAATTCTTTTAGAGATTTTATGATAGATTTATTTCTTTGACGTGTAATATTACGCATTTTTATCGAATATTTAATGAAAAGCTCAATTGAAATATGAGTACAGTTCAAAATTAAATTAAATTCAAAATTGATCTAAAGCACGATTTGCTCGTTTTAAAATACATACTTTTTTTCTATTTTTTATTATTATTTATTTTTTTTTCTAAATCTTTTTACAATTCTTAAAATATAAATGAATTATCGTACAGTAATGAAAAGTTCATAAATTACACTATTTCGCTTAATGTGCTTAAAATAGTGGAAAAGTTTTTTTTTTTTTTTTTAAGAATTTCTTGAAATTTAAAATACATAATTTTTAAATGTCATGTAATTTCAAATTTTAATATTTTATAAATGAGTTTTGTTTATTAACAATTTATAATTATTTATTTATTATTATTTTCAATATAACTTATAGATGTTCTATTTTCGTAATAAAATGAATTTGTTTATGATGCTTTTTTGCAGGCAGGTATTGTAGAGTTTTGTAATTAATGTATTGTTATTATTTTTAAAACAATCACATAAAATGTATCTATATGTTAATATAAAATTACGAACTTTTTCGTTTTTTCTTTTTAAAATTTCTTTTTAATCATGGAATATCACAAATTTTGTAATAAAATGTTTAAAAATCGATACTCAAAACAAATTATAAATGTCAGTTTCTTAATATGTTATATTAATTTATACATTTTTAAACTAAAAAGGTCATACTGTATACATAAGTTCTATCGAGTAAATCCACGTATGAAAAAATTATACATTTAGCACAGCTATAAAAATTACATCTCATATAGAGATACTTAGAAACCACGCCTCATTGTAAAAAAACTACTAATATGATAAAAATTACACTTTAAAACACAGAGAAAAAAGATAAATTTAATTAAAATCATTAAAAAATACAAAAATTCATGTTGTCAAAGCTTTTCGCCCTGCTTATAAGGGCATCATCAGGACAAATTCAAGCCATATTTAATAACAAGTGCAGCAACAGTTCAATTATATATCAATAAAAACATAGGGCAGTTAGAGTTAATTAATAATAGAACAGTCTGAAATTGTAATTCCTTGAAATTGAAGTTCTTTAGAGTGGAGCATTTGCATTAAAATTGTGAGATGCTTGTTAAAAACTTTTGCTGTTAACACCTATTGAGACCTCCACTGAAAAGAAATTCAAATTAAACATGTGGTTGTATCAGGAAATGCCATATTTTTGGAAGGAAAGCAGCATCTTTAGAATTAATTAAATTATGATTTTTAATTATATTGATTGCTTCGGAAACCATTAATTCTGAAATAATTGGTGGAGATGAGATAATTTCTGCTTGATCCCAAAGAGGGATAGCTGAGTTTTCATAAATAAAGTTGACTAAGGCAGAACTCTTTGCTTCCTTGACATTGCGAATATATTCTTGAATTATTTTGCTTAAGTTTCTTTTGGTTTGACCGATATAGAAAAGACATCATTATTTAGTTTCATTGGAATTTTATAAACTCCTCCAGTGGGTCTAGTTAAATCGCGATTGTTTTAACTTAAATGTTTAATCGTTAAAGAAGAACTGAGAGAGATAAGTATATTGAATTTACGAGAAATATAGTGTTTAAAATCAATAACTTCATTACAGAAAGGAAGACTATTACTAAATTTAATTTTAGGGGTTAATGTATAAGCACTTATTGCAGAAGAATTAAGGTTATTTTTAATTTTGTTGATAATTTTAATTTTAGTAGCTTTTTTGTAGTCAGCATCAATGCCGATTTGTAGAATTTTGTTTAGTTGTTTATTTTCGCTAAATTGGAATGAAGTGTGCATAAGAGCCCGAGAAATGTAAGAGTTGAAAAACGAGAATTTATAATTAGTTGGATGAGCGGAAGAAGCAGGAATAGGGAGGGGCACAAAATAATTTTTATAATAGTCATCAAACCAAATAACTGAATTATTTTTATTGCGATGTGTAGAAAGGTCTAAAAAAGGTGAGGTTTGAAAAATTTCGCATTCATAAGTAAAATTTATTGAAGGGAATTGTTTATTACAAGTATCAATAAAGTCAAGTAGGGAGTTTTTGAATATGACCATGCAATAAATGTATCATCTACATATTTTAATGCAAATGCTCCAAAAACTTCTACGGTCATTCAAGGTGGCTCCAGGTCACCCCAAACACAAACAAACTTCAGAATTTTAACTCCAAGCTGACTTATTGTCGTCTGTCATCTCCCCCTGCTATTGCCAGTATGCCTCTCCAAATTTACCCAATGAAATCTCCATAAAAGAGCCTCAACCGTTGCACTTTCAAAGTTTCTGCATGTTTCCTGTAAAGCTCCAAATAAATACCAGTTTTTTTAGCTCCAGACTGTAAGTGGTTCCATAGTGACGCAGTAAAGTTCAACTAAATTTAAGCTCGGTAAAGCCTCAACCGTTGCAATTTCAAAGTTACTCCATGTTTCCTATAAAGCTCCAACCAAATACAAGTTCCTTTACCTCCAGACTGTCAGTGGCTCCATGGTGACCCAGTGAAGCTCAGCTAAATTTCCGAATTTACTATTTCAGATTGTTTTATCAAAATTAATTGTAACTGTCCTATGTTTTATTGATATATAATTGAACTGTTGCTGCACTAGTAATTAAACATGGCTTGAATTTGTTCTGCTGATGGCCTGATAAGTAGGGCGAAAAGCTTTGACAACATGAATTTTTATAATTTTTAATGATTTTAATTAAATCTGTCTTTTTTGTACATGTTTTAAAGTGTAATTTTTATCAAACTTAGCATAGCTGCCGACATGCACGGATTTTTGCTGACAGAATTTTTTATAACAATTTTTGATAAGTTTTTTAGCAGTTTTTTGTAATTAAACATGACGATATTTTTTGAAAAGAAATACTAGTGTCAATAAACGTGTATTTTGGCACCTATTATTTAGGAAACAAGGAGCATCATAATGCATGTCTCATTAATACGCTCAGTGATTATGCTCAGAAATCTACAATACTTAATGAATATGAATTCTCTACGTGTAATAAAACAATATATCCTTGGTGTTTCTGGTGACTTAAATTAGAATGTTGTGGCCATTGCAAAACATTCTTCTCTATTTTCTTATAAAAATTTATGTTAATTAAACCAGAAACACTCTCTACCAGTATTATCCAGACTCACTATAAAACAGAATCAACCATCGTTACAAATTGCATTTTTTAAATTTAGCATTTTCTTTTCCTTTTTTCCTCATTTTTCCTCCCTCTATTTATTTATTTTTATGAAACTAAAAATAAATAAATAAATAAGTAAAAATTGGCAACTTCGTTTTAAATTATCACAGTCTTATAACACTCGTTATAAGGGTATTAGCGACTTCTTTTAAAAAATACTCAAACTAAAATTTTACACCTCCAATGGGAAACCTTCTCCGGGAAGGAAAGCGAAGCTTCTATATATGCAAAAATTTTGCCCAACTGACTATTATAGAAGAAATAAAATATTTGAATTTCGCAATGATTGATTAAAAATAATTCTCCTTCTGTAAATGTATACGACATTTTCTTTATTTTTTTATTTATTTTTTTTTTTTAATGTTACAAAAAAAAAACTAAACATTCAAATTGTGTAAACAAATACTATATAATTTTGAGGAATTAATGCATATAATTTTTAATATACAGTTTCTATGACTTCTTTTGTCACACTCATACAATAGGCAAATATCATTTAAAAAATTGTCAAAATGAATTCAGTATCACTTAAAACACAACATTTTGAAAACCGTTAATCGAAACTTTTTACGAATTCAACAGTTTCTTTATATAAATATAGTAAGAAGCAACAACGCATGTTTGATGCTTCTAATATCGTTCGTAAGACTTTTAAAATTGCTATATATACACTCCTTCTCATATTTATAAGGACACTTTATATTTCGAAATAACAAATGTAAAAATAATTGTGAACAAGATTATACAAGGACACTTTATATTTTGAAATAACTAATGTAAAAATAATTGTGAACAAGATTGTACTAAGTGCACTTCTAGTATTCTAAAAACCAAAATTGCTATAATTTTTTTTAATATGAAACAAAATTAATAAAAAATAATGCAAAATGTGTTTTTCTCCACGTTTTTAGATGTTCATAATTATAGGGACAATCCAGATTTTTTTCGTTTAATTTAACTTACTAGCGGATAAATTACAGTTGACATGCGAATTTGTTAACTACTGGGCTAGATTAATTCATATATAAGCATTCAATTTTTCTTGGACGGACATTACTGATAATTCCTCGAAAAAAAGAACGTTCAAGTAGTGAAGTATGATAAATGTGTTTTTTAAGTGGAAGGATAATTTCAATCCGCCGAATTTCTAATGAAATTCGAAGGTCTAAAATTGCTGAAGGAAATGTGATAAAACGTTGAACTGCTGGTTCGATAGGAGAGAGATCTGATGCAAAATCAAAGTTGTTTTACAGAGATCGAAGACTCATAATTCCTCTTACTGTTCTACTCATAATGACTGCTGCTGAATTTGCTCGTAATTTGTAACGAAAGGTTAGGGTCCACATTTATGCATGTTTAAAATAATTAATAATATGTTAAAATGAATAAAAAACCTGTAATAATCAATCAGCATTTAATGGGGGAAAGAACGTCTGTGTTGAAGTTGAATAAAGACAATAGTAAATAGTAAAATGTTGCCTTTTCGGATGAAAAAAAATTTATTCTTGATTAACCAAATGGTTTTAACAGTTACTGGCACGATCTGAAGATAGCGAAAAACAGAGCAGATTTTTTAAAGGCAGATATGAATCGGGCATTTTAAAGGTGGATCTATGGTGCTCTGGGGAGCTACTTCTACTGAAGGCAGAATGAATTTAGTAATTTTTTCTATTATTATGAACATCAAGAGAATATCCGCAAATTTTAAACGTGAAATTATCAGATTTTTGTTAGATTTTGGGGGGTAATAATATTTTTTTCTAGAAGACTTACATTTTTGCTCTACTTTTAGAGCAATAGGGAATAGTTTGAAGAAAGAAACTTCTGTATTATTGCCTTTCCCATGGCCTAAAAGTTGAAACAACCTTAACTTATGATATTAGAAAAGTGCATGCAAGTGGAAAGCAATTTTAAATAGTTTAAATGTATTAAGAATATCATATATGCTATACGAAATGGTATTGAAACTTAATATAAAAAAAAAAAAAATGTATATATATATATATATACCAGAGAGAATGTCTGACTGTTTAACCCTAAAAAGAGACCCCATAAAATATTAATTTAAAGAATAACTGAAAAAAAGTACTAAAATTCGAGCTGTCCTTATAATTGTGAACACCTGAAAAATCATCTTTTTACCATATTTAAAGTTTTTTAAGATAGAAAAACGATAAAACTTTTTAAATATAGGCTATTAATGAAATTCAAATTAATTAAAAATATATTTGTTTAAATAATAGTGTTCAGTGTTTAGTTAATATAAAAAAACGGGTGTCCTTATAATTATGAGAAGGAGTGTATCGCATTATTATTTATGTAGATAACGAAACTATCTCTCTCTCTCTTTATATATATATATATATATAAATATAGAAATGTAGGAATATGTAAACAAATGAATGAAATTAAACCCCAAATCGTAATTCTCCTTTTGGTTTTTCTAGTCTTTAACCACATATTTTTATATATAAATTCATTTCAATAGTTTTATATATATATATATATGCAAAAATGAAAATAAAAAATTATTCACATTTTAATTATGATTCTTTTCCTTTAATTTAAAAGGAAAATGTAAAATTCTGTGTGGACTAAAAATTAATGCGTCTGCCATAACTTTAATTCTGTGATACTTGTTTTGTATCGTGTATTTAATATTTTGTATTCAGATTTATTAAATTTTTTTAATTCAAACACGAACTATACTAAATGGAACTATAGTTTACATGATAACACATTAGCTTTCAGGTCTGCAGAGAAATAACATATTTTAATGAGTAATATTTGCTATATAACGAAAGATTGATTGTTAATGGGGGGGGGGAATCCCGCTATCTCTCTCCGATATTTTAAATTATACATTCGGGGAAATATTTTAATTCGCAGTTGACTCGATTATGAAAATTTAATACAGATTTAACAAATCGAAAAAGCTGGATGCAAAGTCTTAAATTATTATAGCTCAATTTATAGAAGATTAAATGTATTTAACTTAAAAGATTTCGCTTTAATATTATTAAATTGAAATTTAATCCAATATTTTCTTTTATTTACTACTGAATTTAATGTGGAATATTCAGATTTGAAAACAGTAAATAAGATATCATTTTCCCGTATTATTACACAGAATGTTTCCTATATATTTTTTTTATATTAATATGTTTTATGTGAGGAAATATAAAAGCCACCTTTATTAATTTTACGCTTTTTTTTTTTTCTTTTTTAGTTACCAAATTTCTTGATATCGTTCTGAAGAATATTATATAACAAAGTGCTTGAAAAAATATTTTCATTCAAAGACCCAAGTTTCAACTACTACTTAAGAAAAAAAAAAAATAATATAAAATGCAGGACAATGGAAAACAAAATCAAATAAATTCCACTGCCCAATTCCTTTTTTTTTTTTTTTTTTTTTTTTTTTTTTAAATAATGTATATTAAAATATTGTAGATTATTTACAGAAAGCAAAGTAATAATAATAATAATAATAATAATAATAATAATAATAATGTTTTAATGAAAACAGAATAGTAATTTTTAAAACCCTATCATATCTTGATTATTAGAGTTGTTTCATGTTTTATTTTCCTTGTATATTAACTTATATGTTTTAACTTATAATATATCCTTATTAATGTTAGATGCCGATATGTTCAATCGTTATAATGTCATTAATTAAAAATATCAAAGCATTTTTATGAATGTAGTGTTTGAGTAAATTTCTTATTGATGTATATAAATAATTGCCATATTAATGAACGTAAGTTTAAAGATTAAAATAATAATAATAAATGGCATAGCTACCAATATCCTAATTCAGAGCTGCCAACCTAATCCAGAGAATTGTTAGTATTGCCCCTTTTTCCACACCAGCCTTTTCTTCGAGCATTATTTATTTATTTATTTTTTATTAATTCATCGCAAATACACGTAAAGAGAATTACTCAAAAATGTAAGTATTGTGGGAAAGGGCACGGCGTGATTCCGCCGAAGCATAGGACAACTCCGCCGAAAATTTTATCAGCTGTTTCCCCAATGGGACAACTCCGCCGCATGCCTTTCCGCCGTTTTCTCTCGATAGGACAATTCCGCCGAACGAGGGGGGAAGACATTACCTTTGGCGAAGTAAAAGTTGGCGACATTTTCCATTCTAAAACTTCAGGCATTCAAATTTTGTTAAAAATAAATACACAAAAGAATGATAATATTTTATAACATATTAATTATAGGGGTAGAGGATTGAAAGTGCTATTGTTAGAAAGTTATGGTTAATGAGAATTTAAGGTAAAAGAAAATCTCTTATTAGAATGTCAAAAAGGCATCCAAAAATATTTTTATTTTTATGCACATTTTGATCTTATACACGTAATCTTTTGTACCAAAAATTTTTATAGAAGAAAGTTGTTTAATTTGTCAATTTCTTAAAATTCAGTAAAACCCATAGACACAGTAATTTGTATGGATGTAGCTTCCCTATATTTCTCAACTACAGATTTTTCACTTAAATAAGCAACACCCTTTAGTGTTAGAAATGCTTATTGACTGAACGAATGAAAAGTCGTAATTTAATACTATTAAACATAGAAACAAATTATAATAATAATAATAATAATAATAATAATAATAATAATAATAATAAATAAAGATTTGACTTATGAAAATTTTAATTATTTTTTCTAATTTGTAAATTATTATTATTGTTATTATTGTAATTTGCGTCAATTATAATTTGAAAACATATTAATATATATATATATATATATATATATATATATCGTAATGCATTCCAATTAACTGAAACTTGATGACTTATTTTTAAAAAGTGTATTTATTACTTATATGCTATTCATTTTGAGTGCATATTGGACGAAAAATAACACTGCTATGCTGTAATTTAACTCCATTTAAGGAAAGACCATCTCAGCTTTTAGGTTATGTACCGGCAACAAACTTGCTATATAAAATATGTATCATGAAAGATTATGCTGATATACAATATGTATCCTGAAAGATTATGCTGATTTTATTCGGGTGTATATCGACCGATAAATGGTACAACTATTACTTTCTACGATTTTCCAAATGGGTATGCCTCGGCATCTCTTGGTAAAAACTGCATCAAATTTCATGTATAAATTGTTCGTACTAAAAAAAAAAAAAAAATAATAATAATAATAATAATAATAATAGCAGCGCCACTTTTTTTGTACAATGTGTCTGTAAAAATCGCAATCAGCATGTATATATATATATATATATATATATATATTTTGAATTTGCACATTTTAAACCAAGTTTGGAGTGCCTTTATAACAACATAGAATCTGGGATATAGTGATCGTGTAAATAGGATAAAATTTCAGTAAAGACGCTGCACTTGTCGACTGATATGCAATAAAATTAAATCAGCAGAATTTTACATGATTATGCATCTCACATGCACAGTTTTGGGGCACTTTTACACTGTAGAAGCTGAGATATAACTTTCCTTAGAATGGAGAAAACTGCTACATGACAGAGACACCTGTTGAGCAATATATCTCTAAGGTTAATTAACATCAATTTTAGTTACAGGTATTACCAAATATTAAATTTGAGCAACATTTTATAATAATCAATTTATCATTTATATTACTAAATGTCGTCCATTTAAAAGAGTTATTTTCGGACATTTCTGTTCCATAATTTTTATTTTCAATCGATCCAGAATACCATTATAAAAATCTTTATACATTAATACGTGGGCTCGTTTTCTGGGAAAATATTTTTCATGGTAATTTTTTTTTTTCCCCAGAGTGTTTTTTTTTTTTTTTTTTTTAGTCTCCCAACAAAATCAGCTATATTACTAAAATCTATCTGAATGTTCCTCCAATATCAACTAGTATGTTGTAACCACCATGAAACTTTCTTCTACACTTTTTCTGTACAAATTCACGTATTACAAATTATTTAATAAAATTATTATTTACTAACAGATCTCCCCAGCATTGCCCAGGTTGAAATAGTGCTTATAGAATTTTGAAATCAGCGAAAGTACTGAAGGGGTAAAATGGAAAAAGAAATGCATGAAACATTTCCCGAAGTCTTTAATAAAAAATATTATAAATAAATAAATACAAAGGCACAGCTTTAGTATAGAGCTCCCTCCCCCCCCCCCCCTTCTCGACTTTAAATATTTTTGGTCATTTTTGCGATGAATGGCTATCTCGATTGCGTAACTGAAGATCTTGGTGAGGAACGTCCGTACTGCTTCGGTGCCAAATCTCAAAATTTTGCAAACTAAAGCGGTTCCATCAAAAAAAAAAAAAAAACTCTTTTATGATACATACAAAATAAAAATAAAAAATTCTAATAAATTCGAAATTATTACTAGTTACAATTAAGGTGAAACGGTGAAACCATTAAAAAAAAAAAAAAAAAACTTTATAAGTTACATATAAAGTATTAATTAAAACGAAAAATTTTGTTTTACTGTAGAAAAGAAAAGTAAGTACTACTAAATTAAATAAAAATTTTAAGTTAATACCAAGTATCTCTATAAAAATATTTATTTACACGCGAATATTTTCATAGTATATTATTATTATTATTTTTTTTCTAATTTTTATTATTTATCACGCGAAATTAAAAATATTTTATTTCCTGAAAAAAATAAATTAACGTGAATTTTGTTTATTTCGGCATCAAATATATTTTCCTTTTAATCATTTTAAAGTTAAAATGGAGTTTTTATTTAATATCTTTTGATCCAATTATCCGATTGAATTAAAAAATACGGCGTTAGCTAGATTTTGTCCTGATTAATAACTATACCATTTTTCGTAGCGGTCGGTTGAGCAGTGTAGATTTATATAGCGGACAGACAGATACACAGACAGACAGACTCTGCTCTTATATATATACATCATAGATTAAAACTATTTGCCACGATATATGTAGATGGAGATGATTTTCATCGCAAAGAATTATTATTGTTGCTTATCACTGCTGAATAAAAAATTAAAGAAAATAAGTAAAGAAAATTTAATGTAAGTTAATATAAGTTAAGTAATATATATTTGAATATTAAGTTAAGTAAAGAAAATTTAAATTCTTATTTATCCTTTAATAATTTTGTAAATGTAATTGGAACAATTTGACTAAGATGAAAAAATTGTCTTAAGCTAATTGAGCTACACGATAATTAAAAGTAAAATTATTATTACGATTAAATAATTATTAAATAAAAGAACATATAATAATAATGAAAAATTAAATTAAATGCATGCTTATGAGTACAATTTTTAATTCATATTTTGGTTAAAATATACTTTACTTTTACTTAACTTTCCAAAGCGAAGGGGAAGGGCTCTTACAGTGCTCGATGTGCCGCCAAAGTTTGATGCGTCGCCAAAACTGGAAATACTGCAGCAGACCCCCTCTTCTCGTCTCAGGAAAATGGCACGGCGGAGTTGTCCTATGCGGGAAAAGGGGGGTTAAAATTCTCGGCGGAATTGTCCTATGTGGGGAATAGGGGATTAAAATCTCGGCGGAATTGTCCTGTTCCGGTGGGAAAAGGGGCGGCACTAAGAATCCTCCAGATTGGGTTGGCAGCTCTGATAATTAATATTCCGTAGTAATGTTAATACCTGCCCCTTTTTTCATACCATTTAGAGTTATTCTCTCCAAATGTAACAACAATAGACTGGTGTGTGAAAAAAAAAAATATGGAGTGACTCCACTCGACTTTCCGAACATTGAATTAGTTCAATCAATCAGTGAGTGAAATCAGTTTTGTAGATAAAGTAAGAAAGAGAGCTGTTAAAGATACAAAAGTGAGAAAACAATAATAGAGTGTTTGAGTATTTTTCTCCATATATTACACGGTGTTTTATTTGACGCTACTGAACTTTGAGCCTATAGATTATAATGATAAAGAATTTTTCTTTGTGTCCCTGTAAAAACCTAAATTGCTAGATTCACCAAAATGCTTATAGTTAGTGCAATAGTGATTTATGATATGCATATAAATTTTCAGTTCAATTGAATAAGGCGTTTAGATGCTATCGCACTTTTAAAAATTTGGTCCCATAGGCCATAATGATAAAGAATTTTTCCTTGTGTCCCTGCAAAAAAAAACTGTAAGCGCTAAATTCACCAAAATCTATACAGTTGGTGCAACTGTGACCTATAACAATTGTACAAATTTTTTACTCAGATTAATAAGGCGTTTAGACACTATCACACTTTTAAAAATTTGGCCCCATAGGCCATAATGATAAAGAATTTTTCTTTGCGTCCCTGTAAAAAAACTGTAAGTGCTAAATTCACCAAAATCTATATAGTTCGTGAAACTGTGACCTATAACATGTGTACAAATTTTTTGCTCAGATTAATAAAGCGTTTAGACACTATCGCACTTTTAAAAATTTGGCCCCATAGGCCATAATGATAAAGAATTTTTCCTGGTGTCTCTGCAAAAAAAAAAAAAAAATTATAAGTGCTAGATTCACCAAAATCAATAGGATTCGTACTATGATGACTTACAATATACGTACCAACTTTCAGCTTATTCGAACAAAGCGTTCAGACGCTAGCGTGTTCACTCACAGACATACGCACACATACATACATCATCGTAAAAATAGTGAAAACGGACCCAGGGGACCTCGAAACGTATAGAAACACCAAAATCTCAAATTCGGATTTTTGACATGATTACAATACTTTCCTCACTATAGTGTTCGGAAAGTAAAGAAATGTTGAGTACTAACAATACTACGAAATATTATTTAAGATGCTGGCAGCTATGTAAACAGAACAATGCGAACATAACCAAATAAATTAATCCTTGCGCTTTTAGATTAATTTACGAAAGCTTTTTTAACAATGCACTTCACTTATAGAAAGCACATAGTCTAAACATAATAATACTTTGAAAACATTACCATAGCTTTATTAAAAAAAAAAAAAAAAAAAAAAAAATCTGGATTTATCATAAATTTCACGCTTTTATGCATAAGGCAGCAAAATTAAAATTAAGAAATATTATTTATCATCGCCTATTTTTTAAATACTGCTCTTATAAGTATCACGACACTTCATGTTTTAAAATGTTGTAAATGCTGCATTTTTACTTTTTGATTTGAAGATGAATTGATAAAATGATAAATCACCAGCGTTGCCATATCTGGCCATTTTTTTATTCAATAGTCACCAATAATTTTGAGAAGTGACATTTGATATACATAATAGACTATCAATCTTCGAAATAATTAGTCAAACGTTACAAATAAAAATTAATGGTGACTATTGAATATAAAACAGGCTAAATCTGGTAACCCTGTAACTCACCTGAGCAGTATTATAAAGAATAATATTTTTAAAAGAATTGTTTAATATTGCTTTTGCCTCCATTGTAGTACAACCTTTTTTTTTTTTTTTTCATCTGAAGAAGGAAAGCCACGTCCTTTTGAAACCATAGTGCTTGTATTGATTTTATGGTGTGTAAAGAAATTTTAAATTTTAAATAATTGTCTATATAAAAGTTCTAGATTTAAACTATTACTCGATAATTCTATTGATGAAAATATAACAGTAATTATGAAAAAAAAAAAAAAAAAATCAGCTATTTATTTTAATTAAAAATTTTCTTATTGTTACCTTATAAAAAAGTTTTAATAAAAAAAAGGGTGTGTGTGTGGGGGGGGGGGAGAGGTGAATCAAAAAACATTTTAAATTCAAAGTATTATTTTATAAATGTTTTAAATGCAATGTAATATCAATCTAAAAATATTTATATGTTTCTTATGTTTGTACCTTTTCTTATTTTTATCTTATACACTACGCTGTGATAATATAGGTGCTTTAATATATAAAGCATGATAATTGATGTTATAGAACATTATTTTCAAGCCTAGACATTATTGCTATTGTTACTAAAGACTATCGAAGCGTTTTGTAAGAAGGAAATGTTTAAGTAAAGTTTCATATTCAAAGACACAAGTGATCGCCACTTTAATGAACGAAGATAAAACAACAAAAAAGGACAATGAGGAACAAAATCAGATAAATTCCTCTTTGCGCCTCGACATTCTTTTACAATGGCTATTAAAACAGTGTACATCACTCATAGAAAGCGAAAAAAGTTGCAAGTGATACTCTCTCATTTGCTAAACTGAAGATGGATCGATAAATTCTAACTCACCTGAACCACTTGATGGGGGAGGGTGTCTTCAGAAGAGTAAAGAACATTCGTGAATATTAATAAAAATGGTAATGAGCTTCGTGTAGAAAGAGGCGAAGGGGTTTGGAGGAGAGAATTTTTCCTCCTTCCTGTTTCCTGCTTTATTTAATGTAAAGAATTAAATTTTGCTGTGTTTTCTTTGCAGCTTAAATTAAATGGTGGTTTTAGTTTTGTAAAGAAAAAATATTTCAACATATTCCTTGAGCTTAAAAAAAAAAAAAAATATGAATGAAAATAATTTTAATCATTACATGCTTCTGCATAGTATCTGGCGAAAAATATATAAGAATTTTTTTCTCTCTATTTTTTTTTTTTAAATATTATTTTAATTTTATTCTTATGTTTATGTAATATATTTATATGAAACATCAACAACAGTAGTTTATAAAACGATTTTTTAGGGAAATGTAACTTTAGGTAATTTCTTTAACTTAGGGTTTCTAAGCATTTTCGTAAATCCCCCCCCCCCTCCCATTAAATACATTTTGCAGTATTGTCACAAACCAAGTATATTTGTTATCTGTATTAAAGCAGTTTTTTTTTTCTAGTATTATTGTTAAGCCAGAACGTATATTGACTTACTTTCTTTTCAGTAAATTAATCTTTTTTTTTTTTTTTTTTTTTTAATGATATTTCCTTCTTGATAAGCTCGCACCACCCATTTAGTGTAGTCTTGCTCCTTTCGGCTGGTGGGTTTTTACATAAAAATCACTTCTTATTTAATAATGCAGATTTTTGATAAATTAATAAAGAAAAAGAAAAGAAGAACATTAACAAAGAAAAAAAAAAGAATTAGACGAATTCCTTTTAACATTTCTGCATTATTATACAGTAATTTTAGAAAGTATGTAAGACTTGCTTTCTAATTTGTAGGCTGAGAAAACGGTCGATAACTACTAATTAAACAGAACCACTTGATGCATCATGAATATCTTCAAGGGATCGAAGAACATTTTAGAATATTAATAAAAATGGTAATGAAGTTTTTCTATAAAGAGGCGATAGAGGATGAAGTTTTTTTTTTTCTTCTGCCAATTCAGGAATTTATTAAGATTTTTTTTTTTTTTCTTTGCACCTTAAATTAGATTACGGCTTTTGCTTTCAGCAGCAAATGTATAGATATATTTTTTAATTTTATTTTTACTCTTATCTATTTTTTTTAATACTACAAGAAACTGGTAAAAACAGGCATAATTCCTTGTTTTACTCAAGTTTAAGGGCCTTAATTCTTTATTTTACACTACTATCATTATGGGAAGTTGAAGCCCATGTTATTCTAAGGAGAAATTTCTTTCTAAATATACTCATTACTCTATGTACAGGGCTTTCACAGGCGACTTATTATTATTATTATTATTTATTATTATTACTTTCGTACCCCTATTTCCATATTATAAAACTTATGATAAATTTATGCAGGCAAAGTACAGATTTACTTTTGGAAATATATTATAAATTTTATTTTTTGGAAATAGTGGTACGAAAGGAATATAAAAAAAGTCGCCTTGGGCAACCCTGTATGTATTATTTTTAAATCTCGTTTTGGTATTCAAAAGATTCAAAATAGGTAAATTTGTTCCTGCTTAAAAAAAAAAAAAAAAAAAAAAAAAAAATCATTTTTTGAATTGTTAATATTTTATTTTGGAGTTTAAAAATTAATATAATAATAATAATATTATTATTATTATTATTATTATTAAAGGAGGGGGTACTAAAGGAGGTTTTTGCACTTTATAGCTTATGAATGGAATATTAAAATTTAAATAATAATAATAATAATAATTTTTGGAAATCAAAAATAAATTAAACGGTTGTGCATTTTCTAAATGTAAAAATGGAATAATAATAATAATAATAATAATAATAATAATAATAATAATAATAATAATAAAAGAATGCATTATGTAATGAATAATTCTATCTTAAAAAAATAAATAAATAAATAAATAAATAAAATCTGTAGAATTATATGGAATTTGGTGATCGGAGAAGGAGATGCACGACTTTTCTATAAATCACCGGACATTTACAATTTCAATTCTTGTTGTCAAATGTACAGAAAAATTATTTGTTACTCAGATACTGCTGATATATGTTAATTTTTAGTAACATTAAAAAATTTTTAGCTGTGCAAGAATTGCACTGACGTAAAGATAAGAAAATTCGGAATATATATATATTATCATAGATAATAAGAATGGTTTCGTTTTGTATTAGAAACTTTTTTAATCTGGTACAGGACGACTTTTTTTTATATTTATTTCGTACCAGTATTTCTAAAACATAAAATTTATAATATATGTTCGCACGTAAAGATCCTGTATCGTGTGAAGTAGGTAAATGGAACAATTGCATAAATCAACTTTTACCTCATTTTGCTCAGTTACTATTGTACTTACATTTCTTAAAATTTTTAGTCATAAATTACATTTAATTAACTTTTAAATTATGTATATATATGTAACATTTTTTTTTTTTTTTTTTTTTTAATTTAACAATGTGTCATTTAAAATAATAATGATTATTATTATTAATATGCTGTGTTAAGTGGAACCACTTGCTCTATAGTTTGGGGCAAATATAACTTTGGCCTACAAAATCCATATACAGTACCTAAAGTGATATGTAAGTCAAATTTACAGATAGTTAAAATCTTCATGAATCTGGGACTTTTGATAACATCTCAACTCGTTACAGAATTGCGAGATTTTTTGTACGCCTCAAACTAACACAGAGGTGAAAGTGCTCCGCGTTAATGGCACAACTATATTTATTTAGAAATATTAATTGTATTTTTACAATATTTTTTGTGATTAAGTACGATTGGGAGTATTGTTGAAAAATACTTTTGGAAGAGTTCCGTCAAAAGACCCCTGAACTTTTACCCCTGAACTAAAATTTCAAATTTTAATGTTTTTAACACTTAATCAAAACCTAAAAGAAGATTGTGATATTAGGTTAAATAGAAAATTAAAAGACCGAACTTAAAAATCTAAGTAAAAGAATATAATTAATGTTGTTGCAGTGCACATGCAAACAACATTGTTATACTTTCCCGACATGCAAAATTTCTAGGGTAAGTGTAATCATAGATTGAAAATCAATAACCTTACGAAATAGTATAAATTTGAAGTTATAAACCAAATCTACATACAAAGCTTACATATTATTATTATTTATTTATTTATTTTTAATCAAAAACTGTAGAGATTATTTCCTAAGCACAGTAATAGCAAAAATTGAATGTTAAGAGAGGCACTCTGTAGGAGAGGAAAAATGTAAGCAATTTTTCAAACTTCTAAAATGACCATTATTTCATATATGAATTGTTTTTCTGAGGCGATAACTAAGAAATGTATGTAGTTATGAAAGGTAATTTTTCATGAGAATAATGAAAGAACGGAAACCAAACAGTGGAATAATTCACCACAAAGTCCAAATAGGTAACTAGTTAACTTGAATAGATTTAATAATTTTACTTTTTTGAGTAGTTATACAAATTTAAATTTATTAGAAGTTTAATAAAATTACCAAATTTTAATACTTTTTAGATTACAAGACATGATGAAAACATATATATATATATATATATAAAGGATTATATACAGGGTGATTAGAAAAAAAACTACCCCGATATATGAGACCATAGCTACCATACCGTTCACAGTAACTGAATAAAATTTTGGTGGAAGGTACTTTGACGTATGCGCTCAAGAATTATATAAAAAACAACAGTAAAACTCTACCAGTTACGGTTACAGTGACAAAATTTCAAAAATTTCAAATGGCAACACCTACTTTTTTTTATTGAAATAGAATCTCCATAGCAAAAAAACCATAAGTAGCGTTGGAACGGTACCTGTAGCACAAAAATCGCCAGCGCTAGCAGGCTAAGAAAAAAAAAGAAAAAAATAACTGTTATGTGCCAACCAGAGCACGACTTTCATTTTTTTCATGACGTCACATTTCACACTGAGTCTTTGGTTCAGACTAAAGCCTACTGATTCTGTTTCGAAACGAAAAGAAGAGATCACGGTATCCTTAATTTCGTGAAAGACTACTGAATAAAGGCTTTAATTTCACTGTTAGTCGTAAGACGCCGTCATGACTGACGTCATAGAACTACATGAAAACCAAGGCATTGGGAAATGGCAATCAAAATCGATTTTGATGATGATAATGATGTTTCTCAGTAAGCGGCATGTTGTTCACAGAGCAAGAAAGCAAGATACTCATCACGCATTTCAAAATGCCTTATTTTTCAATAAGTGTAATGACGTCACTCATGACGGTGTCTTACGTCTAACAACGAAATTAAAACCTTTATTCAGTAGCCCTACATGAAATTAAGGAAACCATGGTATTTCTTTTCCTTTCGAAGCAGAATCAAAAGAATTTAGTGAGATCCGAAGACTCAGTGTGAATGTGACGTCATTAAGAAAATGAAAGTCGTGCTCTGGTAGGCACATCAGAACTGTTTTCTCTTTTTTTCTTAGTATGCCCAGCGTTGGTGATTTTCATGCTAGAGGTACCGTTCCAACGTTATTTATGGATTTTTGCTATGGAGATTCCATTTCAATAAAAAAAAGTAGGTGTTGCCATTTGAAATTTTCGAAATTTTGTCACTGTAACCGTAACTGTTAGAGTTTAACTGTTGTTTTTTATATAATTCTTGAGCGCATACCTCAAAATACCTTCCGCCAAATTTTTATTCAATTTCTCGGAACGGTATGGTAGCTATGGTCTCATATATCGGGGTAGTTATTTCCTAATCACCCTGTATATATATATATATATATATATACACGGTCGACTTTTTTTTTGTTTTATTTTCTTTTTGCACCACTATTCTCGTAAAATAAAAATTTTAACATATTTATATAGGTAAAATGTCGATTCACTTGTATAAATATACACTCATGTCCATAAATTAAGGATAATGCTAGCTGAGGCAAATAAAGGTTCCGAAGCAAAACAAATATGACTTATTCATAAAGTCCATTTATTAAACAAACGATCAAGAACAAAAAAGGCGGTTTATGTAGGATACCATTTATAAAAACTACGGTTTTTGCTCCCTGAAGCAACTACAAAAAATATCTCCCTTACAAAATCTTAACATTACATGGTTGGTATGATGGTTAATACATTGTATATCTCTCAGATGATGAAATACAGTCCTTGCAACGCCTAGGAATGCTGAGTATTAAACTGTTGATCTGATCTTGGGGAAGATTACTCTACTCAGTAAGCAATGCTCTCCGAAGTTCCGGTACGCATGTAGGAGGTGGTTGACGGACTACAACTCGTCGGAAAAGCATGTCCTACACATGCTCTGTCAGATTCTAGTCAGGTGAGAATGCTGGTCATTCCATGCGGGTGATAGCTTCAGATTGTAGGCATCCGTGTATAACGCTTGCACGGTGAGGACGCGCATTGTCATCCATAAACACAAATTCTGAGCTCATGGCACCCCTAAACAAACGTACATGTTGTTCCCGAATGATGTCCCGATAAATTTATCCTATCATTCTTCCGATTTGAACATGCAGATCTGTTCTGTTGCCCAATATGATCCCCCCCCCCAAAAAAAAAGAGCACTCCTGCCCCCACAGTAACGGTGTCGTTCAATGATGTTGTTTTGGTGGTAACGGATTCCTGACGTTCTACATATGAAAGTCTGGCGTGAATTACACTGCCAGCTAAATCTGGACTCGTCGGAAAACATCAAACAAGCTCACTGTGACGCTGTCCACATTGCATGTTCTCTACTTCAAGTTAACCGCTGGAACAGTGCATTTCCGTGAGTGGAACACATCTAACAGGCCTGTGAGCATATAGACCAATATATCCCAAACGTCTATACACGGTTTGTCTTGAAACTGTGGCACTCGTGGCTGCAGACAGCTGCCGAGACAGGTCTGATGCTGTGCTTTATCTGCTTATTTTGGCAGTTACTGCCAAATACCGGTGGTCATTCGGCATTGTAACTCGGGGCCGACCAGTACTGTAACGTCGACTAGCATTTCCATCATTTTGGAATCGTTGCCAAAGCCTAGAGATGACACTTTGGGCGATTCTAAGTTCCCCCGATACTTCTATCTGAGTACGTCCACATTCTAGTCGGCCGATAATTCTACCACGTAAAAATTATCTGCATGCGTCTTCTGTGTCATAACCATTCGGTTGTTTCTCGATCGCAGTGTATTTGATTCGATGAGCGGCACACAGAACGCTTGTGAACAATTTTCCTTCTTTGCTCCCATTCCTTATCTACCCCCTTCTTACACTTTCGTCATTGCAATATTATATTAGCGTCATCTGATGGCTTCCTATAATTTGCATATTATTCTTAAAGATGTCTGTGGTATTTCTACAGGTGAAATTTTTGCATTAAAGTCCGATTTCAGTGTGAATCCGAATTATCTTTAATTTATGGACATGAGTGTATTTTAAATTGTTTTACTTAGAAGTAGTGGCACGAAAAAAAAAAAATACAAAAAGTCGCCTTTGGCAGCTCTGCACTTACCTTATTTCACCCTGATGTAAAAATAATCATTTATGATATAATATTTTAATGTTATTTGTATTTACATGTTGATTACGAATAATGATTAGGCCTTTTTAAAAATGATCTTTTGAAAATGTGGGGGAAATAGTGCAGTTCATTGGACAGGATATTATTGCCAATGATGGAAATTTGGCGCAGATTTTCTACCACTATTTATGAAGAAAAACTTTCTTCTTAATGAATCATAGACTGATCAAGAAGGTAATTAGTTTTTGTAAATAGTTGTATGAGTTCTGCGCCAAATTCCCATCCCTGTACATGGAAAATTATATTTTTTATCAGTATTTTAAATTAGATATTATAAACCAAATAAACGGATCTTTATTTATTTTATAAAAAATTAAGAAGAAAAATCCTTCCGAACCATTAACAAAATGGAATAATTGCTAATTGAGGGTTTAATGAAATTAAAGAGAGTAGCAATAACAATAAAAGCAATTTTAAAAAGTCGTAGTAGTTTATAAATCCAGCATTAGATAAATTCCCATTTATCACAAAAATTTAAATATAATGTTAGAAAAATATTTTGTGGAATTGTCTTCAGGTTGCATAGCTGACAACCGTAACCATATTTAAATACCGGTATTTTTATTTATTTTTTATTCATTTATTTATTTTTATTATTATTAGTTTAATAAAACAGGGAGGCTCCGTTCACCAACCGTTAAGGGAGGCCCGACTCGTTTCGTAATATCTCGACCATTTTTCATTACAGCTTAAACACATGCCCCCCCCCCCCAGGGACTTTTAAATTTTTGTCACTATTTGGTGGTGAATTGTCTGGTATAATTTAAAATAAATAAATAAATTTAGTACCTATTTTTTCTAATGCCTATACATTTTACTATTGAATTTTTAGTTACTTTAGGGTAGTGTATAATACTAAATGTATATTTCAAATGTACAGATAGGTAATAATTTTACACATTCGAAAATATCTTTAAAAAAAAAAAAGTTTACTATTATTATTTTAATTTGGAAAAATCTCCTACAGCTTCAGTTTTTAATTTTATCCCACCTACTTCTAAAAATAACGAAGGATAAAATGTACTCGTTCTTTATAAAAGTCTTAGGTGATGAATTTTCTCTAGCCATAGTTAGAAATATGAAAAACATATGTCTAATTCTGTAATGTTAAAAAATTATAAATGCTAAATTAGAAGCTGTCATTTATAAATGAGTTTGAATTTCGTTCGAAAATATCTTCTTATGCCAAAATATATCCGACGTATTTTAAAATATTTTGTTGAATGAAAAAAGAGAAATGCACTCTTAAGACAAAAAGAAATGCAGTCAATTAAACATACACGAGAATATTTCATTATTCACAAAAGAACAACATATATATATATATATATATAAATTATAAACAGCATGAGAAATTGACAGCAAGAAAATTCCTTTTCTAAAAGTAGAAAAAAAAAAATATATCTGCAGACCACAAATTACAATACTAAATTCATTTTATCATTAAAAATATCTAAATTAATATATTTTTATTTTATCAATTCATTTTTATTTATTTTGAGATGACAATTTTTTTTTTTGTTATCTATAGCATCATTTTTTACCTTTTTTATATTTTTTTCATCATTTATGACATTTTGTATTCCCTAGTAATTATGACGTCTAAGACAGGAAGAACAACGATTTGCAGAAACATTTTGCATTCTGACAAATAAAGCACCTTTATTAATTAATAACTTCGTTTATTAAGATGATAGAGTTTGTAACCAACTGAAATGTCTTCCTTGTTGTATTCGAAACACATTGATACCCTTCATGACCAGTGCTGCCAGATTAGGGGAATTTTTTTATCAAATATCCACCACTAAATTTTAATTGTAATGGTTGCCTTATAACTTCGAAGAATTATGTGTAAGTTGTCTTCGAAATAATTACACAACCGCTGTAATTAAATTTTATTGGAGGATGTTGAATAAAAACTTCCCTCAATCTGGCAGCACTGCTTATGACGTGTAAAACGCTGCTGAGATGCGCATGCGTTCGCAGAGAGAAAAAAAAATTGACACCAGCAACGTATACCATGTGCTAAGTGCTAAGTTGTCAACTTAGCACATTTTAGGTGTCGGGAAATTTTAATAGAAATACTATTTGTTTTATTTAATGAGCGAATTGCAATGATTTTCATTAATTAAGTAAATTTTTTTAAGTATCTTTTTGTTTTTTAATTTTTCTGTAGTAATAAGGTGGTAAGTTTGCAATTATGCAGCGACAGTAACTTTTTTTTTTAATATGTAGAGAAATTTGTATAAATTTTTGTAGCAGTTTTCTATGAATAAATAAAGAGAAAAATTCTCTAAAAAGTACCAGTGTCAAAATATTGTTACGGTCGGCAGCTAAGCTATTACTTTGGTATGCAACTTTGGATTATTACACTAAAAAGGAGTCGAAAAACAATACTCCGACGTAATTTTCTAAAATAATTATTAGTATTAATTGCCACAGTTGTGACATTTTATGTAATCTTGATACGCATTTGTGTTTCTCGGAGATATCGTAATTTAATATCGATTCATGTGTTATAAATAGTTATTCACACGTAATATTACACGATTACAGTTAATTTTGAATGACATAACTTTGCTCCAACCTGTATAATGACAAATATTAACTCATTCTAGACTTACCTGTTATTTGTATAAAAGTAACGATTTTCCGTTTCCGTCATGAACTGGTGCTATTTTCTCAGTGCAATTCATTGTGTACATACCATGCTCTCATTATGTTCATCCTCTTAAAACTGCATCCATGCTCTCTTTGTATGCACTCTCTCTAAATACAACGTATCCTTTACAAAGCGGCATGCAATTTGTTCATCTACAGATGAACGGATATCGAGTTTTAACTACTGAATGTACAATAAACTAGAGGTAAACACTCATGAAATTCTCTGCAGTTTTGAGCATCTTGTATATCTCAGAATCCGTGCAATTTCTACAACTTTCTACATCGGATACTTCAGAATCTCATATAAGTAAAAGCTCTCATTTCCAACTGGATGGAAATTCGAGAATAATTCGCTTTAAAGGATATCTAAATCAGATCGTATTTAGATTTGTAGGATGAAAGTTATGCAAAAGCGTAAAAGTGTTAAATAATATCAAATAAAATAAAATATATATTAATTTACTTTTTGCTTTATATTTTCTTTCTATACATGAATATTGAAGTTATATCAGATCTTTCTTTTATTTATTCAGAATGCATAAAATTATTCATAGGAGAGATATATAGAAGTTCAAGTATAATCTGTTTAAAGGATGTTTAAATAAGGTCGCATTAAAATTTGCTGCACGAAAAACTGAAGTTAAGTAATCTTAAATTTATATGTAAAGAAAAGGAATTAATTCATTTATTTGACATTTTATAAATGACTGCTTATTAACACTTTCGCGACCGCATGTTTTTGTCTGTTTGCAGTAAGGTCCGCCTGTGTGTGTTATTCTTCCGCGTTACAATATTGCAGAACAATATTTTCTGTATTCATTTTTATATTACAAATGGATATAAATTATAATTATATTTTTTCTAATCAAAGTATTTATATCCATAGTTTATTTGATTGTAAAAATAGGAATAAAAGGTATATTCTTAAGAAATAAATAACATACAAAGTTGCGAAAGAAGCGCCCACTGGCGGAGTTACAGATGTTCAAATGACGTGAAGCTATGTCAGAGGTCGCAAAAGTGTTATTTATCAGTTTAATTTGTTTAAAAGCCCAAATTTTAATGTTATCAAGAGGAAAAAAAAACAATTAGAAATAAATATTTAAAGCAAATGGTTTATACTGTTGATTATGTAGGTGTCAAGACCGATTCCTGTTCGGTGGAATAAATGACATTACGGGAAAGTGGAGAGGACTGTATTTTTAAGGGGCAGATAAATTGACTTGTAAATTCATCTTATGCAATATAAGTTACTTTAATATAATGTAGAGTAAAACATACCCACACAGCCACTTACACCCATTAGGCATCTAAATTACATCCAATTAGCCCATAAAAGGTTTAAAAAAAAATCTTAAGAGATGTTTAAATGTAGACGATATTTAAACGTACCTTTTTCAATATCTAGTTGATGTAATAAGTCCAATTATTAGATATTTGAATATTTAGCAGACATCTAATTGATGAAAAAAAGAGTGACACTTGTCGGGTTAATAGATATCTGTAGGATGTTTATAGAAGTCTAATGGAACATTTTTTAACTTTTATAGGTATTTCTTAACTTCTATTAGGGGGACCGGGAAATAATGTCGTTTTGAATTAATAAAATGAAACCGGAAATTTGTGTTTAACAGTGTTTACATGGTACTTTACAAATAACCATCTTATAAGTTATCTAAAAATATCTTAAATTTTATCCAGGATAAATTCCGATGTCAGTATTTTAATGCAAAACGATATTATTTTCCGGTCCCCCTAATATATTTCTTAACTATTATTTCTTCTATATATCTGATTGATGTAAGTGGTTGTGTGGGTAAGTTAAAAAAGAAAAAAAAAAAAACTGTACTTATTTTATTATTATATTAACCTTTAACGGTCGTTATATTTTCCTATTTTGAACAGTAAGCTACACTTTTTCACGTTTCTTTAAAATGGTACACGTGTTTGAGGAATTAAATTTTAAGCTGTAAATATGTTTTTAAGCTATTAAATTATTTGCACACGTCTAAAATTGCCCTTTTAATACTTATCAAATAACATGTGTTTTAGCACTTTTCTTCTTTTATAACAAAAAAAAAAAAAAAAAAAAAAAAAAAGAAAAAAAGTTTACTAGAGTTACATTGTATTTTCGTAGGAACACTTTAAGGTAGAAAAGGCATTTGTCCGTTAAAGGTTAAAGAGAAATTATCGTTTTTATATTTTATATTTTCTTAATGTAACTTCATTCAGACGTTCATTTTTTAAAACAGATTTTTAAATTAAATTTAAAAAAAAAAAAAAAACATGAAATAAAAATATTAATAAAAAATAAAAAAATAAAGATAATGCTAAAAATATAATTTCATTTATAAAATAATACTAAATAAATAAATAAATAAATAAACCTTACACAGACTAGGAATCGAATAAGTTTATTAAGTTCAATATACAAAAACATTCAATACTAACCTATATATGAACGAAAATGACCAAAATCATTCAAAATACATCAATAGTAGAGTGTAGAAAGATTATCAGAGAAATTATTAAACCTAGTTCTAGAGTATTTATTTTTTTTTTCCCTATGATGCAAATAAAAATCTTCTCCAACGTGTTCTTTAATATACATTCTTCCGCACTTTTCTTTTCTTTTCTTTTACTTTCTTTTCTTTTTCTTTCTTTCTTTTTCTGTTTTTACTTAATATTATAGAGCTGTAACAAACTTTAATAAACTGAGTTCATATCTAAAAAAATTATATATTTTGACAAGAAAGTTTATAAAATTATAAGATTTATTAACAATGATATGTTTAATTTAAAACTGATACAATTTAATAAAATTCACTCTTACCTAGTTAGATAATTACTGATGAAAATCTCAGTTTTCAATATATTTTCTTTAATTAAATATGAGGATGCTATGGGCATATCTTTGAAAAATATGGTTTCTGTTCAATTTAGCAATTCATTTGTTTAACCATAGCCTCCTTAACTAGATGCCTGTCGCGTAGCTCGGAAACTAGGCAACAGTTGAAACGGTAGACAGCGCCACCTGGTACAGCTTGCGCGAATTTTTTACACAACAGCCACCAAAAATTTTTTTAAGTGTGATATCATATACATAAAAGGCGAAGAGAATCGAAGAAAAGTCGATTATATATATCATCTATCACGTCTTAAAATTATTGGTGGCAGATGAATAATAAAATCACGCAATATGTATCAGATGGCGCTGTCTACTGTTCCAACTGTTGCCAAGGTTCCGAGTCACGCGACAGGCATCTAGTTTAGGAGGCTATGGAAATGTATTCAATAACAGAGCGCATGCTCCTAACTAACTAGTTCTGAAAATGTAAATATGTTACGCATGGTAAGTAGTCGTCTACTACAAATCAGTGCTGCCAGATTTAGAGAATTTTTTATTCAACAGCCACCACTAAATTTTAATTGTAATGGTTGCTGATTATTTCGAAGACAATTCACAAATAAGTCTTCGAAGTGATTAGGCAACTGTTAATATTAAAATTTAGTGGTAGATATTGAATAAAAATTTTCCTCAGTCTGACAGCACTGCTACTAATCCCAGTTTTGGCATGGATGTTTGTGGTGTTTTCTATGTGGGAAATATATAAGAAAATTGTGAATTGTTATTGTGAAATTATGTAATACGGATCAATCGAAATTATCAAATTCAAATACCCAACCTATCATTTGCAAGCTTCTTATAGAATAGTAACTTTATTTTGAATGCCAATAGCGTTAAAAATACATTTTTATTGCAAATGCATCATTGAATGATATGTATTTCTTGTCTTCAAATCTTATAACTTGATTTTTATCATTAGTGTTTTATAATTATAAAATTTTATTTCCTTTTTGAAATACTGTAATAGATTTCGTATAAGATTGATAAATAAATAGGTTTAATCGAAAAGTAGCACATGAAAAAATCGTACAACACATAAAAAATGTATTGTTTCAAAATAAAAAAAAAC
Source organism: Salticus scenicus (assembly GCA_963930645.1). Lineage (NCBI taxonomy): Eukaryota > Metazoa > Arthropoda > Arachnida > Araneae > Salticidae > Salticus > Salticus scenicus. The sequence goes on from OZ005653.1 coordinate 150,995,153, forward strand.
ACTAACGATAAAAAATTAAGTTATAGGATTTCAAGACAATAAATGCATGCCATTCAACCACATATTTTCAATAAAAATGATTTTTTTTTTTTTTAAACGCTATTGACATTCAAAATAAAGCTACTATTCTATAAGAATCTAGCAGACGATAACAAAGCACATACTTACGCGTAAAAAGCTCGTTACTTTAGGGCATGCAGTCTGTTATTGAGCATATTTCTGACGCCCAGTGATAGGCTTGCTGCAGTCGTAGTTTTGACCTTTATGCAAAAAACCTTGCGAACTGTATCTAATGGGAATGTCAACACTTGTATATAGTCAGCTTTGATTTAGACTAAAGCAAATGCTTCTCTCTCTCTTTTTTTTTTTTTTTTTTCTCTCTTTCTGAAAAGGAAAGTACAAATAAAAATTTAATCAAAGACTATAAAATACCAAATATAAATATCTCTTAAAAAGATATCTAAGAAACACATAGTTTACATAACTAATTTTTGAGTCGCAAGTAAATTGAGAACAAAATATTTAGTCTAGTGTTAATTACTCATGACTCTAGTGTTAATCACACACTGTGATAAGTTAGAATTCATCAATTCATTTTCATAGCCTGATAGATTACATCTTTGATATCAATATCCTTGTTACCTTATCTTCTGTAATGAAACTTTCAAGAGCGAAGATAATAACAAAAGAATCAAGTTTTAAAAAAGGGGAAATTTAACTTTTTCTTCCTTATTTCTTCTTTTAGATTGACTATGAAACTAGCACAACTAATTCACTCCAAATAAAAAAGAAAAAAAAAAGTGTCAGCGCTGCTATCATATATGTCACTGAAAAGGACGATCAATATTTTACTAAATTAACCGTACTATTTTGTAGGGAGGGAGATGTGACGATGTGTAAAGACCAGTTGTGAGGCTTAATAGAAATGATAATGAGCTCATGTGACAATTGGGCTACTGCTAGTGAAGGAGAATAAATGAAAAAAGTTTTTTCATCCCTTTTATCGTTTTCATTATTGATGGCTCTGACATAAAAATTAATCTCATTCATAAAAAAATTGATATTTTTTTATTACTTGATTATTCTACGTGTTGTATTAAGATCATATGAACAAGAAAGTGGATGCAGTAAGTTTTACATTATCATTTAGTACCGAATAGTGATATCAAACATTCTCTCTCTCTCTCTTTTTTTTATCTTAGTTATTACAGAAAGATTAAAAGGAAGTAAAAGAAAAAAGAAAATAAAAGAAATGATGAGTTCTTCTAATTAGATAGATTTAAATTTATACCGGCATTCGTTAAATTTAGTATCATTTATATTTAAGGTATTAATATCAGGCATTAAATTTAGGCAATGTCCCGCATTCATTTTCGTTAATCGTCCGTTCATGTATTACCATTATTCATAGATTGTGCAGTTTATTTAAATAGCTGCCAATAGCTACTAGCTGCCAACTTTTTAAATTTATTCTGGAATGTTGTTAGTACTGCCCTGTTTTCAAACCGTATTCTTTGTAGAAAAATTTTCTTCAATATATAATTACGATTAAAATTTAAAAAGTTGGCAGCTATGTAAATATTATATATGTATTGGGTTAGCGAGAAGTACCGGAAATTGAATAAAACAACTGAAACTAGAAAAATTTCGTGAATAACGTTTATTTAATACATAAACAGGTATTTATCTGTAATACACTTCTTAAAAGTTATATAAATGTTGTCAAAAAGAAATTTCCAGTGTCAGTTGTTTAGTTTAATAGGGCAGAATTGTGTTGCTAACATGCCAACCCAATATATATATGTATACATATACCATGTGTTGCCAAATTTAGGGACATTTTTATTCAATAACTACCACTAAAATTTAATTGTAATGGTTGACGAACCACTTCGAAGATTAATTATCTATTGTGTATATAAAATATCATTCATAAAAATTATTGGTGATTATTGAATAAAAAAGTTCCAAAATTTGGCAACACTGCATATACCATTATTAAGGTATGACTAAACTTTTTAAATAAAAGAATTATATAAATTTTCCCTCACTTTTATTTAAAAAGTAAATTTAATTGGAATGTATATTTATTACAGTAGGGGAAACTGGGGAGCCTTGGCCACAAGGGAGGCTTGCCTCACCCTTCAAATTTAGTATTTAAAAATATTTTAGCATTTACTCACTAGATGGTAGTCAAAGCTACTGCTGTCTACTGCTGTCATTGAACATACCTTAGTTTCATTGAGCTGCTTCTTAGAAGTGTGGAGAAAATCAAAAAAGAAAGTTTTTCAACCCAAAAAGTAAATTTTTTAAACTTAATTTGTAAGATTTTTTCAGATAAACCAATTGAATTAAGTTTAAGTAAATGGAATTTTATAAATACGTTATATTAAGGTTTTATTTAAGTTATAAAGTTTGTGCAATGAAGTACAGTAAAGTCTCGTACAACGCGGGTGCAAGTTTGCCTCATGAACAATACAATTTTATGTTTTAAACCACTAATTTTATATAAAAGCAACTGCTTTATACAAAAACTAAATCGAGTGTATGAACCAATAGATTCGTACTCTAAAAATTTAGTGGTGTTAAAAAATAAAACTGTTTTATTTTTTTGTCATGTCTGTCACCGCGTTGTACGAAACTTTGCTGTGTACTTAAAATCACCTTGGGTCATTCGTTACAAAATGTTAAGTTGGGGAGACTTGGCCCACTCTCTGTAATGGAGGACTGGCCACGGGGCCAAGGCTTCCTTAGTTAAATAAGTTTGAAAATCTATACGGAAATCTATACATTGCACAGAAATTATGAAGGCAGCAATGAAGAAAGTTACTGATGAAGGTTTTAGTGTTCATAGCACAACTGTTGATTATGCTATTGCTCAAATAACTCTTGAGAAGTATGTAAAAAAATATAAGTTGAGTAAAGATGGAGAAGACGTAGATATGCACCTTAATTATAAAACTAGGTAATTGTTTACTGATGAGGAAGAAAAGCTTTTTACTGAATATCTAATAATCCCACTGAATATCTAATAATCCTATCTAATATATCCCACACAGTACCTTCCATCAGCCTATCTTAACACTTTCACGATACCTGACGTAGATCCACATCATTTGAAAATCCATAACTCAGCCAGTAGGCGTTTCATTTATAATATGTGTGTTATTTATTTCTTAAGAATATACCCATTATTCATATTTGTGCAATCAATGTGCTAGGGATACAAATACTTTGATTAGAAAGAGTATTAATTATAATGTATATTCATTTGTAATATAAAAATGAATACAAAAAATTTTGTTCTGAAATGTTGTAACTTGGGAGAATAACGCCCACAGGTGGAACTTATTGTCAAAAAGATAAAAGCATGCGGTCGCGAAAGTGTTAGTAGTCTATCATTAGAAACATTTAATAATTTATTCTGCAGTAATAATATTACCCATATTTTTTTTCACACCACTCTTTTTAAAATGAGCATTTTCCTTCTTACTTCATAAAAATTACACATTGGAAAAAAAATTTCTACAAGAAAAGTGATGTGAAATAAATTAGGTATTAACATTATCCGGAATGAAATTTAAATGTTACCAGGTATCTAATACCTTCACCGACGCTAACTGAATTTGATAAAATAAGTTCAGTTTATGATTTGTCCGCTTAATTGTTTGTTTGTTTGCGTCTTAGTCAATTAAAAATCTTTAAATAACTTTTAGCTCTGAATATTCAATGCATATTCATTTATACCTTTTCTAAACACTATAGGAAAAGACTAGTTGATATATTTTATAAAACTTTTTTGTATAAGTAATATTGGGAATCAAGTATAAAACATCATCAGCATTCTTACAATGTTATATAGGGCGATAAAATCGAGAGAATCTTGTTAAAGTAAGCGTATATTTAAAGCGTAGTGTCATGTACGTCTCATAAAGCAATAAAAAATAGGACTTAAGCAGAAAATGTTCTATAACCTGTAAAATGATTTTTTAAAGATGCATGAAATTTCTTATGTTGCTTTATATATTATATTATATTATATTATATTTTAAAAATATATAGATATGTTTTATTTAAATAAAATTATTTATTATAGATACGATAAGAGCCTGATTTGATCCAAGTAGTACTCGTCGACCTAGTCATTCGCAGTTTTCTCAGAATCTCGCGTAAATACATGCTAGGACCGCTTAGGAAAACCCCTCCCCCAGAAGGCACACCACTCTGACCTAGTACGCTCGTATAGTAAATTGGCCTTAACGTTAACACTAACACTTAGATACAGAGTTCCCAACTTTTATAATTTATTCACGAGCATTTTTAGCCCCGCCTCTTTTTCATACCAGAAATTTTGAAAAATGATTTTCTTCTTATTTAATCGTTGTCACACATTAAAGAGAAATAATTTGCTAAATTTCTGGTGCGAAAAGAAGGTGGTGCTAAAAGTGCTCGTGAATAAATTTTAAAAGTTGGGAACTCTGCTTAGATATAATAACTGTATTCGACATACCTGCCAATATCCTAACTAATATACTCTACCATTGTTTGTACCAACCCCTTCAATGAAACTTTTCCCGTGTCAGCTTTTTAAATTCCATCGACAGAAATTTCCAGTACAGTTAATTAAAACCAATCAAAAAAAAAGGAAACGCTATGTTTTACTACATTTAAGTCTTATTTTTCTTGACAGTTTTCAACTTTCTCAAACTTTCAACAAAAATATGCAACTATGTGCTGTATTTTAAACTATCTGAAAATCCTAAATATGTTTAAAGTTAAACCCAGACATTTTTTCCCCTTTTTTTATATGGGAAAGCGAAAAGTTAGTGGATCCACAGAAATAAAATAAAATTCAGAAGGAAATGGCGCATATTGATGGATTACACTTCCGTTCAACTATGGTCATTGTACTGAAGGACTATTATTTATCATCCAAAAACTTTCTTTTACTAGACTTTCTAAGTGAATTTTTATTCGATGCTAGATATTATTTATCACCCGAACCTGTCAAAACACAACTTATTTGCTCCTCACGTACAATATAAAATTTGTGCAAATATATTTTGCATTCTATGGGTGAAATTTTATCGTTGGTGAAATTCTAAGTAGCTTACGTTGAAATGATCTGTAATTCACAAAAAAATTTTTGGCTAAAATGGCAAATTTGAGAAGGATTTTACGCAAAGAACATTATTCCTTCAATTTTTATCATAATTATTCAATACACGCTCATTTTTATAAACTTTTATTTTTTTAATAAATGCATTTTTAAAAAGGATTCTAAAGTATTTATACTTCAAAAGAAATTTTATAAGAAAATATAAATTAAATTTTACATATGAAATAGACTTTTAAGTATTTAGCTTTAAAAGGAAAAAAAGAGAAAGAAAAAAAAAAAAAACTTTATTTTTCACAGAGAAAATCGATTGGTCAATAAGTCTTTTGACATTTCTCAAGTTAGTGGCAATTTTTTAAGTTGATTTCATTAATATTATTTGACGCATACATAAATAGGGTTCGCACGGTCCTACAATTTCCTTGATCTTTTCAAGCACTAATTTTTATTTTTGCTGTAATATATATAAAAAAATCGTTAAAAAATATTATAGCAAGAGTCCTACACAAAAGGCATATCCATACAAACCCTAGTGAAAAGATTCCTCTTCACTATATAATTAAAATAGTTTTAAAAAAATAATTAATATACCAATCAGTTTTAATTTATGCATAAATACAAGGGGTAATGAAACATTGTCATTTTTTTTATGAAATCTGTGAGTGACAAGAAGATAATATCAATAAGGGTACTTTTAAACATAATATAAATAACTTGCAAATTAACCCAGCTGTCAACTAAATTCGAAGGATTCTTAGTACCACCCCTTTTTCCACACCACTTACAGAGCTGCCAACCTAATCCGACAAATTGTTAGTACCGCCCCTTTCTCTCCACCACTTAATTTTTAAAGTAATTTTCTTCAAATGTATTTGCGATGAATTAAGAAGAAAAAACTCTAAGAAATGACTGGTGTAGTAAAAGGGGCGGTACTAACAATTTGTCGGATTATGTTGGCAGCTCTTCATTTAGTATTTAGAGTAATTCTCTTTAAATGTATTTACGATGAATTTTGAGGAGTGTTGTTTCGTATACATTACAGACGATTAATCTTCGACATAATTTCCCAGACATTACAATTAAATATTAGTGGTAGATGTTAAATAAAAAAAAAATTCCCTAAAATTGGTACCACTGGAAACCAGCTCTCTTAAAGACCAGCAAGCCTCGCGGTGCTCCAAAAATTTTATATGTATTTTATTATATGGTAACCAGTGCCGTTAATAACATATTTTCCCTTATCAAGTTTGAGTACATTGATGCTAAAATATATTCTCAAAACGGATTGCTGTAAAATTGTGGTGAATATATGTATATTGTAAACTTCGCGTAAAATTTTAATAACGCAGTGAGGCCTGGGCCAGTTCTTTCCAATGGAATAAAACAAATAATAACACTGTTACAAGGGAAAAAACAATCTCCAATTTTGTCTGTTTATTCACTTACGCGTATCACTGAATAATGTATTTTTTTTTTATATTTAATTAATTAATACAATGTATGTATTTTTTCTTTAACACGTACTATTTTTTTTTTTTTTTTTTTACGGTTAAAAAACGGAAATATTGAACTCGCAATACGTACATATTTTAATTATATTTAAGTTATTAAACGAAAACCGATAACAAAAACTCTTATTATTATAATATTTTCTATCATGAAAACATTATATAAAACGTTGAAAACAAATATTGTGCACAAAATATGTAAAATTTGTAATTTATTATTTTTTTCTGTTGCTTTCAGTTGCTTCATATGTAGTACACGCCCACTACAGACATTTATATTTGAAATCCGGCCCACTTTGGAGCTACAGTTTTAAATATACTTGCAGAGCTTCCAACCTAATCCGGCAAATTGTTTGTACCGCCCCTTTTTCTACACCAATATATTTTTAGAATATTTGTTTTCTTAATTCATCGTAAATATATTTGAAGAGAATTACTCTAAAAAATAAGTGGTGTAGAAAAAGGGGCGTTACTAACAATTTGCCGGATTAGGTTGGCAGCTCTGTACTTGCTAACATCCTAATTAATATTCCGTAGTATTGTTAGCCGCGCCCTTTTTTTTCCCACCAGTAAATTTTTAGAGTAATATTCTCTAAATGTTTTTGCGATTAAATAAGAAGAAAAATACTTTGAAAAGATACTGGTGTGAAAAAGAAGGCGGGGGTAACAATACTACGGAATATTAATTAGTATGTTGGCAAGTATGGTTTTAAAGTACTGTAGACTTCTTTTACGTCTTCACGGTTTTTCCGGTAGTAATTCTCCATTTTTTTAAACTCATGTCTAAACAAAATTTTCTATAGTAAATTTTTTTTCAGATATCTTCAGTTTCTTATTTTTCACAGTATACATACAAAGATTGATAGTAGTACTCATTTAAAATTACAATGTGTTAGAAAAAAAATTAAGTACCTATTCCATATTTGCCTATTTATTCATCCATACTTATCGATGAATAGGAACATATACGCATATTTTTCTAACACGTCCCAGTTTTTGTTACGTTTACTGCAAGAAAACTAAAATGATTAGGACCCGCTATACACATATTTTAATTTTATTTAAACATTTCAAGAAAAACCAATCACAAACAATTTTATTGATGTATTTGCACACTTTAGAACACGATATATAAGAAATATTGTACATAAATTTCTAAAATCTTTAACTTTTTCTTCTATGTTGGGAAGAATCTTCTCGTAGCAAACTCCAGCAGTAGTCGAATAACATGCTTGCGTTCGAACGACCTTGATATCGTTCTTCAAATCTTTTTACGCCTTGGTGAAATCTCTCTTCCTGTTCATCACTCATAGTTCCAAAATTTGAAGAGAAAAAAGAGAAATGGGAATGGAGAAAAGGAATTTTTAACGACATTCTGCATCCCATATTTTGATATGCCTGTAACAAATTGTTTACTATGAGTTCCGCATTTTCGGCTCTGTGATTCGATAAAAAGCCTTCTATCACAGTTTTTAGCGATGCCCACGCTTCTAGCTCTTTATTTTTTAGCCTTTGATCGAAATTTTGATCATTCATTAACTGACGTATGTGGGGTTCAGTAAATATCCCATCTCTTAATTTCGTGTCACTTAATTTTGCAAAAGTTCAATTTAAGTATAAAAATCCGTCACCATTTTTATTCATTGCCTTGAAGAATTTCTTCATTAAACCTAGCTTGATATGTAGCAGAGGTAAATTAATGTCTTTGGGATCAATTAAAGGCAGTTGTTTCACCTTTGGTTTGCCACACACAAATTTCGTCCCTTTTGGCCAATCTTTTATCAAATAATGTTTGTCAGTAGCTCTGCTGTCCCACATAGAAAGAAAACAACAATATTTGGTAAACCCTCCCTGCAAACCAAATAACATAGCAATTATTTTTAGGTCAGCGCAAATTTTCCATTTAAAGTCGTTATATTTTATCAAATCCAATACTGATTTCATGTTTTCATATGTTTCTTTTAAAACAATTGAATAGGAAATTGGCACTGACGGATACTGACTGCCATTATGAAGTAAAACTTGTTTTTGTTTCATAACTTCAAAACTGTTCAAAAACTTGACTTGTTTTTGAGCTAGCAATGAACAAAAGCCATGCTTTTATATCGCAGGGAAGTTTCAACTCGCCTATCAAAGTTATGATGTTGTTACAGAAACATACGTTTTCCGAACTGGAAAAAAATGATGTAATTTCTTTATTTGGTTTACGCTGTACAGATAGTTTTGTACCCGATGCCAAGAAGTTCCACTCTTTCAATTTAGATCCAAGAAATTCAGCTTGTCTCAGACAAATTCAAGTCTCGTATCAAATCATTTAATTCCTGTTGTTCAATTAAATGTGGATGGTGTAGAATACTTGAAGAAGGTAAAAATTATTGATCTTGATCATCAACTTTCATATCTTGAGAATCGTTACGTTCGTCGCTTCGCATATCTAACTCTATAGTTTGGTTTTTATCATGAGGTAAAAGAGGAGGCATCTGTTTACTATGAGGTATTTGTTTCGATACAAAATTTACAGTAGGGTACCCTATTTTATGTTTGAATTTCTTCGAAAATATTCGTATACCGACCATACAAAAGTAGCAATTATTGTAGTGATTACTGGGTTCGCGCCACAGCATCGGCACTGCAAAATGACATGGATGATTTTTCTTTATTCAACCAAGACAGAAGAGTAGCATAGCATGATGCACAAAACAGTTGTGGAATCCAGAATTTATCTTGATACACAGTACGTCCAAAATATAGGAAATATGCACTTTTTCAGCAACTTGCGGCTTAAGAATGTACTGTCCACACAAGCAGCAAATCTTGTTTGGTGAGTTTTTGCATTGGTGATGGCCATTATTTTCGATAAACATCTTGGAAAATATTAAAGTAACGATTACAAGTAGTTAATCACAGAGACATTCAAATGAAAAAAAAAAAATGTCTATAACTAAAATTTTTACCCAAAAGCATGAAATAAGTATCATTAGTACATACTTGTTAACATCCTAATTATGAACCGAAAGATTGTTTTGTACACGCCCATTTTCCACCCCAAAATGTTTTTTGAGTGTCAATAGGGCCCTAATCAAAACCATAAATAAATGATGTTTTAGAGCTTTTCCGACCTTTTCGTGATCATTCATTCTTGAGATAATATCGACACAGATAAACAAACTAGTAAAAATGTAAAATAGCTTACAAATATAGAGATGGACAAGACATCGATTTTTCATCTTAAAATTACCCATGTCTCAAAATGCGAAAAAACGTCAAATGCGGAAGTCGAAGTTTTTCACGAATACGCAAGTTTGCCATACCTGTAGTAAGATATGCAGAACTTAATATCTTAATATTGGAAATTGTCTTCATTCTTTACACCATTTAAGAAATAATTTGCATTACAATTTCACTAGATTTTTTTTATAAGAACTTTGCTGATTTATCTTTTTTAGAACAATTTTCCAAAACTCATAGAAATATTTACTACGTATTATTTAATTTTAACCTTGCAAAATGTGTAAAATGGGTACTGTAATTGCTTGTCAGACTGTGTATCATACAATTTTGTTAAATGGCTACAGGATTGTTCTTTTGATTTTCAAAAATTCAGTTTCTCATAATTAAGGGAAAGAAAGCATATACATAATAAATTTCAAGAAAGTTATAAGACATATTAATTTTTAAATTCTAAAACTTCCACTTTTTTAGAGTCTATATAACTCCAGTGATACAATTTAAAAAGAAGAAGTCACTATTGAACATAATATAAACTCTAATTGATACACAAAATTATTTACTTTTTTTCCCCCCAAATATAGAACTAATTAAAACAATAAAATGAGTACACAGCACGAGTAAATTATAAAATAAGTAACCTAGTCAAATAAATAGTTATATGTAATGTTGTTAATACACGTTTTAGCTTCTCGAGAATAGCAAACCGCTATACATTTTCCAAAAATATCTCGGACAATTACGAATTTAATATACGTAATTGAGGTTTACTGCATAATATTTCTATGAACGAGTCAAAAAGCTTTTATCATTTATAAATCATTTAGAGATAAATTGTTAGATGATACAAATTTGCAAAGTACTCTATAGTAGTGATATTCTATATTTTCTATTTAAATTGTAATATATTTGTAATATTCCATAATATATTCAATGATGTTCTTTAAAATTAAATATAGTTTTGATAGAATTTTATAAAAACGTTGTTGAAATTTAATGTAAAATAACTCAATTGTGTAAAATCTACGGTAACAAAGCAACATGCTAAAAAGGAAGTTGTTTGTAGGTCATCTGTTACAAGCTATTAAGCAATAGCAGACATAGAAATAATATCAACAGCATAAAAGCTATGAAAAAATATTTTACATAACTATTCCACACCATGTTAAAAGAATAAAAATGTATTGTATTACTTCAGCACATAACTCTTAATAACATAATTAGTTCGTAAGTACAATAAATCAATTGCACATTAAAACTATTCTCCTTTAGAAAATGCTTATCCTGGTAAAACTATCATTAAAGTAAACATGGATATTACATTAATTGTTTATCGTAAAAGTGTCATCAGCAGGATTTAGCATACTTACTTAATAGAGATTCTTTTATAATTATTATAAATTTAAATATTTCTTTTCCATCCATAATATGGTAATACTATATAATTTTGGTTGTACACTCTGTTTTATTCAACAGCGTTATCGTTTCTACTATCTTATATATATATTGTATTTTAGAATAAAAATGTATATTTCAACTCTTCCATTAAGTATATATATATATATATATTCGGGGGGCCTAAAAGTAATCAAAATTTCTGTCCGTTTGATTTAATGAAAAGACACTGGAAATTTATACTGGATAGTATTTATAATATTGTTGAGTAATTTTAAGATGATAATTGGTAAAGTACTATATAAATATTATTAAACAAACATTTCCGGTTTCAGTTCATTAATTCAAACGCACAGAGATTATTATTACTTTTTGGTCCCTCTAATATGTATATATATGTATATATATATATATATACATACATCTACTAGCGAGGAAAAAATTGAAAAAGTACATATTTGACAATTCTTTTCTTTTTAGATATTGTGTTATCAAGATACACCCATCGAAAGTGGTCAATATATATATATATATATATATATATATATAATTCTATTAGAATTTTGGTATTTAAAAAAAAAAAAAAAAAAAAAAAAATGCGCTGTGTTTAAACTTGTCTTATAAGGAGAGGTCACAACATAAAAAATTGAGATCGGGACGAACTTGCACAAAATTGTAATATACTGTGAAGATAACAAGATATTAAGAGGTAGCGCGCACTAGCCAAATAATCTTGAGAAAAAAGGCCTTTAAATTTTCAGTAATTACTTAAGTTCAAGTTATTTCGTCATAAAATCAACGTTGCAGGAGCGTAGTTAGTAACGTAAATGGTTGCAATGCGGAAGTCCCGAAATCTATGCTGCCTAGGGAAAACTTTATTATTAATATTATTTTCAATGAATTATTTAATTATTCATCTGAACAATTTATTTTATTTTAACTGTCTTCGATAAATAATTCAAAATTTGAAAATTGAAGAAGTAATTATTTAACTTTTGTGAATTAATATATATATATGTTGATTTTATAGTTATATTTTCCTATTTGTAATATTTATAATTTTCTATTGCTTAAAAAATAATTTTTAGCTTTGTCTTAATTATAAAATAAAATAAAAATAAATAACCCCCCATCCTTTTTTTTCATTTTTTTTTTTTTTTTTTTTTTTTTTTTTAGATCATTTATGTAGCTAAACAATTTATTTTATATTTATTTTATTTTACATTTAAAACAAGCTAAATTTTGTTTTTTAAATTATAGAAAATTAAAAATATTATAGAGAAATAAGGATTTTAACTGTATAATACAGAGATAAAGTCGCTATTTAAACAAATAATTACAGGGATGGAACACGGGCGCAGTATTCATACCACTATCAATGCAAGAAAATTTTCTACTTCTTAAATCAACGATATTCTAGGTAGTAAAATTTCTTAAACAGATTCCGGTATGAATTCTGCGCCCGTGTTCCATTCCTGTAATTACTTCTCCAATCAGTATAGCTTCGTGAAAAATTACAGTACCGGATTCCATTGCTCTCAAATAATTACAGGCAAGCACATGTTCGGAATATATGACACTATCTTTTAATCTAGATTTTAAATATTAATCAGGACACTTCCTTCGATAATTACTTGTTTTTTATATTTCTGTGCACGAAATAAAATTTCAGCTGTCCTCTAAAATTAACAAGTTAAAAGTGATTGCTTTTAATACATAACAACCAAGAAAGAAGGCTCAAGCCAAAATTTAAATACTACTGTTAACTATTATAATCTTAGGTCAATTTTTTAATTATTTTAAATGTTTTGCGAGTTTTTCTTTATTTCTCTATTTGTTATTGAGGGTATTATTTATTTATTTTACTTATTTTGCTATTAAGGCTACGGGGGAACGATTGTAAGGATGGACGGATATGAAATTTAATTTTTTGGACAATTAAACCCAAAATTTGAAAATTTAGTAAAAAATAGTTATTGGATTTTATTGAATTAGTAAGATATGTTGGTTATATAGTTATATTTTTCTATTTGTAATACTTATAGAAAAAAACTAAAACTTAAAAAAAAAAAAGAAGAAAAAGTTCTAGCTTTGTTTCGAAAATCAGTTAAAAAAAAGAAAGAAAGAAAGAAAGAAAGACATAAATAAATACTTGAAAATTTTTTCAGTTGATTTTCGATTGATTTTTACTTTATATTATAACTAAAACAAAGCTAAAATTTATTTTTTAATTATAGAAAATTACAAATATTATAGATAAGAAAATATAACTATAAAACCTACTTTTTACTACCTACTTTATTAATTCATAAATATTAAGTTATTATTATTTATTGAATTTCCAATTTTGAATTTAATTATAAAATAAAGTAAAAATGAAATGAAATGTTTAGATAAAGAAAAAAAAAAAAAGAAGAAGAACTCTCGCTTAGCGAGCAGCTCCCCCCCTCCCCCCCTGCCTTTTGCGTTTGCGAATCGACTCCAGTTCAACGCTGAAAAGTATACTGTTTTTATCTGTCCTAGGCCGTCACTGTACCAGACGAGTGTCCTAACACTGAACCAATGAGTACATACGCAAGCTGCTTAATTTTTATTAGTAAAGCATTCTCATACGAAATTAATCATATTTATAAGTTTTTACTTCATTTATAAACAATATCTATATATATAAAAGAGTACTTCCTGAGTGAGTGGGGGGGTGATTCATCATCGCCCAGACCAAACCCCTGGACCTAGAAGCATGAAATTTTGTGACAATGTTCTTTCGATGATGTAGGCATCCACTAAGAAGCGATTTTAAAAAATTCGCCCCCCAAGGGGGGGAGGGGGGGCAAAACGTGATTTCACAAAATCCTTCATATCTCAAAAAAAAAAAAAAAAAAAAAAAACAGATATCCGTAAAATTTTTGCTTTAAAATATAGCTAATACAAATGTCTAAAAACCAATTTCGGGAATTTTCGAAATTCGGTCCCCAAGGGGAGGGGGGAGGGGGCGAAACGTAATTTCACATGCGTAAAACGTGATTTCGCGCAATCCTATATATCTCAAACAATAAAACAGATATACGTGAAATTTTTGCTCTAAAATATAGCTAATGCAAATATCTAAAAACCAATTTCTGGAATTTTAGAAATTCAGCCCCCAGGTGGGGCAGCATAGGGGGGGGCTATGGGGCAAAAACAAATAGAAATACAGTTAGGCCGTTCAAAATTGATACAGATAAGTTTTAGAGGCCTGCAAGTCGAATGAGGATATTTTCGATAGTGTAAAGTTATTAGGAGGGGCAGGAAGGTGGGAGGGGAGAGGGGGGGGGGCAAAAAATAAAAATAGAGTTAGATCGTTCAAAATTGGTATATGGAGGTTTTCGATACCTACAAATCGACTGCGAATATTTTCGAATTTGTAAAATTATTAGGAGGGGCGGGAAGGGGAGGCTATGGGCAAAAACAAACAAAAATACAGTTAGGCCGTTCAAAATTGGTACAGATAAGTTTCAGAGGCCTGCAAGTCGAATGGGGATATTTTCGAAAGTGTAAAGTTTAAGGGAGGGCCGGGAAAGGGGGAGGGGAGAGGGGGGGGTCAAAAAATGAAAATAGAGTTAGACCGTTCAAAATTGGTATATAGAGGTTTTCGATACCTACAAATCGATTGCGGATATTTCCGAATTTGTAAATTTATTAGGAGGGGCGGTAAGGGGGGGCTATGGGGCAAAAACAAATAGAAATACAGTTAGGCCGTTCAAAATTGGTACAGATAGGTTTCAGAGCCCTGCAAGTCGAATGGGGATATTTTCGAAAGTGTAAAGTTATTAGGAGGGCCGGGAAAGGGGGAGGGGAGAGGGGGGGCAAAAAAATAAAAATAGAGTTAGATCGTTCAAAATTTGTATATAGAGGTTTTCGATACTCACAAATCGATTGCGGATATTTTCGAATTTGTAAAATTATTAGGTGGGGCGGGAAGGGGTGGGGGTGGTAAGGGGGGCTATGGGCAAAAACAAATAGAAATACAGTTAGGCCGTTCAAAATTGGTACAGATAGGTTTTAGAGGCCTGCAAGTCGAATGGGGATATTTTCGAAAGTGTAAAGTTATTAGGAGGGCCAGGAAGGGGGGGGGGCAGAGGGGCAAAAAAAATAAAATAGAGTTAGATCATTCAAAATTGGTACATAGAGGTTTCCAATACCTACAAATCGATTGCGGATATTTTCGAATTTTTAAAATTATTGGGAGGGGCGGGAAGGGGGGAGCAGAGGGGAAAAATAGAGATATATCGTTCAAAACTGGTGCATAAAGGTTTTTGATACTTACAAATCGATTGCGTTTATTTTTAAATTTGTAAAATTATTAGGAGAGACAGGAGGGGGGCGAAGGGGGAAAATAATAGAAATAAGAGTTAGAGCATTTTGGGAATTTTTTCCGAAGGCAGTGAGAACCCTGTGCGACATTTTTCCTAATCAGATTTTGTTTCTCTTTTTTTTTTTTTTTTTTTTTTTTTTTTTCACGTGATAAAAATTAATGCAATTTTGAGAATTCAGTAATTATAGTGATTCATTTAAAAATAGGAACCAGCGAAGCGGGCGTTGCCTGCTAGTAAATTTATAAAATTCTATCAACATCATAAAATTAAAATTATTTTATATTACTAAAATTAGAATTATTTTGAAATCAAAATGTATGCTTGAAAACAAATTTCCTAAGAGAAATAGTTATTTAAACTAGCTCAGGAAGGTAAAAGTTACTCGATTATACCAAAAAAAAAAAAAAAAAAAAAACAATAATAATAATAATAAGTATTCACATACACATCTACAGAGATTTTTCGAAAATCTCATCTGTTCAGAATTGTAAGTCTTGTTGCTGATTTTAACTATTAGTAAACTATTATAGCCAATTTTTTTTTTTTTTTTTTTTTAATTATTTCACATATATTAGCTGTCAATGAATAAATATATATATATATAAATTACTATAGATTTTTAAGGCGTTATGCATTAAATATTTGCTATGATAGTATTTTCTCTTATATTTTATATATCTCTGAATAAAACTATTTACTTTTTTGTACAAATTTCGATAGGTTTCTTACGATTTTCGATTCGTTACTAATAATATTACTTTGATTTTGTCAATCGTATAATATATATATGTAGTAATACAATATAAATAGTGCAAAAATTTGAAATTTAAAGATGATTTAATTTCAGTATTAAAACAATTATTCGGATCATAAGCGAAGACTACCCAAATCAAACCAAAAAAGAAATAAAGTAAAATCGAAATGAATTATTGGAAATTGGAATGACAAAAAAGCATTATTTGGATTCTAACGTTTTCAAGGGCCTGGTATATATACGAAATTCTATTTTAACATAATTATTTTCCTTTTTTATTCATAAAAAATCTTCAATAAGTTTTGTTAAACAAATACATGCATGAGAGCGTCCAGAAATTGTTCTTTTTATTTCATTCGAAATACGGGTTAATAGATGGCGCCAGTAATTTTTCACTCTACAAAAGGTTGATCTTGCAATAGAGGATGACCTCACTCTTTCACGAAATGTGGGAAATGTCACATTTTCAAGAGCGACAACAGTGTTTTCTCACCTTAACTGGTTTCAAAATAGTGGTCACTTTTTTTTAAGGAGTGAGATTTTCACTCTAGAAATTTTAGAGAGTAATGGTCAATGAAAAGATTTTTTTTTTTTCCCGAACTTAACGCAGCTTTACTTTTTAACATATTTTTCTCCTTTTATTTACTATCCTTGAATCTGTGAATTAAATAAAAATAAATTTACTTTCTTAATTATTTTTTAAGTTAAGTTCATTTATTTCCTTTTTACCTAACAATTAAACTTTTATTTAGCCTTTGTCTTGATCGTCTAAGCAATTTTTATGTAGCATTCTTTTTCTACATTTATTAAAGCCTTTTATCAGCTTTTGTGTTTCATTTTAATTTTTTTTTACTCTTTAAGCAGTACATCTGTAGCTTTTTAAGCAGATTCTATATCTGCAACTAAACATTGTTCTATCTCTGGACTCATTTCATAGCTAAACAAAAATTAAAAGACCAAATTTCAGATAATCTTTACTAGGAAATCGATAAATGCAAATTCCAGTTCTAATTACGATGTAATCTGTGTCTGTTAATTAAAATTTATAGTAAAAATCTGATTTATTTGACATGCGAATTATACAAAGGAAATTACAGTGCTTCTTTCATTGTTATGGAAGTGTATACAGGGTTCCCACGGTCCCTAACTTTGTGTACTACTACTTTTAAATAGACACTTTTGTTATAAAATAAGCTTTAATACATAAGAAGAATTTTGTTTTTAAAGATTACTGGAGAAGGAATATTTGGAAAGAATACGGGTCCATGGGAAGAGATATCAAAATGCTCTGGGGTTCTCTGATGTCTGAAACGTAAAGATAATACAATTTTTTCCATTCAAAGCGTTTTACTGAAAAAAGCCTCATGGCACATGCACAGGTATTTTTTACCCATATCTCTATACGTAATAAAAATTTTGAAATGTTTGATAAATATAATTTTATATTGGATACAGAACTAAAACTCTGCTAAATGACGTTGAATTCCGTCCAGCTGTTCTTACGTGATACCTGGACAAAAACAGCGTTACAGACATACAGATACAACGACTCAAATACACACACACGCAGACATAAAATTTTCTTATGTAATATTTGGCTTACACGATGCGTAAAATATCAAAGTATCGCAAATGTTTTTGATTCTGAGAAATTTAACGATAAAAGTCTAATTTTATTAATATATATAAAAATGGTGTATAGCTCTCAAGTGGAAAAAGAAAAATATATCTTCATATACAAAGCAACTTTTCTATGAAGAACAGTGATGTTTTCCTTTTTCCAGACATTAAAGACTTATCATAGATAAGTGAGATTCGATTTTATGATGGTTTTACATACATTTTATGAATAATATTACATTGTCCAATCAAAAATTTAACTTGTCCACATTAACCGCATGTCATGAGTCTAGTGTGGACAAAACAAAGTAAACAACAAATTATATTTAAGAAACTCTATTTCCATATTGTATGGATAAATTTATTAACCGAAATAAAGACAAACATGCAAAGAGTTTTCAGAAAAAATATTTGATGTGTTACAAATGCTGTGTAATATACTTTTTGGAACAAAATATAATGTCCACACTTGCCACTTCTTTCCTAACGAATTATAAAAACCAAAGATACATTAACGGTACTATTTTATTAGTTTTTTCATTAAAAATGCTTTTTGTTTTTTTTTTTTTTTTTTTTTGAGTTGTTTTTTATGGAAGAAAATAATTAAATGTGCTAGTAAAGGGTTAAAAATTTGGGAAGTGCAATTTCATATAAATGAATGTCTTTCATCAATTGGTAGACAGACAAGATATAATTTTAAAACATACTTTTGATTAATGGTATTAAAAATTCTACAAACAATATTTATTCTCAATAAACTTTAAATGTAAATTAAATTTTTTTGAAAGAATCTGAATAAAAATAAATTCACAAAACATTTTCAGTGAGACATCCTTTTTTTTAGACAGGAAAAAAAAATTAAATAAAAATGCTGCATTATCAATTTCTCTAAAAGTTTCAGAAAAATAAACTAACTATCATTAAAAATAGTTTTATAAGTAACTTAATTCCCCCACTACAATAAAGGCTATAGTTATTGTTTTTCTAAATCGATCACGCTTCATCATGGAAGAATAGAAAATACTCTTAATACAAACTGATCCGAAACATTTTCTTTAGTCCTCCTCTTCTTTCATCAAGACAGGTAATTTTCTATTGGATTATGTAAAATAAAAGAACAAAAAAAAAAAAGCACTATATCTTTTTCTTACTGGATCAAAAAGGCAAGAAAAACCACAACCATTTACGGGGTTTCTGGATTACCTTCTTAGCTAAAAAACGGTTTACGGAGCATTGGCTAAAGCATTTTATCTTCTACAGTATCAAGACAGTTAATTCTTCAGCATTTTTTTTTTTTTTTTTTTTTTTTTTTTTTACTTTTTTACTGTATCTAAGCGGACTTAACAATCAACGTAAAGACATCCATTTGTTAATAAAATGAGACCCAGGAGAAAAGAGTGGAAGTCCTTCACTATTTTATCCGACTAAACATTCTTTACATCAGTAATTGTATAATGTACAGAAAAAAAATATATAAAAGTGGAATTGTAACTCAACTATAAAATATTTTTTGTAGTAGATTATTCTTTAAGGAATTTATTCAATCATCTGTATTTCCTGGATAGTTAATTTCGTTGAGGATGATTTGTTTTCTTAAACTGGAAATAGTTAAAACTTAAATTTAACGTTATTCAAGTTAGTTTTAAAAGTACCCGAAAAAGTTCTAGAAAGGTTCTTTATTAAGTTTTAGCTAAACATATTGATAATAAACATTTTCATCATTTGATGAATTAACTTTTTCTAGAAATACAAATTATACGAATGTTTTTAAAAGTTTTCCGAGAAACATCAGTAGAAATACTTATGTACATTCAAAATTTTATTTTTAATCAAGATGGATGCGTTTCAAGTGAAACTTACTGTTTATTGAAAGTACAACTATTAACTTAATTTCTATAAATGTGTAATAATATATAAATGTTTAAAAAAAAAATTATTTTGCAATAAATTAATAACAAAATAAAAATGAAAATGTTCTTACTTTTACATAAAAATATAAGTATGCTTAAAAAGAAGGTGATGTATAAAAGGAATAAGATAAGTCTATTGTAAAATTCATTTATTAGATACATCTATACACAAGTTCTCGAAATGCCATTTAGTAAAGTACGAGTACGGCTCAATACTATAGTATATACCCATTCATTTCAAATATCCCTCCTTAAAATTATTGGTGACTATTAAATAAAAAAATCCATAAAATTGGCAATACTGAGCACAGACATATTTTTTTAAAAGTGGTTCAGAAATTATTATTATTTGATTCCTGAATTCATTTTCTTTATTTGAAGTTTCGCAAATTACAACAACAATAATAATAATTTGCAAAAATGACGTTGCAGGGGTTGTACTCTCCAACCTTTTTTCAGGACAGTCGCATAGAAAAATATATTTTCGGCTTTTTGTCACCACTAATTCCATGCAGAAATACTTCTGGTATATTTAACGTAATGTGTCATGATTATACAGTGTAGAGATTATTTTATAAAAACAGTGGTAGTAATAAATATAAAAATTTCTCTTCCGTGAGAGTATCCCGAAAAAAAGGCGGAGAGCACGACCCCTGACACTGAAATTCAGCAGTAATGTTAGTCCCGCCTTTTTTTTTTTTTCTCACCACTATGACTGTAGAGAAATATTCTTCAATATGTAATTACGATGACATATGGAGAATAATGCTCTTTAAAATTAGCGGTGTGATAGAAGGTTGGATACTAACGTTATTCCGGAATATAAATGCAGGGGTCGCATTCTCCGCCATTTTTTTTTTTTTTTCTTTTTTAGGGCACTTTTAAGGATTATAAAATTTTCGACTTTTCTGCTACATCCATTAAAAAAAAAAATATATATATATATGGTATTTTCATAGTAATGTGTCGTCATTAAACAGGATAGAGATTTTTCTATAAAAATTGTGGTTTTAGAAAAGGCCGAAATTGCCCCAAAGTGCCCTAATAAAAGGCAGGAATGCGACCCCTGAAAATGTAATCAAGTATTCAATTACAAACTTTAAACATATTTTACCGAATTCATATAATCCATACCTGCTAACATTAATGATTTAAAATAAAAGTTTAAAAAGGTTCACTTTGAAGCTTCACTGATATCTTTCACAGCGGACTCGCAGCTTTTCCAAACATCCTCACATAGTGTTGACCGGCGACGAAACTGTATTTATTATATTCGTATACTTAAATTAACGATTTATTCCAGAGTATCGTCAGCTGGGGTCGATCTCTCTGCCTTTTCTCTAGGACACTTTTAGAAATGAGGAATTTCCGTTTTATTATTTATTATTTATTTATTTTATGTTTTTACCGCTAGTTTTATACAGAAATCTGTATCGTATCTTAATAGTAATTTGTCGTGATTAAATAGGATACAGATTATTGTATGAAAATAGTGGTAGCAAAACAAGCAGAAAAATATCATTGCATAAAGATTCCAAGGGATGGAACACTGGCGCAGAACTCATACCACTATTAATGAAACAAATTTTTCTACTTTTAAAATCAATGCTATTAAAGATAGAGAATTTTTTTTTTAAACAAATACCAGCATACGTTCTGCGCCAGTGTTCCATCCCTGGTGTCCTGAAAAAAATGGCGGGTTACAGCTCCTGCAGATACACCTTTAATACATTGTCGTCGGGGTATTTTCCCATTTTGAACAGTAAGCCACGCCTTTTATCGTTCCTCTAAAACGATATATTATTTATTAAAATGGTTTTAAAAATTCAAAATTAAATTGTAAAAATTTTAATCTTTGTAATTGATTCTGTAAATGTCACTGGAATATATATACACCAGCAGCATACAAAGTGTCAAATACGAATACGTAAAATCTTTTTTTTTTTTTTTTTTTAGTAAAGTACTTTTTTTAGAAGGACGCCTGAAGGCGGGCTTGTTTTTCATGAAAAACGCAATTTATATAACCCGCAAGCAAAGTGTTAATTTTAAATAGAATTCTTCTTCTTATTTCATTCTAGTTATATAACGTTGAAAAATTCTCTTCATATTTAATGATAATTGTATATTTAATAGAGTTATTCTTGTTATTCTTTAGGAAAAGTGATGCGACAAAAGGATGTGTACAAATAACATCACGGCAAAAATTAAGAGATTGGCAGCCAGTGTTGTCAGATTTTGCGGCTTTTTTATTCATTATCCATCACAAAATTTCAAATGCAGAGCTGCTAGCATTTTAGACTTTTAAATCAGAATTGCCACCAGTATTTTCAAATGGAATACGTTATATATTTTTTCAACGATAAATATTACCGAAAACAGCTGTAAAATTTTTCCGGTTTGAAGCCTCCCGTCAATAGACATGGCATCTATGCAAATGTAACGGTTGCCTGATCAGTTGGAAGATTAATCGTCTGTTTTATATATCAAATATCTTTTTTGAAATTTATTGGTGTCTATTGAATAAAAAATTAGCACGATTTGGCAACAGTGTCGGCAGCCATGCCAGGTTGGTGAAAACAATTTCGTTGCATTTGATTACAGCTGAAAAATGATAGTGTTAAATGTTTTAACCGTTTTTTAAGGCTTAAAGTTCAGTGATTTGCTTTAAATATTTTGCACTTTCTTTTAATTGTAGGAAAAATATTGAATGAATTAATAGTTTGGTACAATAAAATAATCTGTGCAAAATTGCTTAAAAGTGTAGTTTTGCATTTTATCTTTTTAATAAGCCTTTTTTAAAGTTTTCTATGAGCTAAACAGAGCACTAGATTTGTCATTTTCTTGTGTATTTCCACCACATTTCATAAAACGCAGCTTTATTTCATTATTTTCTAGTCAATTTAGATTAGAGTAAAGGTAAATGTGCAAAATTTTTGTTGCATTTGTTGATTTCGGATTTGCTGCTCTTCGCGCATATGTGTTTAAATTGATTTAAAGTATACAGTAACCGCCGCTTAATAAATTCACTGGTTAATAAAATCAGCCGCTTAATCAGATCAAATTGCCAGAACCGGAATCAAATCAATACAAACTACTTTAAAACCGCCGCTTAATAAAATCAACACCGCCGGTTAATAAACTCAAAAATATCTCTTCAGCAGCCAAAAATACCATTTATGCACGCTATTTTATTTTATTTATTTATTTTTTATTTTTTTTTTTACATTGTTTTCTTTTTTTTCTCTCTCTTTTTTGAAATAGAAAAATAAATTAAAACAGAACAAACCCTCCGTTATCACTCATTGTCGAAGATTTTACACTTGCAGCACAACTTATCTCCGTAACAATTTCAAAGAACGTATTCTTCAAAGCGCAGTAATAAGTTACAAATTTGATTTCAAAAGATATACTTTTTTTTTAAATTTCTAATCATTAAAGGACAATTTCTAGTTCTTGTTTTGAAATTTCTATAATATATGAGGTTTAAACGGAAAGATTTTAAATTTATAAGAACAGCGTGAACTTTTGGTAAAGTAATGACGACTTTCCTCAAATAAAAGTGCATAGGAACTTAGAATACATTTAATTTGCTTATATCGAAGAAACAGTTAATTAATTATCTATCAAAAATTAACTAATATTGTATACTAATTCCATTATTCGCTATCTCTTGAAGTTTCTTTCCAAATTGAGGGAAGTAATATATTTTCCTTAAGTGCAGAAACGTTCGCCGGATATGCAAATCAACCGCTTAATAAAATCACTTGTGCTCAGAACGAATGTGATTTTATTAAGTGGCGGGAACTGCATTGTCAGTTTTAACCCGTAGCCCTTTTAATCTAGTAATACTACAAATCTATTCAATGTACACTTTAAAACAAACTTTTTTTTTTTTTTTTAAGGTTAATTAAAAGAAATATATGGATTACATTTTCTTAAACAATGGTATTTATAAAGACAAATTATTCAGATAAATTGTATATTTTAAATATGGCATTATTTTTTAAAAGAGCTACATTTATTATCAACGTGTGGAATTTAACTTATATATAATATTTGCTTTCTTGTGATTTATGGTCATTAATAAGTTACCCCCCCCCCCAAAAAAAAAGGGGGGGGGGGGATTAGCATGCATAATACTAGGAGAAAACAAAGCTCATAATATTATCAATTTAAAGAATAAATAAAGAATAAATAAAATAAAATACATACCCTTTTTAATTACATTCTTCTGTAAAAATAAAACTCAAACAGACAACCTCATTCATATTCACATGCCAAAAACAAGAAAAAGTTACCACAGAAAATTAAAAGATACAAATTTTGTTCCCGTTGGCATTAAAAAAAAATAGAAATACTATATATATATATATTGGTTATAAATTTCAGAAACGCTGTTAAATAAATTTTAAAAACTTCGAGATGGATAAGTGCAAAGTCTATTACCGCACAACTTTGCTACCAAAATTTTGGATCATCTATTACACACACATACACAAACACACACACACACACACATATATATATACATATATATATATTTATATATAAATGGTTTTAAACTCCAGAAAGATATTTAAATTTTTAAATTGAATGAATATAATACTGTACACTACACATGTTTATTAATCTTATTTTCTTGAAAAAAGCAACATATACTTCAAAATTTAGCTACACAAGCCTTTTATTTTGACTATGCACACCGGAAAAAGACGGACTCAGCGCTTATAGGGTTAAATTTGAAATATGGCAGATGAACTAAAACATATTTGCTTAAATAAAACAAGGGAAAAAAATATGATCAAAAAAAAAAAAAAAAAAAAAAAAAAAAACGTGTTGTGAAATATTGTGACTTAGTACATGGATGGAACACGAGCGTAGAATTCATACCACTATCTATGTAAAAAACGTTTCTGCTTCTTAAGTCTACGATATTATAGGTAGAGACATTTCTTAGACAGATACCGTTATGAATTCTGCGCCCGTGTTCCATCCCTGTTAATACGATATAATATTTTTAATATGATGAGATTTTCAGACAGAGAAAAAATTATAAAGATCTTAGTAAAACATGTCACATTTCTTTATTAACACTTTCGCGACCGCTGACATAGATTCACGTAATTTGAAAATCTGTAACTCCTCCAGTGGGCTTTTTTTTTCGCAATTTGTATATTATTTATTTCTTAAAAATATACCCAATATTCATATTTGTACATTCAAATATACTATGGATACGAATACTTTGATTAGAAAGAATATAATTATAATGTGTATCTATTTGTAATATAAATGTGAATACAGAAAATTTTGTTCGGAAATATTGTAACTTGGGAGAATAACGCCTACAGGCGGAACTTACTGTAAAAAAGACAAAAACATGCGGTCGAGAAAGTGTTAGGACTCCTAAAATTTAGTCTCTGTCAAAAAAAAAAAAAAAAAAAAAAAAAAAAAAAAGGAGATTAAGGAAATTATTATTATTATTATTATTTTATTATTACGAAACACGTTGGGAAAATACATGAATGTTTTTAAATGTTTACAATTTCGGGTGAAAATATTAAAAATGAGAGAATTAAAACAAAAATCTTTAGTTTATTATTATCATTATTATTATATTATTACATTTTTATTTCCATTATTGATACATTTTAGCTTATAATTTATCGCTAATTAAAATATTTAGTGTATCGAAGAGATAGGGATATTACTCGTTAACACACAGTTCGGTTTAACTATGCTCAATCTCAGCAGGTTTTTCTACGAGTGATAAAAAGAGGCGATACAAGATTATATTTAGAGATTTGTTACTCAAAATTAAAATTTGAAGTCACTTTCTTTGATAAATTAGCTGAAAAGTCATTTTTATGATAACAATATGACTAATAGACTTTTAAACTAATAGTTTCTTAAAGCATGCCAGGATTTGCATAATCCTTATTTTTCGTTACCATTAATTTTTAATAGCAATATTTGTCATGAAATAGGTATATAATTTTAAATAACTTTTTATAATATAAAAATTGCGTTCAAGAGTTGTTACAAAAGAGTGGGTCTGTACGATCTCTGCATTCATATGCACTTCCGTTAGTGCAAGTTATAGCCAACTGAAAACAGGTTTCATTCCAGTCTTCACCTTATTTAATAGCAGGTAATAGTAGTAATTAATAAAAGATATTGTTCGAAAATTCTTATAGAATGATTACGGTCGATCCGCAGACATACCGTATAATTAAATTTATTCCAGAACGCCCTTAGTACTAGCCTTTTTTCTCACACCACTTTAGTTGTAATTAAATGTTCTTGAATATATAATTACCATAGTTAGCAAGTCTGCTGAATTCGCTGAGAGACTTCATACCACAAATATTTTATAACAATTTTCACTTTATTTATTCATAGAAAAATAATAGTCCATACTTGTAATACTAATTAATAACAGGAAAAATAACCTTCAACAAAAGTAGTGTTAAAAAAGGGCGGGCATTAACATTCTCTGGAATAAGTCTAAATACTGGAATATCTGAATCATAGTAACTGGACCCCTTTGTAAAATTGTAATTTTTAAGCAAAATATAAATGCCGAATCGTCAGTGGAGGCCTCAATGTGAATACTAAAACAATTTTGTGTTCTGTATGTTTGTGTGTTTGTATGGCTCACGATAGCAGCTGTAAAAATCACTTCATTGACTTGCAAATTGGAACACATGTTCATGGCTCACACGGAATCAGCTGTATAGTTTTGGGTGTATATTCAATTTGTAATTCGTGTGTAGGGACTCATCAAAGTTTACCTTATCATTACGGCCTACGGACAGAATTTCTCTGTATCGCGATACAGGCCCCAATATCACCCGACTATCATGCAGATTGGTACACATTTTCACGCTTCATAAAGAAATAGCTGTATAGTTTCTGGCGTGTATCTTTATATTGTTTATGGTTCGTGTAAAGGGATACGCCAAAGTATATTTTATCATTATGGACTATTTCGTTTAAATGCATTTTTACTTAGTTTCACAGCATTCAAGATAATTAAACTAACATACATTTTAAGATGCTTAGAATCGTTTCCTTTTTTTTCCTATAGAAGAATGCCCGTAGAGACTTAATAATTATGGAATAAATAAAAAAGATCTACTGAGTAATGAGTGGTGCAAATAGGACGTTGAGACTCCTGATTTGCAGATCTACGAGTTTTGTAATTATTTCAGAAATGAAATAATAAAAAATAAATAGATATGTTGTGATAACAAATACAAAGAAAAACGTTTTGATTTTTCTTTTCTTTTTCTTTTTTTTTTTTTTTTTTTAATAATGTATATAAACGTAATTTTATATTTATCAAAATTTAAGTTTAAATATGAAAGCACGCTTTCTTAAATAAAAAAAGAAAAAAGAAGAAGAAGAGAAAGAAGGAAACAGATATTTTTCATTATGAAAGAATTATTTCGCTTAACATTAAATTATTCTAAACATTCATAAATATATAGAGTTTCGATTTCACTGATCATTATGTATAAATAAAAGTTTTGAAATATTTAAAATTAACTTCCATTTCGATCATTAATCATTTCTTGTAGTCGTCTTGTTACTTTTATACAATGTCAGATCTCTTCAACCCAGAAATTTTGTCAGTAAATTAAGGACATCTCGAAATGGAATGTCACTATCAATTATATCGAACATAATATCCGGCTTTCTATTAAATTTGTCTTCAAATCATATCTACCAGACTGCACTGAATTCTAAACATTGCCTTATCTAATTAGTTCATCGTTAGAGGTTTATCAGGACGACTGTTTATAATTCTAAAAGGTAATAGCAGCGTAACGTTGAACTACATTCTCTTATCAAATTTGGATGAAATATTATCAATTGCTCACGAGCATTAATTACTGTAGCCTGCAGGTTATTTCTCTTCAAAAAGCTATTTCTCAAACAAATGTTCGCGTTGTAGCTTATTTAAAACAATATTTGGATGAAAGTTCTGCTTGCTTTAATTTAAATTGAGAATGAAATGGTGAACAACACACACACATATATATATATATATATATATATATATATCAATGTACATATTTAATCGTTTTTTAATATTTATTTTTAATTAGTAGGTTTTTTTCTTTGTGTAAAAAAAAAAAAAAAAAAAAAAAAAAAGCAATATATGTTACTAATATTTTTATCGTTTATGAGGACACATATTTTAAATTAATATTTTCACCCTTCAGTTACTCCATAATTTAATAAAGAGAAATAAAGGCACATGTAAAAAACATTTATGACAACAAATTTAAACTATGCAATTTACCCTTACCAAGCAATAATTTCAACGTGCTTTAATAAAGCGGAAAAACAAAGTTATATTGTTAAACAAGTCTGCCGTTCTTTTGAAAGGGGTTGTGACAGCATCTATCACGCTTCACCATAGGATTTTGTAAGAGCCCCTCTCAAAAGGTTAAAAAATTCCTATTCAGCTTCTTTTAACATTGTTTTTACAATAATAACAAGAATTTCTGTTGTATAGTTAATAGCTACCAACTTGTACTTTTTTTTTCTTTCTTTTTTGTACCGAAAAATTTTAATCGAAATTTCAATAAGTTTTTTAGCAGTTTTCTACGAATAAACATGATATTTTTTTTTTGCAAAGAAATACTGGTGTTAAAAAACCGTACAGATTCGTGCCTGTGCATAATTGAATATGATACATACTTGTCAACATACTAATTAATATTCCATAGTATTGTTAGCTCCGCCTTCTTTTTCACATCGGTATCTTTTTAGAGTATTTTTCCTCTTATTTAATTATAATTGCATTTGGAGAATATTACTCAATTTTTTAAAGTATACCTTGCTTAAAGGACTCGACACCTTCCCCTTAGCTGTTAATTGTTTGATTTGTAAAGTTTTTGAGTAATCATTACTTTTTATAATGAGCTCAATTGAGTATATTGAGTATATAACTAAATATTTTAAACATCCAGTTTTGCTGGTAGTATAACACACCATTTAACTACTAAGTTCGCACATTGTCCTAGTAATTCCAAAATTTGCAAGTAATTATTTATAAACCTAAGACTCAAAAGAAGAAAAAAAAAAAACTTCTTTATGTATATTTTTTTGGACAAATATTTAATGACTGCACAACTACAAAGCGGCGTGTTTACTTCCTATTTTAACACATATAATAGAGTTAAACACATTGAGCATAAACAACCTATCCAAATTACTAATAATACATGTATATATGTCAGAATATATACAGTTTTCTGATTTTTGAATCGAAATTAAGGAACGCAAACACGCTTACGGTATTTAACAATATGTCCGCACAAAAATTCTACAGTATTCCATTCCATATGTAATTAATTCAAAAGTAGAGGGTGTGTAAACAGGCACCCCTTTTAATTTATCCTGGAGCACTGATAATAACCACTTTTTTTCCACTCTACTTTATTTGCAGTCAAAATTTCTCCAATATATAAGTGCGATTAACATTTTCGCGACCGCTGACGTAGATTCATGTCATTTGGAAATTTGTAACTCCTCCAGTGGGCGTTTATTTTTATTTATTTTTTTTTTTTTTAATTTGTATGTTGGTGTATTTCTTAATAATATTCCTTGTATTCATATTTATAGAATCAAAATACTATGGATGCAAATACTTTCACTAGAAAGAGCATAATTATTATGTATATTCATATGTAATATAAATATTGATACAGAAAAACTTGTTCTGAAATAATGTAGCTTGAAAGAATAACGACCACAGGCAGAACATACAACCAAAAAGACAAAAACATGCGGTCGCAAAAGTGTTAAATAAGAAGGTACCCTTGAAGAAAGATCAGATGTTGGGAAAAAGGGACGGATACTAATAATGCTTCGGAATGAATTAAAATGTTGGCATGTCTAATGCAAATATGCATATATTTAAACTTCAAAGTGCAGCAGAAGGGGGAGATTAAATATAAATATATTGTTTTGCTTATGTGCAAAATGGCGCACTAAAGAGTTTAAATGTTTTTGTAATTTTTTTTTTTTTTTTTTTTTTTTTTATAAACAGTTATAATTCCCAGCGAATAATTATTAAAGTTTTCATACAGTATATACTGTCTAACCCTTTCAAAGAAATCATTATTATCATCGTCATCGTCGTCGTCACAGAGGGTTTTAGAAGTACTCTAGAAAGCTTTTAGGAGTTTTTATCAAACGAACCACATATCACGCAGATGTCTGCTTAAAACTTCACACGTAGTATTTCTCAGAATATTGAAATTCTATTAGCCAATTACTGAATGAGTAATTATTTTAAGATAATTATATATGCTTAGCATATTTGGGGCGTCTACGACTATAACCATAGTTGTCAACATTTTAATTTATTCCGGAGCATTTTTAGCTCCACCTTTATTTCGCAACACTTTATAGAATTATTCTCTCCAATACATAACTACAATAAGGAAAAAAAAAATCTCTTAATAAGAAAAAATAATTCTCATAATAAAAAAATAAAAAAGAATTATCTTAATAAGAAAAGAATCTCTTAAAAGAATAATTCTCTTAAAAATAATAATTATCTTAATAAAAAATTCGGTTAAAGAAAAAGTGGTATGAAATAAAGGTGGGGTTAAAAATGTTCCGGAATAAATAAAAATGTTGGCAACTCTGCTATAACACACATAAGGATGGTATTTTTGAGCAGAACTCCGACTATTATAAGAATAAAGAATTCTTAAGAGAATAGTGCACCTGGAAGACAGCTCTTCAAAATCACTGTCTTAGAATTATGAAAGTTTGCATCCATATGCACTAAAATATATCAGTATTAAGTATATTAAAATCTCTCGAATGATATTTAAAAAGAATGCTTTATACGACCAGTGTTGCCCAATTTTGTGACTTTTTAATATAACATCCACAACTAAATTTTAATTCTAACGATTGGCTAATTACTCTGAAGATTAATCGTCCATTATATATATAGAATATCACTTCTCAACATTATTGGTGACTATTGACTAAAAAAGTAGTGAAATCTAGCAACACTGCATAAGACTCGGTTTTTAAAATTTTCCCCCCAATTTTACATTTGTATTGTTTACCAATATATTCTAAACATATTTGATTATTTCTTTATGATTTTATTGATAAGATACACTTTAAACAGTGTGTGTGTAAGAAGTTGTTACACTTTACTATAGTATTTTACTTGAGCTCCTTCAAAAAAGATTAATTCTAAAAATATAGATATACAATATATATTATGTTTGAATAATAAAAAGTTTCATGAATTTCGGCATTCAATCGTAAAAGTACTTTTTTTCTTTTAATCCTTTGGGTACATTTGACGAGTGAGACTCGTCATGCGCTTACTTGGGCGAAGTTACGGTGGACGAGTCTGACTCGTCATCTGAATTTAAGAAGTAGGCGTTAATGTTTGCGACACCCCCGCCAGTGGGCGTTGATCTCAAACACTTTCCTGGCGTTTTTTACGATATCTTACAACCATACTTATATCATCAATATAAGTATATTCCAAATAAAATGTATTAATTTTACATATTAACACTTTCGCGACCGCTGACGTAGATTCAAATCATTTGAAAATCTGTAACTCCACCAGTGGGCGTTTCTTTTGCAATTTGTATGCTATTTTTTTTTTTTTTTTTTTTTTAAATATATAATTAATATTCACAAATTTACAGTGAAATATACTATGGATACTACTTTGATTAGAAAGAATAAAATTATACTGTAAATCCATTTGTAATATAAATGTGAATAAAGAAAATTTTGTTCTGAAATATTGTAACATGGGAGAATAACGCCCACAGGCGGATCTTACTGTCAAAAATTCAAAATCATTCCATATAGCGACAAATTAAATCCGACCCTTGGGCATAAAAATCTTCAAATAATTCAGTACTCAAATGGTTAATTAACTTATCAGTCAATCCAAAAATATGTAGATATGTTCAGAATATACTTATAAAGTATAAAAAATGTAAAATCGAGGGGGAAATTTAAAAACTATTGGAGCATTTTATTTTATTTATTTATTTATTTAAAAAAAAATATATATATTATAATTTTTTATTTTAGTAGTTTTCGAGAAGTTTCAATGTACTTAATATGGATAGTGTTCAATGCTTATGTATGGTAACTTTCACAACTCTAAGTAATATCAAAGAACGATTTAACGATTTTCAAAGCCAACTTTTCGATTTCGACTTTAAAACTTTTATTAAAAAAAAAAAAAAAAAAAAAAAAAGAAACATGCGTTTTTTTTTTTTTTTTTTCTACTACTTTTTTCTATCACTATTTGCTATGCTATTCCATTAAAAAAAGTAAAAATATGATAAATATTTCTTTTGGGGAATGCTGTTCGGAAAAAAATAAAAAGTTACTCATATCCCTGCACTGGATTTTCTATACAAGAATTTTCCATTGCAGTTCTGTATAGATACGTGTAGGTTAAAATAAAATTAGTTGAAATTTCATGAATTAATATCGCATATTATTAATTTTATTTTCAATTAAATATTTCTTTCAAATTGAAAAAAAAAAAAGAATTCATAAAACTACAAAAGAATGAATATTAATTATTTCAATGAGATTTTCCCTTTTCTTTTTAAGTTTGATTTTTTTTTTTTTATTATTATTATTATTAACATAATAAAGAATCTTTAATAAGTGTATTCTAAGACGCTGTTTTTTATATTCTGATATTTTGAATATATTTTCTCATCATAAACGAATATTTCATGACCTCTTTTCATATATCAACATCATTAACGAAATTCCGAAATATTGTCCTGCTCCATCAATTAGTAAAATAATATTTCATAATGCATTATAATTTTATCCTAAAACATCTTAGGCGTATTTCATTATCTTCTTAATCATGTAAAGAAAATTTTATAATTCAAAATACGAAGATTGTCTTGTGAACATGTCGTTATACATAGCTGCCAACATTTTAATTTATTCCGGAGCATTTTTAGTCCCGCCTTTATTCCATACCACTTTTTTTAAAGAGTAAATTTTTCTTATTATATCGTAGTTACATATTGGAAAAAAGTACTCAAAAAATTAAGTGGTACGAATTAGAGACGGTGCTAAAGATGCTCCAAAATAAAGTAAAATGTTAGCAACTATGCATTATGCTGTGTAATTCTTTCAGGCAAATGTAAATCCTAAATTTAATTTCTTACATCCTCAAATAAATAAATTTCTTGAAATTGTATTTAAAACTATAACAAGTCTGTGATATTTATGAATATTTTTTATGAAATGAGAAAATAATCCTGTTGGTGTTGTTTCAGATTCTCTCTTTTTTCAATCATTCAGAATTATTTCAACTCTGAGACAATTGCGAAGATATTTACTTATAAGAAATTACACATATATACATTACACTAACTTTGAAGTCGATGTAAGAAAAATCTATTAGAGCTATTTAACCTTAGCAATGGCAATTCCTTTACAAATACTGAACAAAAAAAAAAAAAAAAAAAAAAAAAAAAAACAGAATTAACCAGCAAAATTAGAAGTGATTATTTATATATATATATATATATATATTAAAAAAAATGTTTAAAAATATGTATAAAAATTTATAAAATATAAAGTTAAATTTAAGAATTCAGGGACGAATTCTTGTAGTTGGTAATTAAATTAAGTGGGAATAACGTATCTCATTGCCATACTTGCCGACATACTAATTACTATTCCGTAGTATTGTTAACCCCGCCTTCTTTTACACACCAGTAACTTTTTAGAGTATTTTTCTTCTTATTTAATCGTAATTGCATCTGGAGAATATTACTCTAAAAATTTATTGGTGTGAAAAAAAAAAAAAAAAAAAAAAAAAAAAAAGGCGGGACTAACAACACTGCTACGGAATATTAATTAGGATGTTGGCAAGTATGCTCATCGTTATTAAAAGGATTAAAAGTACGTTATTAAAAGATATAGATCGATATTTGTAAAAAGGTTATAAATAAAAACACTTGAGAAAATGATTGACTGTTAGAAACAGATAAAGAAAGAGAGAGAATAAATTAAACAGGATAACTTACAAACAATCGAATGAGATAAATTACCTTTTCTCTCTTTATTTTATACGCAATTTAGCTTAGCTTTAAATTAATAAAATAAAGATGAATAGTTCATACCTGCCAATATTTTAACTTATATTCCATAAAATTATTAGCACGTGCCCCTTTCATTACGCAACTTTATTTTTAGAATATTTTTCTCTAAATGTAAATATATATAATAAAATAATAATAAAATAATCTGAAATAAATAAATAAATAAATAAATAAACAAACGAAGAAAATACACAGTTAAAACAATAATAATATTATTATTATCTAAAATCTGGACAAAATTATAAACTCAAAGTCATAAATTTTTTATTCTGGTATTTTTAATCTGAATAAATACATTTTATAATAAGGAACCAATTAATGGAATCGTTAGAGATTAACATTTTCATCATTTTTCTTAAAAATACTTGTAATTTTAATATGTCATATGGCTAAACTAAAAGTAATAAATTACTGAGATTAAGAAATGAACATAATTTAAATTTTGGTGCTAACTATAAATACACACATTCAAAAATAAGTTAGGCCGTCATTTTTTTTTTTTTTTTTTTTTTTTTTTTTAATTATTTTAAATATACGGCTCAATATACAGTGTGGGACAAAAAAAAAAAATAAAAAAAAATAAATAAATAAATAAAATAAATAAAATACCACACTGTAGAATTAGAAATATTGACGTATACCTGTTTGTAATCACTTCAATACTGATGATTGAGAGAAATAAAATTGTCATGTTTGAATAATACCAAAGAGATAAAATTATACCCAAGTACAGCCGGGAAAAAAAAAAAAAAAAAAAAAAAAAAAAAACGCAACACTCGGTATAACTTCGTTGCTAATCGATGCACAAAAAGGTAATAGGCATCATTCGACTGGTAATTATTAGTACTTTAGAAAATGAAGTGAAATTTTGAATTGGGGATCGTCTACATATTAAAACGTGCACCAACATTGATTTTTTCAATAGTAATACTCTATTTTTATTTTATATTCCAATTCCCGGTGTCGCGATTATGCGAAAAAGTATATTGGTTGTATATTTTACTTTATTTTTTATATAGTTATAACCGTTCAAAGTTTGAAGGAGCTAATGTTAAATTCATATTTCAAACTTTTATTATTATCTCTAAATATTATAATCCCAGAACAATTTGGTATCAGCAATGGCCTTTCAGCCCCTCACCAGGTCTACAGATTAGTTGAGCACATTACCACCGGCAAAATTCGGAAATAATATACTGCGGCAGTTATATTTGACATTGAAAAGGCATTTCAAAAAATTTGGACCTCTGACTTAATTTTTAAACTTATTTATTATAACCCCCCCCCCCCTTTTAAATTAATTGATAGTTACCTACTTAACAGAAACTTCCACGTCAAGGTGAAAGACACTCTTTCACGGACTTTTTTGCCCATTTTGGCGTTCCTCAAAGCTCCAAAATTACCCCTAAATTATTTAACCTTTATATTAACGATATTCCCCGTTATCCTCGTACCTCATTGGCAATTTTTGCAGACGATTCCTGTATTTTCGCTTCAAGCGTCAACAAGCGTTATGCTATTTCGGCGATTTCCCGTCACCGCAAAATTTTAGTTAACTGCTTCTATAAATGGAGAATATCATTTAATACTAGCAAAAGTGAAGATATTCTTTTTTCACGGGGAAGAAATGCAATGACATCTGATAAACGAGATAAATTCCAAATTAGTCTCGACGCCACCCTCCTACCATGGTCAAATCACTGTAAATACCTTGGTGTTATTCTAGACCAATCTCTCACTTTTCAACAACCCATTCTCACCACGCGTAATAAATTCCGTACAGTTAAAAGTAAATTACTTCCCCTCTTAGCTCGGAATAGTACATTAAACTTTAAAAACAAATTGCTCTTGTACCCTTCCTACTTAAGACCCATTTTAACTTATGCTTGTATGGTATGGTCATATGCTGCCAAATCGCATATCAAGTTACTCATTAGGGCTCAAAATTCAACTATTCGGCAAATTCTTGATATGCCTTGGTACGTTAGAAATTTTCATATTTATGAAGAAATTAATACTCCTCAACTTAATGATTTCATCCAACCCTTAAATGTTCAATTTCATTTGGCACTTGAAAGCTTAGATAATCCTGCTTTAAACACTCTCGCAACATATGACCATAATGATCCTCTTAATAGACGCAGACCCAGTCTAAACTCCCACCTTTAACCTTTTTTGTGTTAGCGTTTTTGCCTTTTCACTTTTCTTTCGCCTTCGGGCCTTGACTTCTCTTCAGAGATTATATCCTGCCCTTGTCATTATGTTGTCTCGTGTTGTGCGTTTATGCCATTGTGTAATAAAAATAAATAAATAAATAAATAAATAAAAATTTGTGTTTTAACATACCAAAATAATTATAAAATTTGCTCCTTGAAAAATAAAAAATATTCTTACTATCCCTAAACTTTCTCCTAGTTGTGTAATGCTGTACTTAACCTTTCTACTCATTTTCAATATTGTATTTCATCTTTCCATAAGCTCTAAAATTCCTTTGTTATTGTTCCTTTTATGCCTCCCCCCCTCCTCTCTCCTTTGCAGTGAAATTGTTGTTCGGGACTCTTACTCGTTAGCTTCCCCTTTTAGATAAAGGAAGATGTGTGACTCTGTCCCAGGTGCCTCCCAACCATTCCATCATAACTTCGTAACTTATTATTATCTTCATAAAAAATAATTTGATCGATATAACTTTTTTTTTTTTTTTTTTTTTTTTTTTTTTTTTACGAGATACAGTGAAGAAACCCAAACATAATCCATTATCACACTCTTGATTCTGAAAAAAAAAAAAAAAAAAAAAGTTAATAAATTCATATTCAAAAAAAGTTACAAATTATGGCCTTTATTAATTTTTACATAAAATGAATCCAAATGCTGAAAACTATGGGTGTGCGAATTTGCAGCTCATTGCAGTTATTAGTTTTCGAGATATAAATAAATCCTGCTTTTGGAGTGGTTTAGGGGAGCGTCTCTTATGAAGTTTTTGCATGAGATAATGAATAAAGTCTTAAAAAATAACAGAGAAATTAAACAAAATATTTTTATATTTTATTTACGGGTCAAACTGTATAACAACAACGCCAAACGCGAAGACATGAAAAAAAAAAAAAAAAAAAAAAAAAAAAGATGATTTTTAAACATTAATGTTAGCTAAGGAATTATTGTTTTCTAAAGAAACAAGCCCGGCCTTTCATCGTTCTTGAAAAGAAAAAGAAAAAGTCACTATGCGTATTCGTATATAAACCCTTATTTTACGTTGGCAAAATTATATGGAAGTAGCATTTGTCTCATCGATTACTGGGGATAAATTCTGAATCCTTTAAACGAACACTAGAAGGGAAAAAAAATCAAGTAAATAGGCGGGGCTTACTCTTTAAAATAGAGAAATAGGTGGAACGTGAAAATTGTAAATTTAAAAAAAAAAAAAAATACGAATGGTGTTGAAATGCAATGCAGACTTTTTAAATCGCTTCTTAACTACCGTCATAATCAAAAGGTTAATCATTTAGTTTATATATTGATTTATTTTTTCTGTTTATTTATTTTCGGTGGTGGGCGGGGGATTATTATTTTAAGGCTACTTCAGTTTTTAAAAATTACTTTTACAAATATATTTTAATTAAGTAACTATATTTTCATAGAAATTACAAAACAAATCGTACAGTTTCAAAGAATTAAACTGACCAAAACTGGTAAGTATGATTAAAATTGTTTAATTTTTACTTCATTATACTTTACAATAATTTATCTGATAAGATTTAGTTTATGCATTGTTATGTGTATATATATGTTTTCGCTGTTCGTATATTATGTCACACCTACAAAATAATGCGAAGGAAACAAATTTTATTGGTGATTATTATAAGCCACGATGACACTTTTGAATTGAAAAATATCGCACATTTTTCAAAGAACGCTGCCTGAGCAATTTAAATTGTACTCTCTAATGAACTATTTAAGTATATGCGTATTAAAAAAAAAAAAAAAAATCAGTGATAACCTATATACTGTAAAAATAATATCGTATTAGCATTATATTCATTTTTATAAGTTTTTTTCTTCAAAAATGTCCGGTGTCAAACAGTAAAATTTTGTCTAACTTTTGTAGAATATTAATTTTATTTTTCTAGATTTACAGATAAACCCCAAACACATTTTTGGTTATAACTCTATGAATATTAAAGTAAAGTATACAAACTGTATACTTTTCCGCACTGCAAGACTCTCAGGAATTCAATTAAGAAGTCAAAATTGGGTGTTGCTTTTAAAAAAGTTGGCGCTCATTTCAATATGTAGATGACCCCTAATTCAAAATTTGACATCGTTTTCAAAAAGTACTACTTCTAATTTCCTCTTGAACGGTGTCTATTAGATTTTTCTGCGTGAATTAAGAACGAAATTACAGCGAGTGGTTTTTTTTTTCCCCGATTGTACATTTTTGATTTAATGATTCGCTTTGTTACACTCTACGAACTACTTAATAAAAATCTGCATAAATTTTCTTTTTAAACGTAATATGATAAACATATTCTTTGTATTCTATTACGATTTATTATATGAAATAAACACGCTATCTTTTAATATATGAAAACAGAGCAATTTATTCATTAGATCTAGACAATTACTTAATGAAAATGTTCATTCTGCATTGGGTAATTCTACCATTTTATGGAATTACTGCTTTAATATGCAATGGCATAGTACAGTAAAGACTCGTACTATAAAGCGGGTGCAAGTTTGTCTCATGAATATTACAATTTTATTTTTTAACACCACTAATTTTATATCAAAGCAACTGCTTTATATGCAAACTAAATCGCGTGTATGAACCAATAGATTGGTACTCTAAAAATGTAGAGACATTAAAAAGTAAAACTGTTTTATTTATTTGTCATATCTGCCACCGCGTTGTACGAGACTTTACTGTATTATACAATTTTTTAACATAAACCTCAGAAATTTCACTGTGTTAAATAAATATATATATATATATATATAAATATATAAATATATATATTTTTTTTTTTTTTCCTATCACTTACAAAGTTGTAGTTTGCAGATTTCGAATCTCCCACACCTCTTACCTTCTACAGACTTAACATTTTCGAGCGGATTGAAATTAGGACTATTTCCAGGTCTGGTAAAAAAGAAATTCGGCAGTATTCTTTGTGGAATTTAACTTAAAGTAGAAAAAGTTGTGATTACTTACAGAATTATAGGTGCTCATGGGATCGGATAGGTAATTTTAGTAATTTGAATCAAATAAACGTACTACTGACGCCATGCAGTAAGGTGTATTGTCACCATGAAATGCTGATTGTGGAAAATCGGAGATGCATCCAATATAGTCAGTCAGGCATCACTTTTATAATGGCCATATTTTATTCCGA
Source organism: Salticus scenicus (assembly GCA_963930645.1). Taxonomy (NCBI): domain Eukaryota; kingdom Metazoa; phylum Arthropoda; class Arachnida; order Araneae; family Salticidae; genus Salticus; species Salticus scenicus. The sequence continues at coordinate 151,034,582 of OZ005653.1, forward strand.
GTTAATTGATTCATTGAGCATGGAAATTTGCCCGACTCCTTGAAATTTTATGCATCTTCGTACCATAATGTACGGAGAAAGCGTCACTGTTTTGAGAGTGTAATTTTCATTAAATCAGTCAACTTTCTCCAGAGATGCCAACATTTTAATTTATTCCGAAGCATTTTTATCCATTCCTTTATTTCATAACACTTTAATTTTAAGCGTAACTGTTCTTATATTATCGTAGTTATATAATGAAGAATATTATTCTATAAATAAAGACAGGGCTAAAAATATTCCGGAATAAAATAAAATATTGCAACCATGCCTTTTCGACGTCCTAATAGGTTATTGTTATCAGCTCGAAATAAATTAAATTTAACTCATCAGCGAAAACCAAGTTAGATCAATAATTAACTTTTAATTAACTGACAATTTTGTTCTTTTTTGTTCAACTGAAGTCTTCTTTTTACTTTCTTTTACCCATAGGGTCGAGAATGTATTGTTTTAGGGTCAATTTTCCGAATGTGAGTTTTTGTTATATTTACACGTTCTGAGGTCCCCTGAATACGAAAATCATGTTTTTAGCGAATAGCCTGTGTGTCTGTGTGTGTGTCTGTCTGCCTGTGTGTCTGTTATCAGCATATTTCAAGAACAAACAGTAGCAGAAATTCCAAACTCGGTATTCTAAATGTGTATCATAAAGGATGCTACAGTAAACTTTTCGTTGAGATGAACAAATGGTTCGTGTACAGGGACACTCAAAGGTATTCAAATACATTACGTCTATGGGGGAAATTTCAGGTAAGTAGAGTTTAACATCTGTAGACTGCACTAAACCAAATGAAATGAATATATATTTTTTGTATTGGAGATAGTCAACTGGTAAAAAAAATTTTGTGCATGTAGGAGCCTCGCCTTCCCCCCTGGGGGGAAGTCCCCATCGAGGGGAGTAAATTTTCATGATGGGTATCTTTCAAAAGAGCTCGCCAATACCTTTAAAATGAATGGCTGAACCATCGATCTGCGATAATTTAAAATAAAGTTATCGATTTTTTTTTTCATTTTTAACAATTTTTTTTTTTTTTTAATGTAATATTGAGAATAAATTCAACCTTTTTTTTATATATATATATTTAGTGTTATACTACTTCTTTAATATGGAAATCGTCTGCATTATCATAAAAGATAATTGTTTTAAATAATAATTTTAATAAATTATTTTTAAAAAACAGAATTATTTTTTAATAACCGAATTAAATTCTATATAAATGTAGGTGCATTAATGAAACGAAGGGTTGAGGGGGCGGTATCCCCCCTCACACAGAATTAATTATCATATAAAACTCTTCCGAAGCCTAATTTGAATTGTTTAACACAGGTTTACGTAACAGTACTCGTTATCTTACCTCTTAATCTGCAGCCTGTATTTATAGTATTAAATTTCAGGGTAAGACAAAGTCGTGTTTTGACACACCAGATTATTTTCATTCTTTTTCTTAATGACGGCTTCTTCTTCTTCTTCTTTTTTTTTTTTTTTTTTTTTTTTTTTCAAGATCTTCTGTGTTTTAACCTGCTTTGTTTAATTGTTGCTGCACTGTTTTTGAAGGAATTATTTTGCTGACACTTATTTTGAACTGACTTAAGTTCTGAACATGATAAAAATTGATTCTTTAAACATTTCCTTTTTAAATTGGGGTCATCTTGTTTGGATGAGCAACGTGGCCGTTTAATGTCAAATTTCCAGTTCAAACAGCCAAAAAAATGTATATCTTTCTTAAAACAATCTCACCAATATTTCGTTAAAATTTAATTATTTTGCAATCTCACATATTAAAATATTTTTTTGTTATTCATCCAAAATTAATACCTTTTGTGGTGCCGTTAATTGCCTTACCATTTTTGTAACATTTTCTAAAATTACAATTTTTCTGACAGTTGCATTTTGTTTTTAACACGTGGCTGTTTCCAAAAGTGTACGTGAAGGAGTAAGTAATAAAATCTGTTCGAAAACTGGCTTTTAAAACTTATGAAATAGGCAGTTCCAGAAAGAGAATAGGAAAATATCGAAGTGCAGCTTTTTTTTTTTTTTTTTTGGTGTGTGTGTGTCCCACACTGTAGATGTGACAAGCTTTCTTAACTGTTGCAGTGAACACTTATTCCATGCGGAAAGTACATTCATTTTTAATAAATTTTTGTTTTGGTATAGACATACTTTATGATAGATTTATCAGAACTATTGAAAATTGAAACCAAACACTGAAAACATAAAAAAAAAAAAAAAAAAAAAAAAAAAATCTTCATATTATTAAAAATAACGCCGGACAAAATTGTATGAATTTTCCTGGCGATGGGTTGAAGCAGTTTTTTTAACTGCATATCAAACCTACCAAATTAATTTTAAACACTTTTGCTTGCCTCGTGTAGGTTTTATCTAAAGTCGTACACATTATTGCAGTGAACTATGAAAGTTGAAATACGCAAAAATTACAGATTCTTGCTTTAGATGTCCAGTATCAGAATTGCCTCACATTGCAATAGTAATTCATGTTTCATTGTGAAATAAACACTGTGATATCTTCATTATTGTTTCTTTTCTGAGAGATAATATGTAAGATAATATTTACATTTAATTAAAATTCCAAAAAAACTTCATAAACGTATCAATGTAAAAACCTAAAAACTTTAATTCTCTAAATATAATTTAAAACATTATGATAATGACAGAAACAGCGAATTCCAAAAAAACTTCATAAACGTATCAATGTAAAAACCTAAAAACTTTAATTCTCTAAATATAATTTAAAACACTATGATAATGACAGAAACAGCGAATTCGGACAAAATCGCGTTTAATTCATCTTTTTTTCTTCTTTATTAAATTTCAAGAATAATGTTATTTTTACCATCTGTTTTATCTAAAGTTGTTCTTTAGCTTTTTGTGAAAAAAAAAAAAAAAAAAAAGCTTAAATGATTTTTAAAGTGAAGCTTTAAAATGTAGTTTTATTTTAGTTTTGGATAATATTTAATGGAAAACATTAAAAAGAAATCTAATGAAATGAACATATCCTCGAGAGAGAAATCACTAATATTTCCTTAAAGCAATATTCATTAAAGATATGAGTAAAAGCTTTTAAATTGGAGGAAAAAAAGCAACAATAATAAAATTCTTTCGGTATTTTATATATATATATATATATATATTAAACCTCTACAGACTGCGATATCAGTTTTTTTTTTTTTTTTTTTTCGGGAAAGATAAAATATAAGATATTTAAATTCTCTCAAGCATATACAAACAGCTGACGCAGCAGTAGAAAGAAATTAGTTAACTTGAAGAAGGGAAGAATTCCTCAGAATTTCTTAACGCTCTTTCCTTTGGGAAATACCAACTCAAAATACCCCGGATGTCTTCTTCAGCAAATGTAAACATGTGGAAAGGGAAAACTCCCGCCTTGATAGAAGGGAAAGTTACTTGGAAAAAACCTATTTCTAAATGTAAATGTAAAACATCAAAGAACGCCGTTGGAAATATCTTTTCCTTCAGCTTTTGCATAATATGGAAGTGGGTGGAATATTTCATCACGATTTTATTCAAATGATCCGAGATCAAAAAATATTTCTTTTAAAATGAGGTATTTTATGTATGTTGGATATATTTTATTTCCAAATTATATAAAACTGTGCTTTCATAACTATTTTGAATTTATGATTTAATGCAACAATTATGTTTTTTGTTTTGTTTTGTTTTGTTTTTTTTTCCCTTTCCCTTTGTCTGAAAAATATGAGGATTTTAAAATGGATTCAATTTAACAGTTGTAATATAGTTATAGCAGATTTAATAATAAAATTTTCTGTTTACCTTAGTATTTACAATACCGGAAATTTTAATGCAATTTAACTCACCTTATATTTCCTTCCAAAGTTTTATATACGTATATATAAAGTTATTTTCAAGACTTTTTATTCTGTAGCCTTTATTTTATTTTATTTTATTTAAAACGTGAAATATAGAATAGAAAGTTTTGTTTTGAATTATAATGAGAAATTTCAGAATTTATATTCTTTAATTATAATGTTTACGTATATGCCAAATACTATGGTTTACGAAAACCAACAGTTTTAATAGAAAATTTTTGTAACTTTTTGCAGCATTTTTGCAGCATTTTTCTATAATTAAATAAGGTTAAATTTTTCATTTAGAATAATTACTGTTAAAAATTCGTAATACTTAGGAATTATGTGACAGATTTTTCTTTAATAGCATGAGTGTGTTAGATACCGTTTATTGTTAAATGAAGAAGAAAAAAAAACGAAGTTTTATAATACGTTCATAAAAACTATATCAATATCGTCTTAAACAATATTACACTATATTACACTATAAAACAAAGTTTTATAATACGTTCATAAAAATTATATCGATATCTTATTAAACAATATTACACTATTTAATATTAATGATTAGCGAAAATTAAAATTCAATTAAATTTATGATTGTAAAAAGAAAATCCTGGAAGTGAAATATTCGGTGGACATCAGAGATAAAAAAAAGTCTCTCTCTCTTTTTTTTTTTTTTTTCCTCTACCAGTATTTTCTTACAAAAAATTCTACACTTTAAAAAAAATCACAAAAGTAACAGTAAAAATATGAACAATTTTTTTGTATAGTAATACTTCTTGCAGATAAAGCGAAATTTTTTTTATCCCTTTAACATGTATTGTAATCTTAATAAATCAAATTCGAACCGAATATAAAAGGTTGTTATTTATAAAATTATGCTCTAATCCCATATGTTATCTTTTTAATAATGCGGTTAGAACAAAATAAATAATTACAACACATATATAATTTTTACTAAATTTAAATATTACTTATCTTTTTTTTTTTTTTTTTTTTTTTTTTTTAAGTACTTCAGTGCATTTTTTTGCATGACTAAATCAATTTTCATATAATTATCACTCCTTTTAACACCTTCGCGACCGCATGTTTTTTTTCCTTTTTGACAAAAAGCTCCACCTGTAGGCGTTATTCTTGCATATTACATTACTATAAATCAATGTTTTCTGTATTCATATTTATAATATAAATGAATATACATTCTCAGTGTTGCCAATTTAGTGGAATTTCCGCTAAATTTAGTGGAATTTTTACACGACCAGTGGGAAAAAAAATAACAGTTTAACGAATTGGATTTTATATTAAATTGGGGCTACACTATGGACAATTGAAATTTTAGCGGATTTTTATGTGTACTTTTAGCGGGGGAAAAAGTTTGTGTTGGCAACACTGGCAGTTATACTCATTCTAATCAAAGTATTTGTATCCATAGTGCATTGATTGTACAAATGTGAATATTGGGTATATTATTGAGAAATAATTTTACTACGTAACCTAAAGAAACTCCCACCGGCGGAGTTTCAGATTTTCAAATGACGTGAATTCACGTCAGTGGTCGTGAAAGTGTTAATATCATACTTGCCAACATACTAATTAAGGTTCCGTACTATTGTTAGCCCCGCCTTCTTTTTCACACCAGTATCATTTTAGATTATTTTTCTTCTTATTTAAACGTAATTGCATTTGAAGAATACTACTCTAAAAATTTACTGGTGCGAAAAATAGGGCGGGACTAACAACACTACGTAATATTAATTAGGATGTTGGCAAGTATGTAATATGATTTTAATAAAAGTCGCTCTTACAAATTATTATTCATAATTAATTTTAATTATTATTTCATATAAACTGAAAGATTTATGCTTAATAAAAAATAATTCATACCTAAACCTTTTTTTTTAAGTATTTCAAAATATAAACTGACACTTTTTCTTTCTTTCATGAAAACTATTATTACTTTCATTAAAACTTTTTTTTTTTTTTTTTTTTTTTTTTTTTTATATTGGGGGGAAAAAAATTCCTGGAAATTAAATGTGTAAACTTTTAAGTTCTTTCTGGGGGTAAACACTGAAAAAAAAAAAAAAAATATTTCCATTCTAAAGTTCAGCAATTTTATTTTTCAAATTCTACAAAGCAGGTAAAGGTTTATCTAAAGAAAATTTCATTTTCGTAATGGAGATTGGAAATGTTTGAACGTTTATCTTCAACTACCTCCGACCACCTATCCCTTGTCCACTTCTTTGAAAATTCCACTACCAGCAACTATTTCATCGATAAGTTCAACCACATTAATCTTCGTGACAAAAGAAAAAAAAAAATCCTTTAAATCTTTGCTCTTCGATTTTTTTCTCTCTATTTTTTATTATTTTTATTATTTTTATTTTTTGTGTTGGTTTTTCTGACCTTGCTGTGACTGCAAAAGATTTTATAAATAACTTCCTGTTAATTACAACTATTATTTAAACTTTTATACTATAATTTATGATTGTTAAAGAAAATCAATTATTATTATTAACTGTTTTAAATAAAAACTTTTTTTTTTTTTTTTTTTTTTTTTTTTTGTGTCATTGCCGTGACAACGAAAATTTTTGTGAAAGTTTCTCTGTTAATTACAACTGTTACATAACCTTTCACGTGACACCAATTATGTGATTAAATATATATATATTTAAAATCAAAATTTTTAAATCAAAACACTCTTTTTTGTTGTTTATTTTATGAACTTAATGTAACAGTAAATGTTTTTTTAAATATTTTTTGTTAATTGTAGTTGTCATTTAAATTTTCATATGGCATTTTAAGATTTGTAAAACAAAGTTTTTTTTTTTTTTTATTTTTATTTTTTTTTATTGTTTTAGTTTAAAACCTTGTTTCAAGAATATTTTTTCCTAGTTCTCTTTTGCAGGCTTAGAACGATGAAAATAATACATTGTTTTAAAAACCACATTTAATTATAGATCGTAATATTCCAAGGCATGTGTATTTGTTTAAGTTGAGTTAAATTTTACATTCTAACAGACTAATTAAAAAAGGTTAATTAAATGATTCTTTACATTTTAAAGCATATGTGTTAAACTTAAAAAGTTTCGTAAATAAAATAAAATATAAATTCAGTAAAGTCTCGTACAACGCAGGGCAGAGATGACAAATAAATAAAACAGTAGTTTTATTTTTTAACACCACTAAATTTGTAGAGTACCAATCTATTGCTTTATACACTCGATTTAGCTTTTTGTATAAAGCAGTTGCTTTGATGTAAAATTAGTGTATTAAAAAATAAAATTGTAATATCTTTTCGACAATCGAGACAATCTTGCATCGCGTTGTACGAAACTTAACTGTAGAAGATTAATTTTATATATTCTATTTAAACTATCATTGTTTACTGTTTATAAAAATATCTTTCTAAAATAAGAAGAGAAATTTATCTAAAAAAATATATAAATAAATAAATAAATCAGATTATTTATAACTGAATGTTTTTTCACATAGAGTTAACTTGAGCACTTCAGAAACTGTGAAACAATTAATCTTAATTATCATTACCATTTAATTTACGAATATTTAACAAAAATTTTATTTTGTTTGGAGTTTTTTCGATACACACACAGTAAGTTTCATGACAGTACAATCTCTAAAAACCCTTCGCGTTACCTCTATTTAATATTTAGTCGAATATGAAATTGTGCCATGTTCTATGAAAAAATCGCCTATGTATTTAAGGGCTACATTAACCCTTTAAAGGGCAAGAAAATTTCACTCATTTTAACCTTTTGACGCGTAAGGTAGTTACTCACATTTAAATTAGACAGCCACCATAATTTACAAATAAAATTAAAATACAAAAAATAAATTACATTTTTTTTGCCGATTTCTAAAGGAAAAATTTTGCTAAAAAAATTCCGGGATGAGTTTTTGCTTTTGTGACTTAATAATTGCGCCCCACGGCGGCGAGGATACCGCGGGTTAAGGGGTTTAATGGACTACTACCCAAATTTACGAACAAGTCTAAAAAAAAGAAAATAATAATAATAAATTAAATTAAATAATATTAATAAGTTTTTCCTGTATACACAGTTGCCAACTTCGTAAATTTATTTCGGAATGTTGTTAGTCCCACCCATTTTTCACACCGTAATCTTTAAAGAAAAATTTTCTTCAATATATAATTAAGATTAAATATGAATACAATATCTGTAAAATGATTACGGTGGGAAAAAAGGGCGGGACTAACAACATTCTGGAGAAATTTAGAAAAAGGTCTGCAACAATGTGTATATTATTAAATTTAAACTTTGTAAAAGTTTTTTGGAGTGATTCTTTTTTTTTTTTTTTTTTTTTTTTTGAAATTGGGAATTAAAATTATCCCTGAAAGCGTTCGTTAAATCTATTGATTATTACTTGCGTCGAGTACTATGTAAGTACTTGTCTCCAATTCTACGCATCTTACAATTTAACTTAATTTATTTAATTTCGTTAGTAAGATTGTGTATAATTTTGAGTAGTTTTTTTATTCTGAAATTTCTAGAATTTACAACTAAATTCATTTTGGAAATCCAGTATATTTGGAACTGGTAAGAGGATTATTATTATTATTATTATTATTATTATTATTTAAAAGTATTTTTTGAAATTCGAAAGCTGTATTTGTTTCGAATAAATTTATTTAAAATGTTATTATTATTATTATTTATCATTATTAATTTATGTTTGAAATTTCGATACTCACAATTTTTCTTTTTCATTTCTTTTAATTAAAAGTTAGCTTTAAAAAAATCAGCTTCATTTTGTAGTTAAAACGTTGCGTCAATAAATAATATTATTAGTTATTAATTTACCCTCAATATTATTATCAAACTTTATTCTATTAGTATCAAAAACAGAACTAGTTTTATTTTTAAATGCAATCTTCAATTACGCATATATTATTAGAATCACTCCGTTTGAAGCATATTGAAATAAATTTTCTTATCTTAAGTTAAATGTTTTATGGCAATAAAAAAATATTTGCTTCTTATATATATATATACAGAGCTGTCAACCTAATCCGGCAAATTGTCAGTACCGCCCCTTTTTCTATACCACTTAATTTTTAGAGTATATGTTTTCTTCGTTCATCGTAAATATATTAAAAGAGAATTACTCTAAAAATTAAGTGGTGTAGGAAAAGGGGCGGTGCTAGCAATCTGCCGGATTTGGTTGGCAGCTCTGTATATATCTCCCTTAAAAAAAAAAAAAAAAAAAAAAAAAAAAAAAAAAATCAGATATATATTTCATTATTTATGTCGATACAGTCATAGAGTATCACACATACTATTATAGACTAGACATAACATTTCCCAAGGTTTTTTTTTTTCCCTAAGTAAAAATAAATATTTCACAAACCTCATATACAAATTTTCTTAAGGCATTTTATAAAGAAAATTAATAATGAGAATAAGAACAATATACATCAAACATATTAACTTTAAAAATATAAATCTATTTATTAGATTTTTTTTTTTTTTTTTTTTTTTTTCTTAAGAAAATACATCAATTTTCTTTTCAATGATGCAGTTTGAAACATTTCGTAAACTATTGGACTGTCAGATACAAAGGAAAGGAAAATCGAAGAAAATGCCTGTAATACATAAGCAATACAATAAAAGATTTTATCTTTTTATTGTTCCGTACGATCATTTCTTCCACTCATCAATCAAAGTTTAAGGGATTTAAAATATGAAAAATGGATTTCCATTTTTACAATTACTCTTCAGAAATAAATTGAAATTGGCTATGCCAATCGATTAATTGCTTTATAGTTTCTGAAGTGCTCAAGTTAATTCTATGTGAAAAAGGATTCAGTTATAAATAATCGGATTTTTTTTTTTTAGATAAATTTCTCTTCTTATTTTAGAAAAATTTCTTTTATAAACAATAAATGATGATAGTTTAAAAAGAATATATAAAATTAATCTTCTATTTACTTTATTTTTTTATTTACGAAACTTTTTCAGCTTAACACATATACTTAAAAACGTAAAAAATCATTAAATTAACCTTTTTTAAATGAAAAAATGCTTTTTGAGGCTTATTATTTTATTTCCTAATCTCTTTTTTTTTAGTAATAGTATTAAAATACTTTTGCAATTGAAATTTGTTTTTCCAAAAGAAGTTCATTTAGTTTATTACATGTAAATAATTCGATTGTTTAGATTCCTTACTCATTTTAAATATCACCTATTTCATCTTTTTTTTTAAGTAAGGCATGGCAAGATATTTAACCATAGCCTAGTAAATAAAGGGGGAAAATGGCCAATGTAGGAACAATTTTGGATAAAGCTCGATTTTTCCCAGTCGATAGATCATGATTAAAGAGTGGACATTTTCTCAAAAGTCCCACTCCCCCCCCCCCCGGGGTTCCCTCTCAGCCCCCTAAATGCTAAAATATGAAGGCCAGAAAAAATGATTTTAAATTTAAACGTAATTGCTTTTGCAATTCGATTATTTTTTTATATTATTGATGAATATATTTACTATAACTTTCGCCATTTAAACTTTTCGCTAAAACTAATTCTTGTGCAAGTAAAAAAAAATTGAAATTTCAAAAATCTTATTTTATTTTGACTGTGTAGCTCTTGACTTTTCAGACGTGAGGTGCCGGGTTCGATCCCAGGTCGCGCTCGTCGACCTAGCCGATCGGAGTTTTCTGTGGTTTTCTCCAAAACTTGCGTAAATACGGGCTAGGACTCCTTAGAAAGACCCCCGTAGGGCACTCTCCCCTCAGGCCTAGGATCCTTGGGCTGTCAATCGACCGTAATTCTCCTAACCCAACCCAACCCTCTTGAATTTTCCTCCCTATCATACAAAACATGAAATATATAAAATGTTGCTTAACCTTAAAAACACATGGAATCGCTTGATTTTCAATTTCATCTCGGTTAGAAGAAAAATGTTACAACGATGAATGCGGGAAAAAGAACTTTTTGAAGAACGATATATGCGGGTTCCGTTAACATTATTTAAATACAGTTTGTGCAGGGACAATAGAAATAAAACGATCAATGCGGGAAAATGATGGATGAGGGAACGATAGATCGGGGTTTCACTGTACTATATATTATTCAGGTTGACCCCCTCTTAAAAATGGTTTCTATAACTCTGCTAGTTTGTTTACAAAGGCTCAACAGAGACTCACAAAAAAATTTCAAACCATACTGTCTAAAAGAGATGTTTCTTTATAGCCTATTTTAATTATTTTATACTGCACAAAACATAACGTAATCAACATGTATTAAACATAGCTGAAAAAGCGTGTTTTCTGCAGAGTAAGGTATAATCAGAGCCTGATTAAGGGGGAAGCACACATTACTTATACTTACACCGTTATTTTTTAACAAATACTTTCCTCCTATAATAAACACAAAATTCTCATTAAAAATTATTTTAAAAGAATTCTGGTATCTAATAACGGTGAGTAAATTGGATTGTTTTACACCGTTCATTTTTTATAAAAAATATTTCCTCGTCAAAGCGTGGAATTTCTATGACATGAAGTAAAAAATAATTGTAAAAATATTCCGGTGAGAGCGGAGATAATGTGTGCTTCCCCCTTAATCAAGCTCTGTGTATAATTAGTATTTAGATTTACAAGGCCATACAAAGATATTCAGATACATTAGAGTTTTATGTGGGAATCGGTCCAAATGTTTTGTTGTTTGTGTTAATAGCAGTTTTTAATTTTGTTAAAAAGTATTTTTAACTTCTATCTGTTCATCTGCTTTCTAGATTCCGTAAATATTTTTAGAATGCCCTGAAACTGATTTACGTAATTCAAGTGCACTATGCCTCTTCTACGATGAAAAGAATTTGAATAGCGCTTTTGGTTGGTGTATAGGGATTAAAAAAAAAATCTCCACTTCACTAGGGTCTATGAGAGGCATTTTTTAAAAACATATGTAACATCTTTACACTACTTTTACTGGATCTTCGAATACATTAGACATGGCTTGGAAATAAAAGATAGTGATTGGGATTTGAAAACTTAATATAAAAAGGGAAATAAAGGTGTAAAAAGGGTATTGAAAACAACTACTAGTATTAAAGTGATCTCTCTGAAAATTATCCTCCAGGTTATATCACATAGCTGCAAATCAGCCTGTGTAAAATGCTGTTGCTGTAGTAAATTGGGTATACTTTGTATAGCACTGTATAAAAATTGCAAAGTCTTAACGTGCTATTACTCATCCGCATTTCATGGAAATGTTGAAGAAAATTATGAAAAAAGATTAAAAATGAATAAAAAAGATAAGACTATAGAACATAAATAGACCAATTATCTGTAGACATTTTGCACATAGACATATAAATGCAAAGCATGATCGTAGTTACATTAATTATGCAGATAAATTACTGCATGCATGGAAAAATTAATGAATAATGTGTTGAAAATTCTGGCTTATATATATATATATATATATATATATGCAGACCCTGATTAAGGGGGAAGCACACATTATCTCCGCTCTCACCGGAATATTTTTACAATTATTTTTTACTTCATGTCATAGAAATTCCACGCTTCGACGAGGAAATATTTTTTATAAAAAATGAACGGTGTAAAACAATCCAATTTACTCACCGTTATTAGACACCAGAATTCTTTTAAAATAATTTTTTAATGAGAATTTTCTGTTTATTATAGGAGGAAAGTATTTGTTAAAAAATAACGGTGTAAGTATAAATAATGTGTGCTTCCCCCTTAATCAGGCTCTGTATATATGTGTGTGTGTGTGTGTGTGTTTGTGTAGGAAGAAATTATCAATTGAATAAAATTAAATAGAACCCCCAAAAAACACTGAGGTTTAATCAGGGATACCCCTCAGTGTAGAGGTGAAAGAGAAGTTTCTGAAAGGATAGTAGCAATTAGCTAATAACTATCCTTTGCCCCCAACTTATCACTAAACAGAAAACCACCATTAACTGAGAAGAAATCTGACATACACATAATTTAAAAATTCTAAAAAAAGTTATAAAATTACCAAAATTACAAACGTTATACAATTACATCAAATTGATAATAATTTTGGTAATTTTATAAACTTTAAATTTACTCATTATGAATCCAACTCCTATAAAGCAAAATCTGGGTTCTTAAAAGACTTTACTGCATCTCAAATTCGTAATGTCATCCCCGAGTTCCCAGATTTCCGTATTGGATACGGTACTATTGAAACTACTGATTGGACCAGAGATGAAGCAACCATCGAAAAGATGGACGCTAGCCAGGTATCTGATGATAATTTAGATTCACAACCATACTAACACTCCTACCCACAACACTAACCCACTGACTGTACTAATTACTCACTACTTAATTTCTTCAATAAATAAGACAATTTTCAATAAAAAAAATGTGGTAAGTGTTACAATTTTTTACAGATTTTTGTAGCAGTTTTCTGTGATTAAATAAAGTTCTATGATTAAATTCCTATTAAAAATACTGGTATCCCAATATCGTAACACTTGGCAGCTAGGCATAAACATAAAGACGGGTTGCATTATTGATCTAAAGCCGGACTGCTATTACACGACTAATGATTCCGGTGATCTTGATACCATACTTAAGAGTTGCTCTATGAATATGCCAAATCTTCCATTTTCTAAATACCATTTTTTAAATCATTATCTCAGTTTGTATTAGTTGCAAATATTGCTTCCATAAATTAATCAAGAATTTTGTCAAGAAATAGTTGTATTAAAAATGTGGAAGACTTGGAAGCTGTTAATTAATTTAATAAATATTAATTTTTGTACCCCGTTGATCTGTTATCAATGTCAAGCATTTGAAGATGCAGTATAATGTTAAGAGACCAACTTTGTCGCACTCTTGGTATTTTCGTTGCTAATCTAAAATGGTATAAATATATTAAGCAATGACCACAGGCGATGTTGCTTCACGTTAGGTAATCTAATAGAAAATAAGCTTAACTAACTATTAAAATGTGAAGCCATATATATATATATATATATATATTCTGAAACTATTAAATTCTATGTCTTGTTAATGAATTAAGTATTTTTAATTTTTATTAAAGAGCGATGAATTTGTATAGGTTATTGCTCAAAAACGGAAAGTGTGGAATGGCATTATTATGTTATCTCTTCAAAAGATTCTTTGAAAGTCTATAGCAGCATTCTGTATTTATTCTGTATTTATTTTATCCTCAAACCACGATGTTTGTGATATTAATGCAAAAAAATTTCACCACAGACAAAATATATTTTTGTAAGTGATTTGTCAGTATTTTCGCTTCATTAATCTATAAATTTTAACATTTACGTGGGTGGATTATGCGAATTTTGCGAAATGTAATAATTATTTATTACTCATATACATACACAGCTTCATTTATTAGATTAATGTTTGAATATATATTTTGTGCACAAACAATCGTTCTGTCCTGTAATCAAAATGCATGTTTAAACTATTCAGTATATTCACTGGATAAATTTACCTATTTCAGCACATAGTACCCGCTTTTTTCAACAGTTATAAAAGCTATTCTTAGAAGGTACTGTTTAAAATATATTTTATTCTTTCGGCTAAGTAACATTATATTTTAGGAAGCTTGATGTTGTAACCTCTATAGCGATATAAGATTTATATATATATATATATATATATTCTGAGAGGAGGGAGTGAATTTTTGTTCGGCAAACATATCGTAAAAGCACCAATTTTGAGAATTTATGAAATAACTAAATAGAGTTTTAAAGTTGACGCATGCTTTCAAAGCATGCCTTCGATACAAAAAGGCTTGGAATCTTCTTTGATTAAAGGACGATATGAGTTGTGAGACATAAAGCAAAAATTTACTTTGGGATTTTGTAATACCTATACTTCATGTTAGATGTTAGAAAATATAAAATTAATTCCTCTCATTAATGTCAGTTTGAAAAAACATAAAAAATGTTTTAAACGAAAATGAACTATTAACGACCTAAATTTTCTGGTTATTGTCCATAGCTGCCCACATTTTAATTTATTTAGTATTTTCAGTCTCGCCTTTATTTCATACCCCCCCCCCCCTTTTTTTTTTTTTTTTCTTTTTTTTAGCATTTTTTTTTTTTTTTTTTTATCGTAGTTATATATAGCATAAACTTATTCTAAAAATAAAGTATGTAATTTCCGAAAGGCCAAGCCGACGAGCACGTTCTGGTTTTGAACTGTGCATTTCCCTTCTGTCAGTTTGTGAGCCAAAACGTTCGGCCATTGGTGGTTCTCTCTAATTACATCTGTGTTATTAATATTATTTTCCACAAAATTAAACTTTGTTGCACTTCACGTTTAAAGTTACTAATCCTCATAACACAATCTAATGCATTTTATAATATTAAAACAGGAATAAACTACTACGTCAGAAACGCCAAAGAAAAATTATTGAGTTGCATACAGCTGTTTCGGTAGCCTAAAGCGTACCGTCTTCAGTGCAAAAAGAATTCTGAATCTGGAGAAGTGCTCGTATATATAGGAGAGGGACCGGATTTAGTTCAACCAATAGGATTACGGAAGAGGTGGGGAGTGTGGCCAATAGGAATTAAGGAATGTGTACCTGTGTAAACAGTAGAAAAATTAAGGAAATGTGGACTGAATGTAAAATTTCCAACAATCAGACAAATAGGGAACAGCGAAATCACAATTTACAAGGTTTTTAAAATTTTTATAAATATGAAAAGCTTCAAAGAAATCGAGTTCATGAATGGATTTAGGTCTGCAAATTATTTTAGCTGAATTAAATTTAAAATTATGATTTTCCTCCCAGCAATGTTTAGAAATAGCTGATTTATTGGTTTCTTGTTTGCGGACGTAATTCATATGTTCTTTTAGACGAAATTTAAGACTGCGTTTAGTTTGGCCAATATATGATAAACCACACTGACAGGAAATACTATAAATGCCCCAAGAATTATGCATATCAATAGGATCTTTTAACTGAGAAAAGGTGAGTTTATTGGAAGGCGAAAATATTATTTTAAAATCATATTGTTTGAGAATTTTAGCTATATGGTTTGACTGGTTTTAGAAAAATAGGGTAAAACAATACTGATGTTAGATGTGACTGATTTAGTAGACGAAATACGAGGGAGTTGTAATTTTTGGATAGCTTTGTCTATAATGGAAGGGTCATAACCTCTGTCAATTGCGATGGCTTTCAGGTATTTAATTTCAGATTTCAATAAAATAGGATTTGAACAAATATTAAGGGCAAGGTTTACAAAAGTATAGAAAGCAGCCATTTTTTGGTTAGGTGGGTGACATGAACGCGCATGGGGAGGAAGGGAGACTGCAAAATTTTTACGATAGACAGTGGTTGAAAATCCATTTGCAGTGCGAGAGACGAGGGTATCAAGAAATGGAAGGGAGCCATTATTTTCTGGTAGGTGAGTGGTTTGTGATAAACAAACCACTTTTTCTTTCCAAAATAAATTTTATCGTCAGTCTGAAGGTTTATCCATGGGTTCCCCTCTCTCCCCAATTCTCGCAGACATTTACATGCACTATTTCGAAAGCAAGCTTTTTAAGAAAATATCTTTTCCTTTTTGGACCCGTTACGTTGACGACACCTTCACGCTTATCGACATATCTCATCACAATATTGACCATGTCTTAGAAACCTTAAATTCAATTGACAGTAATATCCAGTTTACATATGAAATAGAAAATAATGGCTCCCTTCCATTTCTTGATACCCTCGTCTCTCGCACTGTAAATGGATTTTCAACCACTGTCTATCGTAAAAATTTTGCAGTCTCCCTTCCTCCCCATGCGCGTTCATGTCACCCACCTAACCAAAAAATAGCTGCTTTCTATACTTTTGTAAACCGTGCCCATAATATTTGTTCAAATCCTATTTTATTGAAATCTGAAATTAAATACCTGAAAGCCATCGCAATTGACAGAGGTTATGACCCTTCCATTATAGACAAAGCTATCCAAAAATTAATACTCCCTCGTAATTCGTCTACTAAATCAGTCACATCTAATATCAGTATTGTTTTACCCTATTTTTCTAAAACCAGTCAAACCATAGCTAAAATTCTCAAACAATATGATTTTAAAATAACATTTTCGCCTTCCAATAAACTCACCTTTTCTCAGTTAAAAGATCCTATTGGTATGCATAATTCTTGGGGCATTTATAGTATTTCCTGTCAAAGTGGTTTATCATATATTGGCCAAACTAAACGCAGTCTTAAATTTCGTCTAAAAGAACATATGAATTACGTCCGCAAACAAGAAACCAATAAATCGGCTATTTCTAAACATTGCTGGGAGGAAATCATAATTTTAAATTTAATTCAGCTAAATTAATTTGCAGACCTAAATCCATTCATGAACTCGATTTCTTTGAAGCTTTTCATATTTATAAAAATTTTAAAAACCTTGTAAATTGTGATTTCGCTGTTCCCTATTTGTCTGATTGTTGGAAATTTTACATTCAGTCCACATTTCCTTAATTTTTCTACTGTTTACACAGCTACACATTCCTTAATTCCTATTGGCCACACTCCCCACCTCTTCCGTAATCCTATTGGTTGAACTAAATCCGGTCCCTCTCCTATATATACGAGCACTTCTCCAGATTCAGAATTCTTTTTGCACTGAAGACGGTACGCTTTAGGCTACCGAAACTGCTGTATGCTACCGAAACAGCTGTATGCAACTCAATAATTTTTCTTTGGCGTTTCTGACGTAGTAGTTTATTCCTGTTTTAATATTCCAACGCCAAGTCTCCTGCTATTATATGCATTTTATAATATTTATCATGTTTATATACATTTTTTAGAGGAAAATTAATTTTAAAATATATTAACCCTTTCGCTACCAACTTTTTAAAAATAAAATAAAAATTATAAAAATTTCGCACATTGTTAATAATACTCCCAATAAGCTAAAAATGACCTGAAAATAATTTTTAACGATATCTTGTTTTAGTTTTTGTTAGAGAGTGTCCATGATCAAGGACATTTGTACTTAGTGGGTGTGTGGTAGACTACAATGAAAATGAACTGAAAGTGAAAAAACAAATTTATTATACAGATACAAATCTATTAAAAATTGCAAAAATCAACTGCATTTCATGCGTTTATATGGAAATCTTTAAAACAGTTTCTTTCTTTACTGAGGCATTAGTGTACTTGGTATTTTTCACACCGGAAAGGTGATTTTCCTTTGCATTGATTATGAATGGTTAGCCGTTATGAATGGGTAAAGATCAACTCTATCGAGTTGTATTGCTTTATAAGGTCTTACTTCTGTTTTTTATTTACGCAAAATATCATGCTGGGAAGTATTTAACATGTTTTCTTCATTACATGATCGACCTCGTGTTCTTGATGGTGTTGCCTTTCCAGCTTTCACTAGATATAACGTGCTATGTTTCTCCTGAAATGTAACAAATTCATTATCTGTGCCTTTGGAATATTGCACTCGTCAGCATCTCTTTCATATTCTAACACTTTGAAAACTTTTGTCCATGATCATGCACAAGTGTTTTAAAAAAAAAACTGTAGGAAATTTATAGCTTAGTAGAATTATCACAATAAGTTTAAACCAAGATTTCTAGATTTCTTAACACAAAAAGAAACATATTTAGCTACAGCTGATATTAAATAATATCAAAATAATATGACTGAAAAAAGGTTTACCTGCACTTGAGCCCGTGGTGTCATCCATGATTAGATATTCCCTCTATATAACGGTCTGGTGCTGCCATTTATTAGTGTTACTTTTGGTCACTTTTTTATCAGTACTTTTGGTAAGAAAATATCAAGAAAATATCTAAAAATGCAGGCAAAATTTTGAAATTAGTTTCAAAATGTCTTTAAAAAAAATTCTATAAAGCATGTCCTTGATCATGGACATCAGTAGTGAAAGGGTTATAAATTTATTTTATTTTTTTAATTCTGAAGATTAAAGCTATTTTGATTTCCTACTTAATCAATAAAATTGAAAACCAGTTCCTTTTTTAAATGTATTTACTTAATATATAATTAATTATATTTATATTTTAATTATTTTGAAAATGCGCGACAGTTTTGTTTTTCATCTAATAATATTCCATAGTTTATTTTGTATTTTTCGTATCAGTATTTATTTATTGTTTTTGAATATTTTTTATAGCTGAAAATGAGGCATGTAAGTTATGATTTGTGGTGCTGTATTATATCATGTATTATAATGTATTTTACAATTTGTTATTTGTATTATGTATTACAAAAAAGTATGTGCAAATTCTAAATTTAAATATATGTTATTTTATATTTATTTAGCATGCGTTTGAAAGGCAAAATTGTAGTTTAAAATGTACTAAATATATTTTTATTAACTTAAATTAACTCTTGGTGCACAGTTTTTATTTTAAGATAAAGAATAACCTAGACATATATTTTACAAGATTTTTTGAAAAATATTTTGTTAATGTATGACCTATTTTAAAACGTCATTTCGGATTTTTTTTTTCTGTTTTTTCTATTTTTTAACTTCTTCAGCAAATGTTTAAATATCTTAAATAATAATAATAATTACTACTTTCTTTTTATTTCAATACCAGCAAAATATATGGAAAGACAAAGGGAAAAAAATCCGTATATATCTATGCCTAAAATTAAACTAATTTAAATCATTCAGTATTAAATATTTATTTAATAGATATTCCACGGCTTATTATTTGATTACTTTTTTTATAACAAAAAGTAAGTGACTTAAATTATTACCTTACTTTTCGGCGTATAATTTTCAGGTTAAATAAAACAGTTTTACACCAGAAAATTTAATTTACAGATATAAATATATATTTACGAGGCATTTCTTTATTGCAATCCTCCTGAAATTGCAGTGAATATAAATTTCAAGACTTTCTCCATCTGTTAGATGCCAAACTCCTTCAGTGGAAGATGCATCACTCCAATCATAGTTGTTTCCATCTTACAACACCCGCAGTCAGTGCTGCCAGATTTGAGGGAATTTTTTATTCAACATCCACCCTTAAATTTTACTTGTATCGGTTATCTAATTACATAGACGATTTCAGTAAAAGATACTTCGAAACTATTAGCAAACCGTTTCAATTAAAATTTAAGGGTGGCTGTTGAATAAAAATTTCCCTCAATCTGGCAGCACTGCCCGCAGTTCCAAAGGATTACTAATAATATAACTTTTATTGTTATTTAAATTTCTGGTGTGAAACATATTTATATTACCTGTAGATATTATATGTTGACGCTGAGACATACGGTAATTATATACGAATTGCAGATCTGCCAACCTAATCCGGAGAATTGTTAGTACCGCCCCTTTTACCACACCACTTTATTTTTAGAGTAATTCTTTCAAATATATTTACGATGAATTAAGAAGAAAAACATTCTAAAAAAGAGACAGGGCTGTGCTAACAATCCTCCGGATTGGGTTGGCAGCTCTGGAATTGCATACTTCTAACTAGCGTTTCTCTCTTAAACGAGTAACTTTTTACCTATTCGACTTTTATTTTATTTTTTATTTATTTTTATTGTATTTTTTTATTTTATTTTATTTTTTACATATACCATTTAATAAATCGCAGAATAAGGTTAAGCAATAAAAGCTGAAGGAGTTAAAAGTCATTTCACATTTTTAAAATTTTGAAATAATATAAAATGAGAGAGGAATTTTTTTTTATTTTGCAGCCGAGACGAAAGCAAAAATCTTGCATATTTTTTTTCTCCTTTGAATGTTTTTGATACTTTTTTCTTGTTTTCTCTTTGCACCTTCAGGATGAGAAGAACCAAATTATAATCACAAACGTTTGGTTAAATCTGGTAAGTTCTTTCATTTTCAAAACGTGGAAACACACAAAAAATGTATATAAGGCGAACAAAATTTTTTTAAACAAAAATCGAACGAACCAAACCTGATCCTCAACGCTATCACTACTCTATATATGCAATACTAATGAGGAAAATCATATTTTGTATTTTAAAATCCTAGAAAAATATATCTCAAATAAAATTTTAATAATATTTTTTAGTAAACTGTATCAAAATTGATTGTGTATCAATAATTCAAGAAAAATAAATTTCCCATAAAAACGATGTTGCAAGGTTTTTTTTTTTTTTTTTTTTTTTTTTTAATGTCTATAATCCATACTCTCCAACATACTAATTAATATTCCGTAGTATTGTTATTCCCGCCCTTTTTTGCACATCTGTAAATTTTTAGAGTAATATTTTCAAAATTCAATTACGATTTTATAAGAAGAAAAATACTCTAAAAAGATACTGGTGTGAAAAAGAAAGCGGGGTAACAATACTACGGAATATTAATTAGTATGTTGGAGAGTATGTATAATCTATAAACTAAATTATAAAGTATGTCAGAAATACTTTAATTTCGAAAAAAAATTAAGCGGTAAAAATACATAAATTTGCAGGTGTTAATGATCAAAGTTCTATGTATATTATATTATAAAGTTTATGCAATATTTACCTATATTTTTTGGCTTTAATTATTCCGCTTTATCAAAAAGTTTATTTTCTTTTCTTCAAAAAAAAAAAAAAAAAAAAAAATATATATATATATATATATATATATATATATATATATTAAATTTTAAGAAAATCTGTGTTGTAATAAATTCAGCGGTTTCACTTTTAAACTTAGGATTTTTTTTATTATTTAAGAGAGATATACAGTCATTGTATAATATTTTATACATTTACATTGAAAGTATTCAAGTAATTCTCAGTTAAGATTAATGTAATTTTTTAGTTATATGAAAAGTTATAACAAAATAGAATGAAACTTCAGTTATTTAAATGACGTATATAACGTGTTAAAATATCCATTTACTTTTATACATCAATGCTTTTTTTTTTTTTTTTTTTAATGTTAATTAATGCATTCTAAATTTATCTAAAATGCCCTCATAACGTAATAAAATAACATTGCTTTAAATATGCAAACACCATGAGAAAGTTTGGTTATTTTTAAATTATTCTCTCTTATGTGATTTTAATATTTAATTTAGAGATATAAGTGGTAGGAAATACGTGAAAAATATAGAAGGTTTCACAGTTGAAACAAGAATAGGCGCAGATGCCAATATTTCAATTTATTTCGTATATTTTTAGCCCCGCCTTTTAATCAATACCACTGTTTTTATAAGAGTAATTTTTTCTTATTTTATCAAAGTTATATACTGGAAAAATTTTATCTATACATAAAGTGGTGCGAAATAAAGACGGGGCTAAAAATACTTCGGAAGAAGAAAAAATATTAGCATCTATGGAATAGAGGGTAGGTAAAAAATGAAATAAAATTAATTTCAATTGTATATTATGGGAAATTTATTTGTGAGTGATTAAAAAATATAAAAACTTAATTTGATAATTAGACATTGAAAGATAAAAAAGATAAATGAATTTCCTCATTAAGTATCTCAATTTTTAGAAACAGCTGTTACTTTAGTTTTTCTCCTACTGAGACCCAGTTTTCCACTCCCTCTATTTATTTATAATTTTTGCGTTCCCTGTTTTCAGGCCTGCACAAGAGCAACTGTGTGCTTGAAAAAAGTTTGTGTGTTTGGAATGATTCTCTTCTTTATATTCTTTTTTTCGTTTCCCCTCTTATAGGACGAAAAGAACCAACAAATTATTTCAAATATCTGGTTAAAATTGGTAAGTTTGAAATGATCGATACAACAGCTCAATTTTAGAGGATAAACCAAGTTGAAAATGTTTAATGTTGTTTACTGCATTCCCTTTGGTGTCCATTTTATTTTATTTTATTTTGAAGTTCCGCCTATATTAAATTTAAAATATATTTTATGTTGAACATTTCGCTATTAATTAACTAATTTAAAGATTCCAAATTCATTTTTGTTTGTTTGTTTGTTTGTTTTCTTAATGTTTAAGATATTCCTCTAATAAATTTCAACTTAATTTATCCTCTTGTTCAGCCTAATCCGGCCCTATCGTGCATGGTGGCATCCTAGTTTATTTTTAGCCTTTTGCAAACCAGCTAAATTTTAAAATCAAAACTCGCCTTTAAAATTTTGAACTCAGCAAATTTTTCAAACTACACTAGGCATGTTACAGATGCATGCTAGGTTTAATCCAGGCGATAACTTTTAAAAGAGGATGCTATTTAATTAAAATTAAATTAAAAAGGTTATAGATTTAATATGATATTCAGAGCATTATGTAATATCGACAATTAAAATTTAATATAAGCATTTCCTAGTTCAAGCATTACCTAGTCATCAGCATTTATGCATGTGCAGGAAAATACACAAGTAGAAATTAAATAGAGGTTATTGATGCATGTGAATTGAAAAATAAATAAATAAATAAATAAAGAGAAAAATAATCTCTAAAATTCAATGCACGACACGTATCAATAAATTAAAATATAGATTTATTTATCACATTTATAATAATCCGCTATTTTTATAAATAGTATTTATTTTTATAATTACATAGATAAATATTTTTTCAATCGTAATTTGAAACTGCTTTTAGATTTTTCTACATAAATTGTTTATTTTATTTATCTCTAAATAAAAATAATTTCTTTCATGCTTATGTTAATGTTTAAAATAATGTTTATTTGTGACTATACATATAATAATATGATTTTTCTTACCAGAGAAATCTTTCTGTTGAATTTCTGAGAATTTTGCCATTGTAAAAAATAAGCATTTATGTTTAGAATTAATCAATTATACATAATATATCTTTTAAAATAAGTTTCTGTTAAAAACATAATTTACAGTATAATTGTTAAAATTATTTGAAACAACACACTGAATCATTCATTACATATATATCATAGCTGCCAATATTTTAATTTATTTTGGAATACATTTAGCACCGCCTTTATTTCGCCCCACTTTATTTATAGAAAACTTTTTCCAATATATAAATTCGATAAAATACGAAACATTTATCCTTAAAAAATAAGTGGTATGAATAAAGGCGGGACTAAAATTACCGGAATATATTAAATGTTGGCATCTATGTATATATGAAAGCATTCAGTCGAACCGCTGGAAATATACAAATTTAAATTCCTGTTGGTAAAGAAAAAGTAAAGTAACGTAAAGTTCCTGGTAAAGAAAATTAAAATTTTATTTACCATAACTATAAAAGTTTATACCGTTATTATATTCAAAATAATAAAGAAAATGCACTGTCTACAGTCTAAAATAATATTGAAGTTGTACCAAAAATTATAATTACTCTCATTCAAAAAGAGAAATAGTGTTCGGAAGTCCACATTTATTTAAAAAATGTAGAATACAACGATAAGAACTGTAATTTTATTGATTTTCGTATCACAGTTCTTGAACGAAGGGTCAGTAAATACTTGGAAATTAATACTCAGTATTGAACAGAAAACTAACAAACAAAGGAATTGTACTGCAGTTGAGCTTTGACATTTAATGTCTTCCAACATCCCACACAATTTACATTTTTCAACTCTGTTAGTAGCATTTTTTTTCCATTTCCTCAATGATTATTTTATAGTTTGTAATGCGAAATATTCACATTTAAGCTATACATGTATGTTAATATTTTATAATTGTAAATATTCATGTATATTTTGAATTCTGAAATAAATGCACTACATAAAAGTTCAGAAGTCTAGCACAAAATTATTTCTGAAAATTTTAAAACATTAAGTTTTGCTAAAGTTTTAAAAATTGTTTCTTTACGATTTTTTTGTTTAATAGCTTTGAAAAAGTTTTGACATTAATTTAAATAGAAATGACTCTCTTGAAAACGGTCTCTCTTTAAGGTGCCTGCCTACCTTCGGAGGTGATTTCTTTTTAATAATTGAAAAACTGCCTATTTATCTGCATTATATGATAGAATATAGTACAAAACAGTGAATAAACTGAAAAAAGTATGCAAATTTAAAAATATTTTGATATTTAGGCTCAAAATATGCATAAAATTTGCGAAAAAAAGCACTTTTGCAAAGCATCATAAGTCAAATTTAAATAAAGATATTTTTATTCTGTAAGTTTTATTTAGGTTATTAAAAGGCCCTTAAGGGGGTGAACTACTCTCAAAACTATAACCATGTTATTTAATATTTTAGAGAAGATAACATTTTTACATGCTGAAAAAATCATGAATTTACATGACAGTTCATAACTTCTATCGACAAGAAAAAATAAATAAATAAATAAATAAATAAATAAATAATTTAGCTAGATTCATCGTTGTAGTTCAATCCCTAAAAAAACTACTCTAGAGTATTTTGTCAAAGTTTCATAACGTTTCAATTATAACTTTTGGAGTTATGATGTTTTGGGATAAAGCAAAATGCTAAAAATCTCATATTGAGAAAAAGCAGAAAACAGATTTAAAAACAAGATTTTACCCATTAAACAAAAAAAATTTTAATAATTTCCTGATTTATTTCAAAGCTTCTTATTTTCTTTTTTAAATTCATTTTATATTCAGTAACAAATTTTGATGCTTATATTGAGTAAAACATTTCCGTAAACAAACATTTAAGGGTCATTTCCGCTCACTTCCGGTTTCAAAAACTGGCGAGTGACTAATATTAAAATGCCTGTAACTCAAATTCTAAGCAAGATAGAAACAAAATTCAAATTGATTTAGAAAGTTAAATATCAGACTTTAATACTAACTCAAAAATAGAAATTCGAAGTTTTGACCGAAAATTGCATTTTAAAGGTACGCAGGCACCTTAAGTGGAAATGGTTCTCTCTCACTTTTGTTACAGGTTGTATGAAAGCAATTTATCTAATTCGTTCATTCTTATCCAAAAATTTCTGTTAAAAGATGGTAGCATTTCAGAAATATCATCTATTGATTATTTATTATTATTATTATTTTAGATTTTCAACCTGAATTAATAAAATAGCGTATCTCCAAACAGTTTAAAACTAAATCCGAAATTTTATCCATATAAATGTTGAATTATTTCTTTATTTATTAATAATAAAAATATTTATTTCTTACATTATTTTTTAATGATTAAATAGGTATAATAGAAAAAAGATCTCAAAACTCTTTTTCAATAAATAATATATATCTATTTAATGCTTAGACTTTGATGAAATGTTTATTTTATTTATGGCATAATTCTCAGATTTTCAAAGGTTCTATAGAGTGTCCCAAAATATTATAAATAATAATCAGTATGAAATAACTATTATGCTTATTTTTTTTTTCAATAAGTTTATTCATTTTTTAATAAGAGATTTAAAAATTTAATATTCGCTTATTGCTTTTTTATTAAAAGATTGTTCGAATTGCTTACCTTGGTTATCACAGAAACTATTTTAACTCCTTAATAATTTTCCCGGAACATGCAAGTATTTTACATGTTACAAATTATAGTTTTCACACTTTCATTTATCTACAAGAGATTCTATTTCGGATAGAAATTTCTATTTCATTTTTTTCCCTCAATCTCTGTAATAACTGTAATAACAAGTCATTGTTCTGATTCCCTGCACAAATTGAAATATATATGTATATGTATATATATATATATATATATATATATATATATATTTTTTTTTTTTTTTTTTTTTTCAAAAAGTAGTTACAAGGTTGCGCGTATTGCATCTACTAAATTTTAATGATAAAAGAAATAAAGTGAATGCAAGTAGTAATTTAATCCCGTTATGAAATATAATTACAAAAATTGACAATTAATTACTATATAAAGCATCACATATCCACCAATATCACTTTCGACATATACATATTGACAAATTTCCTGTTTTACTGGATGTATTACTGAATGTGATGCTGGAAGATTTGCATAATGCAATGCTTTTCTTGAGACCAATACAGGAAGTTTTGCTTATTGATATACCCAATCCTCTAGTAAAAGAGATTGTTTCATCGGACATCAGCATTAATTACCAAAATTGTTGTTCTAAATCTACCATTGCAAGAATATGAGTGTAGTTGGCTAGTGTATTTTGCTTGCCAATGTTTCGTAACTGTTGAACCATCTTCATTTTGCAGAGAAGAAATTCCGTCTGCATCCAGTGAATGTTGCGAAAAATGTAATTTTCTGCGCATTTCGCCTGGCTTAACGTTTGTAACTACGCCCAAGTGCTACAAACACTTATTCCAGGTTCTCACATGTTTCAACATTTTTTTCTCAGCCATTCTTACGCCGGTTCAAAACAGAACCAATAGGCGCTTTACTATCTCACCCACCTAAGAATACTGTGCCTTTTTGGTGCAACCACATGATGATTATCAGTATTCCAACGTAATCTCTGTTTCACCTTTGTGACAGAACCAGTTCGGATAAAGGCTTCCACCATCGCTATTCGTATCTGCTTAGACTATCATCCTTGAACATAATATCTGCGTGACCCCCCACCCTACTAAGCGATGTACTCATGTACAGTATTCGGATAAGCTTTTGGTCAAGATTGCCAGCTGCAATTGGCATTATTCTGTTCTTTCAGTTACAAATGAATTGTATACGACAGATTAAAAATTCATCAAATTATCAGGAGATAAAGTTCTTTTCAATATTTGGGACGCTCTATTTCCCCGTAAAGAAAAAAATAAAGAAAGAAGGAAAAGAAAAAGAAAAATGCACCCCGATACGCAGGAAAACATTAAAACATGTTTTATTATAAAACGTACACCAAAATAATTAAACGCGAAATTAAATTTGTTTGCTAAAACAATAATAATAATAATAATAATAAAGAAAATTAACGATAAAGAGAATAAACTAGGTATTCCATCAGAGAAAAAAAGCTGATGGTAAAAAAAAAAAAAAAAAAAAAAAAAAAAAAAAACCTCCGAAGGAAAATTTAAGACCTTGCCACTCTCTGGAGTCCTAATCCCTCACCTAATCATTTGGTTACTGCACAGTCTTGTTTGCTTGTCACTTTATCACCATTTCACTCTACTATAAGAGCCTTACAATCCTTGCATGTTCACTGGAATTCACTTAAGTTTTGCAACTTTTATTAGCATGCCATCTTGCTTTTTATTTCACGCTATAACACTTCAAACTTTTTCTTCTCTTTTCCATGCATGTTTAAAGCATGTTTGCCTTGATTCCTCACTTGTCAATAATAACAAAGCATATTATGACATTTATCATATGTTTAATAATTGATCTATATTAACATAATTTTAATAATGCATTTATTCAAATAAAATCATTGTTATTTATTAACAATGACTTTATATATGTGTATTGTGCTATGACATTTGAGTTTAAATAGATCGTAAGAAGACGGCACTAAGTCTTTTGCAAATAACTGTGAAATATTATATATGACAGATACTGCATTACAACAAAAATTTCTGAGAATATGTTTGCATATCTGGCAATTTTCCCGAATTTTTTGGTACTTTTAATATTTTTATTTAAATTACTATTAAATTATTAAAAATATTTTTATTGATATCAGTTATCGAAAATAGTAATTAATCATCTTTATATTACTAATAATCATAATAAGGGCAATCCACTTTAATTAGAAAATGTAAGCGTCAGACCCTGATTAAGGGGAAAGCACACATTATTTATACTTACACCGTTATTTTTTAACAAATACTTTCCTCCTATGATAAACAGAAAATTCTCATTAAGAATTATTTTAAAAGAATTCTGGTGTCTATTAACGGTGAGTAAATTGGATTGTTTTACACCGTTCATTTTTTATAAAAAATATTTCCTCGTCAAAGCGTGGAATTTCTATGACATGAAGTAAAAAATAATTGTAAAAATATTCCGGTGAGAGCGGAGATAATGTATGCTTCCCCCTTAATCAGGCTCTGGTAAACGTTGCAATTTATTCTATAAAAGTTTGTAAAAAGCGCATTTTTTTCATTTAATTAGAATTAAAAATTATTAAGCAATATGTTTGCATTTCATTAATTGAATTGAAATCATAATACTTGTTCGTCTCTTGATAGAAACCTTCTATTCAAACACTTTAAATAATACTTAGCTACAAATCAGTATAAAATCTAATCAGTTGGATTGAATAACAAAGAAAAAAAAAAAAAGTTATTTTGATAATGAGCAAAGTCACTGTAAATTCTTATTGCATTCTATTAATTTTTTAGTAGTGTATTTTCCATGCGACCACGACAATGCATTTAAACACTTCCATCGAACAAATATTATTCCAAGCCCATTTTCCAAATTGTGCAATGCCAGTGAGGAAATGGACGCTTTTATTTGAGTCGTCGCACTGCATTCAATTCCAAACCGCTGTCGAAGAGATATTGGAACTGAGGCACAAAATAGATTTATAGATTATACTGTAGATAGATATTAGTTACGTTGTTCATTGTTTTAGTTATTATTATTGTTATTATTATTATTATTATGTGAATGTTACTAATTTATTGTTCTGTCTACAGTTGTCTTCGTAATCTGATATAGGTGAAAAAAAATCTTTGCAGCAGTGTTTGTTTAAGGAACGGTGAATTTCCATGCAACTTTAATTCATTTTTATAGAGACCATAATCTATAAACTGTATTATCTATTAGTGTCATTTATAAACATTATATTATGCATGTTTTTAAAAGATCTCATGCATACAGCACATACTACTCAGTTTCTGTATATATATATACATATGTAACATACATATGTATATATACAGATTTTTATAACATGCCCCTTTTTCCCCATCATTTTATTTTTAGAGTAATTATCTCCAAATGTAGTTACGATTAAATAAATATAAAATTACTAAGAAAACTGGTGTGGAAAATAAATAAATAAAATAAGCTGGTGCTAAAAACCTTCCGTTTATTAATAAGATATTAACAAGTATATATGTATATATGTCTCGCAGTGTTCCTAAAATTTTACTGATATTTTATTATACAGTCACCATTACCGTCAATAAGGATATTTCCTTTAAAATTTTTGAATGTTTTAATTCTTAAAGACTTTGTACAGTCGGGGAAAAAAAACCGCAACACTCAACGTAACTTCGTTGCTAATCGATGTAGAAAATTGTAATAGGTATCATTCGACGGGGAATTGTAAGTAGTTTTAGAAAATGAATTGAAATTTTGAATTGGGGGTCGTCTACATATTAAAACGTGCCCCAACTTTGATTTTTTTCAATGGCAATGCCCCATTTTTATTTTATATTTGAATTCCTGGGATCGCGACAACCCGAAAAAGTATATTGGTTGTATATTTTACTTATTTTTTCACAGAGTTATAAGCGTTCAAAGTTTGAAGGTGCTAATGTTAAATTCATATTTCAAACTTTTATGAATATCTTCACAAAAAATAACTTGATCGGTATAATTTTTTTTTACGAGATACAGTGAAGAAACCCAAACATAATCCATCATTACTTTTGATTCTAAAAGATATTTTTAATTTTGAAAAATATTAATAAATTTATATTCATAAAAATTATGAATTATGACCTATATAAATTTTTACATAAAATTAATCCTAATGCTGAAAAATATGGGTGTGCAAATTTGCAGCTCATTCCAGTTATTAGTTTTCGAGATATAAATAAATCTTTCTTTTGGAGGGGTTTAGGGGGCCGTCTCTTATAAAGTTTTGCATGAGATAACGAATCAAATCTTAAAAAATAACAAAGAAAATTAAACAAAATATTTTTATTTTTTATTTACGGGTCAAATTGTATACCAACAACGTCAAACGCCTAGAAATGGAACAAAATTGATAATTTTTGACATAGCACCAAGAATTCCTGTTTTCTAAAGAAGACAAGCCCCGCCTTCATCGTTCTTCAAAACAAAACAATATAGAAATGAAAAGTAAATGTGACATTGAGTATTCCTGTTAGGCCCCTTATTTTATGTTGACAAAAATATGCACAAGTGGTATTTACTTCATCGATTAATTGGCGATAAATTTTGAACCTTTTAAACGAACACTAGGAGAAAAAAAATTAACGAATTAGGCGGGGTTTACTGTTTTAAATAGGAAAATAGGTTTAATGTGAAATTGTCAAATATAAAAAACGAATGGAATTGGAATGCAAGACAGACTTGTAAAATCGTTTCTTAAATACCGTCAATGTTAAAAAAGGCTTAATCATTTGCTTCATATATTGCTTTATTTTGTTTTATTTATTTACTTACTTATTTATTTTGTAGGGGGGAGGGTTATTATTTTAAGGACACTTTAGTCTTTAAAATTTTATTAATATATTTTAACTTTATACATTTTTAAAAACATATTTTAACTTTTATAAATATATTTTAACACTTTTTTGCGACCGCAGGATTTTGTCTTTTTGACAGTAAGACCCGCCTACGGGCGTTATAATCTCAAAATGAAATATTTCAGAACAAATTTTGTGTATTCACAATTATATTACAAATGGATATACTTTATAATTACATTCTTTCTAATCAATATATTTCTATCCATAGTATATTTTATTGCAAAAATATGAACACTTGGTACACACTTAAAAAATATGTAACACACAAATTACGAAAAAACGCCCACTCACACAGTTTTCAAATGGCGTGAATCTACGTCAGCAGTCGCGAAACGGTTATTGAAGAAATTATATTTTCATAGAAATTATAAAACCAATCGTACAGTTCGAAAGAGTTTAACTGACCCAAAACTGGTAAGTGCGATTCAAATTGTTTAATATTTACTTCATGAACCATTACAATAATTTATCCGAAAAGATTTAGTTTATGCGTTGTTGCATATATATCTATATTATTTCCTTTCGTATATTATGCTACCTACCTACGAAAGAAAGTTTAAGCTTCAATGGTGATCAGTATAGCCATAATAGACACTTTTATTTGAAAAATATTGCACTTTCTTCAAAGGGTGCTGTAAACTAATCGCAAGTACAATGTATTTAAATAGACCTAAAATTATATAAAGGAGTACTGAAGTATATACAAATCTAAAAATTGAATTCAAGTTAATTAAAGAACTGAGTAAAAAAGCAACGTTTTATTAATATTTATAATTATTTTGTTCCTGAAAGATTTCCGGTGTAAAACATTAAAATTTTGTCTACTTCGTATAGGATCTTAATTTTATTTTTCTACCTTTACAGATAACCCCCTAACACATTTTTGTTTATAACTCTATAAATACTAAAGATAAAGTATATAAATAGTATACTTTTCCGTACTGCCAGAATCTCAGAAATTCAAAAATGAAGTCAAAATTGGGTGTTGCTATTGAAAAAATCAAAGTTGGCGCTCATTTCAATATGTAGATGACCCCTTATTCAAAATTTGACAACATATTCAGAAAGTGCTTTTAATTTCCTGTTGAATTATGTCTATTAGATGTTCTTGAGTCAATTAATAACGAAATTACAGCGGGTGTTGCGTTTTTTTTTTTTTTTTCCCCGACTGTACAATAATATTGGTTTAAAATAGTGGTGGCAGTAAAATAAAATGAATTCAAAATTTAGGAACGCTGCGATGTCTGTATATATATATATGTGTGTGTATGTGTGAGCTTTTGTTAAAGACGCGCAAGAGTACGATTTACTGATATTATTAAAATTTTGTTAGTGCCCGTATAACTTCTCAAATAATTGTATTAATTTGATTAAAAAATAACAAAATTGTGTAATATGAACAATTTAAAAAGTTAAAATAAAATCACCTATACCTTGTCCAGCGATAGAAGTGTTTCTGTCTCAAGACGAAATTATGTTTTAACAAAAATCTCTATCATATCTAAACACAAAAATTTGTTGTATAAATAAAATAAAAATAACTGTTTGGAAATAGTGTTAGTAGTAAATGCAGAGCATTTTCACACTTTCCTCTGTAAAATGTTTGATAATTATTTACAGAAATATGAGGACTTAAGAATAAATGCATTATTATTGATATTTCATTACTTTTTGTACACACTGAGTTTTGATTAAAAATTAAATCGTTAAATTTAATAATGTCAAAAATAACTTTAATAACTTTTATTTAAATAATTTTATATAATTTAATGTCAAAGAAAAAAACAAATAACAGTTGCTGATTGTTGATTGTAATTTTATTAACATAAATTTTAATGTTTTATATCTTATAAATTAAAAGTTTTAAAAGAACCAAAACAAAATATTTCATAAAAAATAAATATGTTGTCTTGATATATTAATTAATTATTAAAATAATAATGTTTACTATAATGGATATCAATATGTGATGTTTATATAAGAGTTATTTAATATACTTGATAAAATTAATAAAGAAGAAACACCATTTTGAAACATTCTTGTTAAATTTGGATGTAATTCAATTTTTGGAGTATAATTTAACATTTTTAGACATACTTTTCAATTCATTATTTTATTTGTTTATCATGTAATTTTTTCAATATTCTTAGCTCATTTTGTAATCATTGTAGTATATGTTGGTATAACATAAACAACATATGTTGTATATGTTTCAATTGCATTTTTATATTCATTACTCAATTTATAAAAAAGGATGAACTCACGATAAGTTTCAAAAATAAATAAATTAATATCTCTACACAAGTATTTTGTCTCTTCATATTTTATTTTAAATTAGTGCCTACTTTTAAATTTAAAAACATTTAGCTTCAATAATATAATTTTAAGGAGAAACATCCTCTCATATACTTCATGTTAACCAAAACGTGACTTTTCGAAACATCTATTTCATAACATTCATGAGAAAAATTATGTAATATAAATGGCCTTTTTCTTTTTTTAATCAATAAATATATCTTTTAAAACTGAAAACGCTTAAATGATGAAAAACGCTTAAAATATACAAATCACTCATATTCAAGATAATCTAGAATTGAATAATATTAATAAAAGTATATCTTAATGAAACATATTAATATACTTAAACATAAAATATATTTTAAAATCCTTTCTACACATCACATTTTGACTATGTAGAAAATATGATCTGCACTTTTAAAAATTCGTAATACAAAATATTTAAAAAATCATAAAAAAATATTATATAGATTATTATATTGCAAAAATTATTATATAAGAATTTTTATGCTTTTAAAC
Source organism: Salticus scenicus (assembly GCA_963930645.1). Lineage (NCBI taxonomy): Eukaryota > Metazoa > Arthropoda > Arachnida > Araneae > Salticidae > Salticus > Salticus scenicus. The sequence goes on from OZ005653.1 coordinate 151,068,512, forward strand.
ACAAAACTTCAACAATAATACATAGTGCAGGAAAAAATGTTAAGGACAACTGAAAAACTGCATTATTTTTAAAAATGCATATTTAAATTTTATGGAAGTTTATACACAATCATAGTAGTCAGAATTTTAATTTATTCCAGAGTATTTTTAGCCCCGCCTTTTTTTTTTTTTTTCCCGCACCACTTTATTTATAAAGAAATTTTCTCCAATATATAACTTAGATAAAATAAGGGGGGGGGGGGGGGAAATACTCTTTAAAAATTGTGTTACGAAATAAAATCGAGGCTAAAAGTACTCGTAATAAATTAAAATTTTGGCAGTTATGCACAATGCAACAAATGGGAGTTTGAATTATTATCTATAAAAATATTATAGAAATGTAAACTATTTTGTTTTTGAAACTTATACATGTGCACGTCTAGAAAGCTGTAAAAAATATTAAGGCCACATAAGATGTTATATAACAAACTGCAAATATTCCAAAAACTTCCTCTTCTTTTCCATTAATTTAATCATTCTCAAGGTCATAGATTATGACCATTTTTTGAAAGTTTCTTTTGACAAGCTTGTCTGACTGTTTTTTAATGGTCATTTCAAACTCATCATAGGTATTGCAAGTTTAACCATTTCCATAAACGTCATGCACAAGAATACCCCAGAAATTTTTTGTTAGATTTGGATCAAAGGTTCTTTATGGTCACTAAAGCTGGTTTTGAGTAGCAAGGATCCAGGATTTTCTGGAGCTTAAATTGTTAATAGTCTATTGTCCTCTGAGATATACACTCTCTAGATGTTATCAGAGGTGCTTCTGACAATAAGTATTGTGAATGTATAGCTTGATAAGCTTCAGAATTTGTCTTTGTTTACAGATATGATATTGATGTTGTTCCATTAGCAGCGAAACAGTCCCAAATCATCACAGAGTCCCCACAAAACTGACGCTTTGAGAAAAAAGATGTGTCGTTCTTAAGATCATGCCAGTTCTATCAAAAACCAACCGGATCATCGAGATTAATCTTTTTTTCATCTGGAAAAATATCATTTAGCCGTTTATCCGGTAAAACAACATGTTTATTTGCAAACTTTTGGCACGTCATTTCATGTGTCGTACTTAGAGTTTGTTGTTAATGTTGCATTTTAATGTATTTTTCATTTGGATTTTTTGGTAGCACATTTCCTACAGTTCGGCTGGAACAAGAGAAGGTTGAAATCATTTACAATTTCAGTGATATAATAGATCTTTAGAAAAATAAATAAATAAATAAAATATATAAAAATATATAAATCAATATTTAACAAATGCATTTCGGTTGGATTTTCTTCCAGTACTTCGAAATTTCTGCCATTTTGTTGATGCTACTTTTAAACACTAAACTCTATTCTATTTAATCTCGAAAATTGCTATAAAAGTACAGTGCCGGCAAAAAAAAAAAAAAAAATATTTACATTTGAGCGGCAAAAATACACTTTACATGTCAATTGCCGTTTCCGCCATAAAAATGTATCGAAACCCAGTGATGACACGTCAATCACAGACGATCTTTCCCTTTTTACATTTTATTGCCACCTGCAGCCGTTTAGTTATGGATCTCTGGCTACATCTGCCATATGGCTGCATCTGGCTACATCTAGAATCATCTGTCAAATCTCTGGCTACATCAATAGACCTGCTAACTATGCTAGTTTATCCGTAATGGTATTAGGCCCCGCCTTTTTCTCACACCAGAATAGCTGTAGAGTAATATTTAGGAATATGTTCTCATGATTAAATAAGAAGACTATTGCTCTACAACTATTCTGGTGTGAAAAAAAGGCGGGGCTTAATACCATTACGGATAAACTAGCATAGTTAGCAGGTCTACATCAATCACATTGTTCAATTCTCTAGCACAGTCAAACAGGGTATTTCTCTTCCATTTTAAGCTTAATCTAACCCACTGTGTGGAGCGGAAATACCGATGTAGGTTCTCAAACTTTTCACAAATGAAAGAAATACTGGCTGTCGGGAGAAAAGAGCATACAGTCCTACTCTAAAAGCAGGGTTGTTTGCATTCTGGATTTTTTATTTTATTTCCCACCAGTAATTACGAATTGTATTTTTGGCTATATTTACTTGCTAAACATCACAAGAAAACTACTAATGATACTACTATTAAAAAATTGCTGTAGGGAAATAAAATAAAAAATCCGGCACGCAAACACCCCTGTAAAAGGCTGCGAGGCGAACTGAGTGATAATATTACAGGGAAAGGTTGTCTGTGGTTGACTAACACCACGTGCCATACCTGGGGTTCGACACATTTTTATGACGGGAACGGTAACTGACACGTAAAGGTTTTTTTTTTTTTTTTTTTTGGGGCCTCTCAAGTGTAAAGATTTTTTTTTTTTTTTTTTTTTTTTTTTTTTTGGCCGGTACTGTCTATAAAGAATCCTGTAATTAAATATTGGTAGAAAAATTGGCGAAAATTTCGCCTCTCTGAATTAATTAAAGAATTCGTTCTTTTAATTAACGAAAGAATATTTCCTAAATAAGAATTTGAAAATATGAGTTAATTAATTGAAAAAAATTACATTTTTTTTTTTTCTGTAAAAATCATCCTTAAATTCGAATATTTACTCCAAGTGCAACAGTAATTTAATTACTAGAAATTACCACAACTTTGTCTTCTGATTATGCTTTGTACTAAATGGAAAAAATTCATTGAACTATTGAAGAATAAATATTTTAAAACATGAAAGGTAATGCTTGCTTATAATATGTTATGTAAATTAGCACACATTCGAGAAACTGAATAATTTTTTTTACTTCACATAAAGCATATAATGCAATTTAATTAAATTATGGTTTATTTACAAATCTTTCCTGCAAAACTCCATAGGACTAACATATATATATATTATACTGCCTTTATAAAATTCGCTTTAAAAATAGTTTTCATAAAACTCAATTTATTTCCAAAAATAAATTAAATAAAAATTAGTTTTAAAGAGTAGAATTTACTATGTAGTTCAATAGATTTTCATATATTTCAAATCAGAATTTTGTTCAAACAATTACTCCACGGAAATTTTAATTGTTGTTAACTTTAATATATATATATATTCCAAATTCGCTTCCTAGTAATATTTTATTTTAAAAAAAAACATCTTTCTGCTCCAATTCGAAGTAAATTATTATAGAATTAAAAGGTTAAAAGTATCGAAAAAACAAAATTTAATAATGCAGTATAATATTTAAATATTTGTTTACTTATAAGTATATATTTCAAGCTTTCAAGAAAACAGGAAAATCAAACAACTGTAAATACAGTAAATTTTGCTCTCTTCTTATTTTATTTTTATTTTATTTTTATTTTTCAGGTTAATTAAAGCTTTATTTATATGAAATCATAGTTGCAAATTTTTCCATTTTCCCCGGGCAATGAATTACCAATAATTATGAATACATTTTTTTACTGACAGGTGTTTACAAATTATCTACAGTTAATTGTATGGGAAAACACTATTAGAAAATAGCGTTTTTTTTTTTTTTTTTTTTTTTTTAATAACCTAAAATTTTGAAACTTATAATAATAGTATACACATTTTTAGTGAGTTATATTTTTAGATTTTAAGTGTAAAATTATGCAGTAAGGCATAGTGAGGGTTATATGCCTATAACTTTGTTAATATATATATATATATATATATACATATAAATCTGGATAATGGTAATGCTAAGTCTAATACATAAAAAGCTCCGAAAAATATTCATGTGATCATTTTAAACCCAAATATTTAGTAATATTGGTACATACAAACCAGATTGATTTTTAATTAATTATTCCTGCTGTTTACGACCCTTAAAAAAAAAAAAAAAAAAAAAAAAAAGTACAAAACTTTTTACAGATATAATTTTTACTACATTGATTTGACATTTTGTTATTGTTACGTATTATTGTTACGTATTATTTTACATATATTTTATTTTTATAGTTTATTATTACATATTTCTATTTTTTGGTATATATATATATTTTTTTTTTATTTAAATAAGTCAATTAAATATTCTAGCATATTTTTACGTTAACTCCTGTGAAATTATGTAAATGTTTATTTGAAAGATTTTTTTTTAACGGATACGTTAAATAAATAAATAAATATATATATATAAATATATATTAAGATTTTTTAAATAGAAAGTCTGATTGAAAGTATCATTTAATCAGATATTTTTAACCGTTTTTATTTTTTAGAAGCCTGTCTGCATTCTTTATTTATTTCTATTTGTTTTATTTTTAAATGTTATATTTTGAAAGTAGTCTATATGCCATGTGCTGTGAGACAGGAATTTTCCACATTCATTTTTCATGTTCATGCACAATGGCGGTATATATAGATTTTTTCAAATACGAAATGCATACATACGCATGGATTAATGATTGCTGCGTGTTTGAATTTCATGCATAATGAGACTTATGCAAAGCAAGTTAGCACAGCTTTTTTTTTTTTCTAATGTGCGTGCAGGGTATATACATGCACGACAGTGAATGTTGCATTACCAAGTTTCATGTAATTTGGCATTTATGTGAAACAGTTTTACTTTTGGTTAGAATTTTATTGTTATTATTATTACTGTATAGAAATAAAAACATAGCAATTTACTTCTTAAATTATTATTATTATTAATATTATTATTATTATTTTACTCTTTAATATTTTGTAAAATGGTTTCCATGTTTTATTTTCTAAATGCAGATCCATATATACATATATTCACTCGCTGTTAACCTCTGTATTTTTTCAGCCTGCTAACAAAAACTAAGGGAAATATATATATATATATATATATATATATATATTCTGCAATTTACACATGGAGGCAATTAATTTATTATGGAAATTATGTTCAGATACATCAGTGCTGTTAAAAATAAAATTTAGAACTTTTTTTTATTTAGTTTAAAACTGTAATTTAAGGATGAATTTAGTTTAACACAGTAAATTTTAAAATCTCATTGTTTTAATGTAAAAACTACTAATGAATTCTTTCGTTCAAACTGATTTAAATATCAAATTTTTCTACATAGAAACATTTTTATTCACGTCATTAATTTTAAAATATCCATAATTTTTAATCTATAAATACCCTGCAATAAGATTTCCTATGTTAATTAATTAAAATAATTCCTGTATAAGACAAGCAGGGGTCTAACAGCTATCATTTATACATGTTTATTTTCTCACCACATTTTATGACCTCTCAAACTGTGTGTTTATTTTCTCTGTATAATATTAAGAACATGACACAAGTTCTACTTTTTTAATTAGATTTTTTATTTATTTATCTATTTATTTATTTATTTATTTATTTATGCATTTTATATTATGATGGAAGCGATTTATAACTTTTAATGCAACCTGCATAAATTATTTATATTAATTACATTACATTAATTACATTACATTATTTACACTAATTATAATGGTGTTTCTTCTGCTTTTCTTTGTAATATTTGTACCAACTAACTGCGCTGCTTATGCGCGCAATTTTCTGATTATATTGTGTCAACATAGGAGTGGGTTGACGTGAATCTCAGGTGGAACGCCTCAGAGTTCGGAGGCATACAAGACCTTAGAATACCTCCGCACAAAATTTGGAAACCAGACGTCCTTATGTATAATAGGTAAGTACAGTTATGATTATCTAAGTAATATATTTATATTTTATTTATTTATTTATTTATTTTATAATTTTTAGAATGTTTCTTAATAAATACTAAAAATAAATCGATGTGTTTCCGCCAAAAAATGCCTTTACATTTAGTATTACCTGCACTAATTTATTTAATCATGTTTTACAAGTATTCCAATTGTTAGTTATATTATACTAATTAAAAATAAGTTTTCAATTTATAAATTACTTAAATAAGAAACTTGTAAAATACATTTAGGTTTCAGAAGGTAAGTAATGTTTAGTATTCCATTATCTGTCATCATTTACGATACTTGTTAAAATAAATAAATAAAAGAACAAAATATTAAATTAATAAAGTTGGAAAATAGAAGATTTTATCAAATTTTTAATGCCGTATATTAGTTAAATTTGATATAATTTATTTGAAAAAATCAAATGTATTTATTTTGAATTAATATATATTTGAAAATAATTTGTATATCACTGCATTGAACTACATACACTGTGTAATATACATACTTATAACTCGAAATTTTACATCACATCTACCCGAAGTAGAACAAAATAATTGACCTTTCATTGGCTGATTGTCAGTCACCAATGATCTGAGAAATTGCCGATGGTAGGATAGCTGGTGTCAAATGATACTTTCTCCACTGAAACATATCAAAAAGTCTCATCTAGGATACGACTTATAACTATCGGGTAAAAGTGTTATTCTAATTAGATTCCGATGAAAAAAGTTAATTTGAAACAATTATTTATTTTAATCGAGCAACGGCGCAACTTAAGAATACTTACCGATGAAGGTACGACAAGATACACTGATGGAGATAGAGATAATTTCTCTATAAATTTTAGAAAACTTATTTAAGATATCCCTAAAAATTCTCAAAAAAATTAACATGCGTCTCGTTACGGATAATCCTTTTTGTAATATTATACGAAAAACACGTGACACGGTATCTTGTAAAACGTGGCAACTTATCCCAACTTACCCTAGTATGTATTGAGAAAAAATATAGATTTTTTGCCTTTCATTTTTCATTCTCCAAATTTTCCTTTTATTTTATTTTATTTTATTTATTTATTTATTTATTTCAAATCTATAATACTCGAATCGTATGAGCATTTCAGTTTTTAAAATATCGCTTTTTAGAAAAGTCAAATTCTTTATATCATAAGCGAAATGCATTTTAATGGAATTATTGATTTTTTAAGTAAATTTAAGTAGCGAAATAGCAGATAATTTATTAGAAAATAAAACTATCTTTTTCTATTAGAAATATGAAGCTTAACATGTATTAAAAAAAATAGAGTCTGTAATGAAATCTTAAAACCGATTACATTTCAATGAAGTTCTTTGAATTTCTGATTTCGTCTATTTATAATGGTATGCGATGCTTATTTCTAAAATTCTTATTAGATTTCCAAAAATTTAGATTCTTACATTTATTCTCTTACAATTTCTTAATTCATGTCATATCACTATAAATTGAGAGAACATGTATTTTATTTTATTTTTTCAACATTGAAAAATTAATATACATTTTCACGTTTTCTTGTATTTATTTCTTATTTTATTTATTCAATTACTGATAACCTTCTCATAACAGCAATATTTTCCGATTTTTTTAACTTTCTGGAAAATTTAAATTTTATATTTTTTTTTTTTTTTACTAATGTTTTAAGAAATAGTTAAATAATTTGAAAAACATACACATCTCTATTGACAAAATGATTTATAGTCGCTAATATACTTGTAAGAGGGATTAAAAAATTATATTCCATTTATTATGGGATTTTTGTGACCTATGGGATATAATAAAGTAGGGATATAATGATGTATTCCTTTGTTTTGCAAGGAGAAGTTAATTTGCAAACAAATCCGATCTCTTGTAATAAATTCTTTACAACATAGATGCGACAAAGTTACATAAAAGAAAATCAAACACTGTTGTATTGTAACATAATTTTATAATATTTTGTTGAATTGATTTTATTTTTATTATTATTATTATTATTCCGATTAAAAACTACATATCATAAATGAAAAATTGTAGACAAAAGACTTCTGATTATTTAAAACTGATAAAACATTTTTTTTTTTTTTCTGTTAGAAAAGAATAATAATCTTTAACATTTACTAAACATTTTCACATTTTCTTGTATTTAATTATTCATCCCTTTATTCACTAATTAATTATCATCTTATCATAGTAACTTTTTCTTGAACTTTTATGAACACACTGAGAAAAGAATAATATAACATTTAATTTTTCTTCCAATTTTTAAGTAATCGGAAAATATCTTCATAAATATTTACTTTCCTGCTTTTGGCTTTGACAAAATGATTTATAGTCGGAAATAAACTAACACGAGAGGTAAAAAAGTAGTTTTTACATAAAATATGATCAGTGAGACATAATGATGGATTCTTTTGTTTCGTAAAGAGAAGTTAATCTGCAAACATTTCCGGTCTTTTTTTTTTTTTTTTTAAATAAATCCTTTATAACATGAATGGAAATACTGAAACAAGAATAACAAAAGAAACACCGTTGTGATGTAAAGGAAATAAATTTTAAAGCTTTTATTGTGCAATTATTTCTTTCTGAAAAATCTTTATTAAAACTTACCTAACAGAAATTGATAGATTAGTAATGCATAAATTAAAATATTAAAATATTTTTAATTAAATGAAAACTACACTATTAAATCAATTAAAATGTTAATATGTCGTTTTAATATTATTTTATTATTTAAAAAACTGTTTATATGTCACATTATATTTCGTTTATTTATAAATTACTACATAGTTAAATAAATTATTTTATATAATATATGAGGTTTTATTATTATTGATATTATTAGTATTATTATTATTATTATTATCATTATTAAAAGGTAACTTTTTTTAAAAATATCACATGTCTATGGTCTAACCATTCATTTAAAGAAAAATGACGAGGAATTTTGAAGAAATTATCATATTGAAAATCTTCATTCTCCCCAAGAGTTTCTTTCCGCCTAGGAGGAGCAATATCTATACGTACAAAAAAAAAAAAAAAAAGTTCACTATTATATATATATTTTTTTTTCTTCATTTCACATTCAAAAGTTAAAATCTACTCTATTTCTATAAATTTAAACGGAATTTAGCTCTTTACTACCATATTAAAAATTAAAAATGAGCCGACAATGTCACCTGTTGGACGATTAATCCCAAAATATAATGAGCACTAGATTAGATAAAAATATTCAACTCAATACCAAATTTTGTTAAATCTCGTTCAATGGTTCATAAGATACAGAGTCCACAATATTTGTGATTCACACGTGATCTAAAAATAGCCAAATCGTATTCAGGACTTCTCAAAACGTGTAAATCCGTCTAAAACCACAGGTCAAAAATTTTCAAAAATTCTATACTTTCGTCTTGTATGTATACAAAAAAAAAAAAAAAAAAAAAAGTTTTTATTTATTTATTTATTTATTTATTTACTTTTTATTCATTTATATAATATATATCTATATATTTAAGTTTGTAAGTAAGCATTATTAAATATATAAAATATAATAGAAATTTATTCAGTGAAAATTTTAATGTATATTATCTTTTAATGATATTTAAACACTAATGCCAGTGATGCCCAGTGATTCAATACTTTTTTAAATCTAACCAGGAAACCATCCTATACTACAATAATAAAAAAAATCCAAACAAGCATTAAATGAAAGTGTGTATGTAAATATGTTTATTGACGCATAAAATCATAGCCTCCTATACTAGATGCCTTCCTGCATGGCTCGGAAACTTGGCGGTAGGCAGCACCACCTGGTACAGATTGCGCGACTTTTTTATTTAACAGCCACCAAAAAATTTTTAAAGTGGGATTTACTATATATAAATGGCGAATAGAATCGAAAAAACGTCGACTTTATGTATCACTTCTTAAAATTATTGATGACAGTTAGTTGATGATAGTTAAATAATTTGAAAAACATACACATCACTATTGACAAAATGATTTATAGTCGCTAATATACTTGTAAGAGGGATTAAAAAATTATATTCCATTTGTTATGGGATTTTTGTGACCTATGGGATATAATAAAGTAGGGATATAATGATGTAATCCTTTGTTTTGCAATGAGAAGTTAATTTGCAAACAAATCCGATCTCTTGTAATAAATTCTTTACAACATAGATGCGACAAAGTTACATAAAAGAAAATCAAACACTGTTGTATTGTAACATAATTTTATAATATTTTGTTGAATTGATTTTATTTTTATTATTATTGTTATTATTCCGATTAAAAACTACATATCATAAATAAAAAATTGTAGACAAAAGACTTCTGATTATTTAAAACTGATAAAACATTTTCTTTTTCTGTTAGAAAAGAATAATAATCTTTAACATTTACTAAACATTTCACATTTTCTTGTATTTAATTATTCATCCCTTTATTCACTAATTAATTATCATCTTATCATAGTAACTTTTTCTTGAACTTTTATGAACACACTGAGAAAAGAATAATACAACATTTAATTTTTTTTCCAATTTTTAAGTAATCGGAAAATATCTTCATAAATATTTACTTTCCTGCTTTTGGCTTTGACAAAATGATTTATAGTCGGAAATAAACTAACACGAGAGGTAAAAAAGTAGTTTTTACATAAAATATGATCAGTGAGACATAATGATGGATTCTTTTGTTTCGTAAAGAGAAGTTAATCTGCAAACATTTCCGGTCTTTTTTTTTTTTAAATAAATCCTTTATAACATGAATGGAAATACTGAAACAAGAATAACAAAAGAAATACCGTTGTGATGTAAAGGAAATAAATTTTAAAGCTTTTATTGTGCAATTATTTCTTTCTGAAAAATCTTTATTAAAACTTACCTAACAGAAATTGATAGATTAGTAATGCATAAATTAAAATATTAAAATATTTTTAATTAAATGAAAACTACACTATTAAATCAATTAAAATGTTAATATGTCGTTTTAATATTATTTTATTATTTAAAAAACTGTTTATATGTCACATTATATTTCGTTTATTTATAAATTACTACATAGTTAAATAAATTATTTTATATAATATATGAGGTTTTATTATTATTGATATTATTATTATTATTATTATTATTATTATTATCATTATTATAAGGTAACTTTTTTTTTAAATATCACATGTCTATGGTCTAACCATTCATTTAAAGAAAAATGACGAGGAATTTTGAAGAAATTATCATATTGAAAATCTTCATTCTCCCCAAGAGTTTCTTTCCGCCTAGGAGGAGCAATATCTATACGTACAAAAAAAAAAAAAAAAAGTTCACTATTATATATATTTTTTTTTTCTTCATTTCACATTCAAAAGTTAAAATCTATTCTATTTCTATAAATTTAAACGGAATTTAGCTCTTTACTACCATATTAAAAATTAAAAATGAGCCGACAATGTCACCTATTGGACGATTAATCCCAAAATATAATGAGCACTAGATTAGATAAAAATATTCAACTCAATACCAAATTTTGTTAAATCTCGTTCAATGGTTCATAAGATACAGAGTCCACAATATTTGTGATTCACTCGTGATCTAAAAATAGCCAAATCGTATTCAGGACTTCTCAAAACGTGTAAATCCGTCTAAAACCACAGGTCAAAAATTTTCAAAAATTCTATACTTTCGTCTTGTATGTATACAAAAAAAAAAAAAAAAAAAAAGTTTTTATTTATTTATTTATTTACTTTTTATTCATTTATATAATATATATCTATATATTTAAGTTTGTAAGTAAGCATTATTAAGTATATAAAATATAATAGAAATTTATTCAGTGAAAATTTTAATGTATATTATCTTTTAATGATATTTAAACACTAATGCCAGTGATGCCCAGTGATTCAATACTTTTTTAAATCTAACCAGGAAACCATCCTATACTACAATAATAAAAAAAATCCAAACAAGCATTAAATGAAAGTGTGTATGTAAATATGTTTATTGACGCATAAAATCATAGCCTCCTATACTAGATGCCTTCCTGCATGGCTCGGAAACTTGGCGGTAGGCAGCACCACCTGGTACAGATTGCGCGACTTTTTTATTCAACAGCCACCAAAAAATTTTTAAAGTGGGATTTACTATATATAAATGGCGAATAGAATCGAAAAAACGTCGACTTTATGTATCACTTCTTAAAATTATTGATGACAGTTGAATAAAAAAGTCACGCAATCTGTACCATGTGGCGTTTCCTACCGCTTGTACTGTTGCCAAGTTTACGAGCCACGCGGAAGGCATCTGATTTAGGATGCTGTAATAAAACAATAGTCCTCATCAGCTCGTTTTCGAGTTATAAATTCTGAAATTTGGCTAATAATCCGTTCAACCACGCCTGAATTGATAACACCACCAGGCCTCGCAGCGTTCCTAAAATTTTATGCTTATTTTATTATATTGCAACCACAATTTTAGAGCAATACTTTTTAACACAATATTTCCAATCATAATAATATATCTTATCATATGTAGTTAAAAAAAAAAAAAAAAAAAAAAAAAAAATGTTTTGTTTGATAGAAGATATGATATGGTTCCAAAATGGAAGATTTGGCCACAAATAAGGGTAGAATATATGACGATAAAAAGATTTTAAAACTTCTTAACACACGATAAATTTTAAGCCAGCACAACCGGTTTTGAAAGGACGAAGCCTTCCTTCACCAGGTGCGAAAAAAAAAAAAAAAAAAAAAAAAACACGTGCTACTGCCTTGGAGGCAAAAGCAAGACATCTTGAGTCTTGCTTTTGCCTCCAAGGCAGTAGCACGTGTTTTTTTTTTCACCTGATGAAGGAAGGCTTCGTCCTTTCGAAACCGGTTGTGCTGGCTTAAAATTTATGGTGTGTTAAGAAGTTTTAAAATCTTTTTATTGATTGTACATCAGTTTTGAATTTAGTTTTTATATGATGATAAACTGCAAAACCCTTTTAAATTATTTCTCTTGATCCCTGTTTGCTATAATTTCAGAAAAGAACTGTTTTATTTATTATCCATTGTTTTAAATCTTTGCACTCGAATGTGTAATTTTTGATGATTTTTTTTCTTATGCAGTAAAAACAGATAATTTTGTTTGAATGATTGAAAAAAAAAAAAAAAATAGAATTTACCTTACAAACTTCTTGCAAAAATTAACAACCAAGCTACACACTTCAATATTTAATGCAAAAAATAAAAAATATATTTATCTTAATTATTTCTAGAGGAAAAAAAATAATAATAATAATAAAATAATAATCCCACAGCGGGAGCTTTGGAGCTTAATGGGTTAAGATTGATTATTAATTCAATTAGTCTACCTGTCTGTCTCTCTGTCTTTCTGTTTATTTGTTATGTAATCACGAAGGTAAATACGTTGAAAATTAAATAATGCGAGTACATACAGTTGGAAAATTTTAATAATGTATGTGACCTATATTTTTCAATCTTGTTTTTATTTATTTAGCGTGAAACATTAATATGCTTTTCAAAAGAAAAAAAAATTTAGGAAAAAAAAAATCCATAAACACAGCATTTAGGTTCAATGATCTGATTCAAAACACGCTAAATTGCCAGGAAAATTAAAATTAGTATGGAGAAATAGCTAAAATGTCTCTTTAAATATTCATTGAAAACCATCTATAAGCAGATATATATTTATTCATTCATAGTTCCTTTTCATTAAGTTTCCAGACGTCTGAAGCTGTTAAGTATGAATCTTGAAATAAAATTTTAAATGGATAATTGCGCCTTAAAATTCAGTAACCATAAATTCGGTTCATTAATTGAAATTACAGATCCTATTCAATTTAAATTGCATCTGTCTGATAAAATATTCATGCATAAAATGAAATTGCTTATGAAAAAGAAATTTAGAAACATATATATATATATACGGCATATAAACGTTCTGTATTTAGAATATTAAATTAAACAGAATGTTTCTTATAACTCTTTTTTTAATATTACTTCCATGATATTATCGAATAAATATTATTATATTATCTAAAACTTTGAATTTTCTTAAAATCTAATCTTCTATTCTATTTATATAGATAGTTATAGTGATACTTAAGTATTTATGGAAGAGAATGTATGTGGCAATTATTTTTTTTTTTGATAGTATTGTAGAACAAAAGTGTTTTGGAAAAATGCATTTTAAAAATTCTTTAAAAAATAAAGATTAATGAAATATGGCAAGATATAAAAATTATTATAGAGAGAAATATATCTTCTTTTAAATATTTAAATAACCTAATTTAATTTAATAAATTTAATAGCTATATAATGTATTAAATCAGCCTGTAAACAAAGGATCAAACTTTAGAAAATTCTTTTATTACAAAATCTTTAATCCATTAATACTATTAAAATTCTTTGCTGATTTTCTTAATCGCGATTTCATTTGCGTTTAAAACACTGGTTTATTTAAACATAGCCTTCTAAACTAGATGCCTTTCTCGTGGGTCGGAAACTTTGCAATAGTTCAAGTGGTAGACAGCGCAACCTGGTACAGATTACGTGACTTTTTAATTCAACTGTCACCAATAATTTTAAGAAGTCATATATGATATATATAATTGACGTTTCTTCGATTCTACTCGCCTTTTATGTATATCAAATCCCACGTTTAAAATATTTTGGTGGCTGTTGAATAAAAAAGTCGCGAAATCTGTACCAGATGGCGCTGTCCACCGCTTGAACTGTTACCAAGTTATCGAGCCACGCAACAGGCATCTAGCTTAGGAGGTTATGATTTAACGCATAACGCGACAACGTTTAAAAGGAAATTTTTAAAACATGCCATGTTTCCTAATAATTGTTAACATTTTCACATGTTAAATTTCAAAACATGCATAATTTGGAACCTATGAAGACGAACTATTTTATACACAACATGATATTCATAAACATTTTCTATCTTCCTTTCTAAGGTCTTATTTTAAAATTTGTATAAAATGAATTGTTAAATTCTATTATGATACAAATAAACTGTCGTTTACAATTGCATAAATAATGTTAAATATATCTGAAAAAGCAATTCTTTGACGTTTACTCCATACATATCAGACTCGCATGCAGTGTTGCCAGGTCTGGCAGATTTTTTATTCAAAAATTACTAATAATTTTAAGATGTGATATTCGATATATATAATAGACTATCAATCTTCTAAGTGATTAGGTAAATGTTACAATTAAAAATTATTGGTTATTATTGAATAAAAAATCCACTAGATCTGGCAACAGTGCTCGTTTGCTTAACTCGATTGTAAGTTTTCGTCGAGATAAGGACAAATAGCACAGGATAGAATTACATGCAAAACGAAAAATCCGCCCTCCTACACACAAATACGTTTAGCGCAAATATGACATAAGCCATAGCTGCAATTGTAAGATTTTTTCACACCGATACATTTTTATAGAAACTTCTTATAAGATTCTGTAGCAGTATTCTATGAATAAATAAGGAGAAAATTTCTATAAAAAAATACAGGTGTCAAAAAATCGTAATGGTTGACAGCTATGCATAAACACTCGGTCACTTAGAGTCGAATCAAGCAGGCTTTTCCCATCGAAATTCTTTTCGTTTGATCTGTCGCTCTACCACCAATTTTTTGAGCATTAGACCTAATTTGACAATAGCCATTTATGAACCAGGTCAAGAAGACCGTACTTATCAAATGTAGCTAGAACTCTGCATTTTGGTAGAGATGAGCAACGTACGTATCGAGATGTAGATGAAAGCAATAAGATTGTAATAATACAACTCCAGTGAGGAAAATCTGTGACATACTTTAGTATCCTCTACCAGGTTCATACTACCTTCTAAGTAATGATTAACAGTGTAAAACGCATGAAACCAGTGTTGCCAGATCTGGCGGATTTTTTATTCAAAAATAACCAATAATTTTAAGAAGTAATATTCGATAGACGTAATAAACTATCAGTCTTCGAAATGATAAGGCAACGTTAAAATTAAAAATTACTGGTGATTATTGAATAAAAAAATCCGCCCTATCTGGCAACACTCCAATAATTTAAAATATTTATTCAAACAAGAAAATCGTTGATAGTTATTTGCTGGCATAATTATACTAATGTTTGGACTAAGTTTGAAGATATTACGTCGCTGTATTTGTTATAGCGAAGAAGTGCAACAAAACACGAATCTTTCCGACGATCTAACTATGCTTTCAAGGCTCTAAATTTTCTTCTACCTAATGTTTGCTCTTTTAAATCAGTTGTTTCTTAAATACTAAAGATATAATTTAGCATTTTCTAACGTCACATAACTTTCCGAAAGTATGCTAATATTATATTAAATTCAACATCTCAGCAAAACTGCACCGAAAAAAACATTATTTTTCTCCAAAAATCATAGAACACATTTACAATTCTACAATGCGAACTTCTCGCTTCCTCAAATCATTCTTCCTCAACTCAATTCTTCCAATCAACTCAACGATTCAACTCAATTCCTCATTCTTAAACAACTCAGCGATTTCAGAGTTACCAAATTTTGTAATTTATTCCAGAGCAGGAGCATTTTTAATCCTGCCTTATTTTCACATCAGAATTTTAATAGAATATTTCTCTCCAATAGGTGACAACAATTAAATAAGAAGAAAATCATTATTCATAATTATCGTAATTTCTGGTAGACAACCCGCAGGTAATATGTGTCATTTCGCCACCAGAAATTTTATTTAATAGATTAATCTCTATTTTTTCGAAGGAAGAGCTCGTACAAATATAAATTTATCAATTGAAATTTCTGGTGCAAAACTGGATTATATAACCTGCGGGGTATCTACCACAAATTACGGTACTTGTATGAAAAAGAGGCAGGACTAACAACGCTCCGGAATAAATTATGAAAGTTGACAACTCTGCAGTTTTGTCCAAAAGATTTACTTTTTTTTTTTTTTTTCATCTTCTTATTCTACAGAAAACAAACACGTAATATAAGTCCAACACTCTAAAATTTAGCAACCATCAAAATTCTATACTTTTATAAGTGTGACATCTCACAAGAAACAAAGCACCCAACTTTTCCGATTTTTAGATACCGGTTATTATTTATAAAATTTTTAACCTTATTTTGTGAAAAACTGATAAAAAAAATTTAATGAAAATTTTAGGATATCGTTATCTAAAAATCGCTACGGTTGGAAGCTATGCAATATATAACAAATGACCGAGCGTATTCATAAAAAAAAAAAAAAAAAAAAAAAAAAAAAAAGAAGTTTGAAAAGAGTTATTTTATTTTTCTTACTGGTCGCTAATAAGTATTTTTTATAACACATATTAAAACTGGGGAGTATTTATTTATTTATTTATTTTTTGATGGTATGTATTAAAAAAAATGCTTTACGTTGATTACGTAATCTTTGCATAGACTCCAATAAATTAAATTTTTCAAAAGTAAGACAGCGTATTTATTTTTGTACTTTAAATTAATAGCGCTAAAATCTTTCTTTTTATATAGTAATAGATGATTAATAAAAGAACATTTTATTGTTCATTGAAAAAGAAAAAAGGGAATATATACGATCAAAAATATCAACTACATTATTTAAATTACTAAAAAACTGTCATTTTGATTATTTAAGTATTGTTATAATAATAAATATGGATTTTTATACGGAAGAAAATAATAACCAAAGATGAAATTTAACGGAATTTTCTTTTAAATCGCATTATCTGGACCGGATCCTGTTTAATTAGAATCAAGTTCTCTGATAAAAAGTTGCATTGTCATCTCATATCCATTTTCTCCCTTCTTTTTTTTCCATTATCATTTTTTATGGAGTGTGTAAAATGCTTTCTTCAAAGTTCAACTCCATTTTATCTTTTGAAGCACAAATTGTATTTTCCGGCTATTTGCTCCCAGTTTTTAGGAAGGTGATAAATATCAAATTATTGATTTGAAAATTCTTTTAAATCCCAAGCTATTGCTTATCTTCTATCGATGAAAAAAAAGTGTTTTACATCGATAACCCCTTCCTTCATGAAGTTTGCATTACACTCTTAATCGTTACTCAGCTTGAATTTTCTCCAGTTTTATCGCTTCGCTAAATTTAATTTATTTTGCTCTTTTGCGATAGATTTTTTTTTTTTTTTAGTATTATTATTTTCAAGACTTATTCTTTTTTTCTTTTAATCCAGAGCTCAAAAATATTTTTTGATGACGTAGTAATTTGTTTCTTTTCCTTAAGGGGCTACTTTTAAAAGCCTGTTATTTGTCTGTATCTGTTTTTTTTTTTTTTTTTTTTTTTTTTATTTTTTTTTATGTACCCTTAGTTGTATCTAATTGCCTCTTTCTTTATCAATCTGGAAATTTATCTCTAAAAGATTTTTAAAGGCATTGATTGATGTTGATAATTTATGGTTTTTATATTCCTGAAATCAATAATAAAAGGAAGAAAAAAAAAGAATTCCCCCCTTACTTATTTAAAAGTAATTGTAAAAATGTTATTTGAGCATTTATCGAAAAATAAAATAGAAATTCTGTTTTTACACTTTTTTTTTAGCGGGGGTATTCATAAAGAGTGAGGGAGGGGTGGATTTATAGATATATTTTTATTTATTTATTTATTTTTATGAATCATTCGTCATTAAATTTACATGTTTCGAGCTATCCTAAAGACTATTTTTTTTAATTTTAAACTATTCGTATGTTTATTACAAAAATATTAATATGCAATAATTAAAAAAATAATAATAAGTGTATACAATAATAAGTGTATAAATAATAAGTGTATTAAACTTTTTATTTATAGATTTCAACATATTTTTTCTGATTATAGTATTTGCTATTTCACTAATAAATTAAGAAGGCTCTGGCATTATTTTCAGGATTAACGTGATAGATGTATTTAAATTCTTTTACATAATCCGCAGCACCAACATTTTATGTAATATCATAAATGTTGTTAAAATTCTTAAACAGGAGAAAATTATATGTCACATTTCCTATTTATTTTAGTCAGTTAATGTTAAGGGCAGACTGCAGAATGTTCTTTGCATCCTTAAATAAAGCACATGATTCAAATTACTCTTTTTATGTACTCTCTAAAAATGGAAAGGGAAATTTTTCTCACACTGAGCTATTTTTTACTCAATCGACATGTTGAAAGACAACTTCTCACGTTGAGAGAAATACTCTCAAATCATTGAGCTTCTATAAGCGGCTCAGATTTGAATTAACTGAAAGAAGTTATTTTTGAGAGAAATCGGGTCAAAGTTGAGTGAATCTGCTTGATGCTGGAGGAAAAAAAAAAAAAAAAAAGACTCCCTCCGCCGGATTCGAGGGCGGGTCCCCTTTAGTGGCAGACGAACGCATTACCACTACGCTACGATTTCATGCTGCAAAAACGTCGTGTAGCCATTTTCGTTCATTCTCAAAGGGAGAAAATATTATTTATCAATTTTTTCTTGTTTTATACATAACATAAAGCTATGGGAAACCCAATAAACTTCCTTAAAATAGCACTATTGATGAAAAGTTGTGAAATGTTCTGGAAAACAGAAAGAAGCTTACAAATTAATTCAGTTTAATTTAGTTAGTTTAGAAAAATAAATTCTTCTACGCAATGTTGCAGAATTTTTTGACTAACTATGAGTTGAAAAAACAGTATGTACTTGTCTATTTATACATATAATTTCCGATGTTGAGTTTAATTATATTTAAACATCGTAACACATTTTTTGAACCATTTGCATGCATTTTAATAAATTAATTTCAATGACTACACTAAAAACATTAAATAACTTTACACATAAATAAATTTCTACATTGTATAAATGAGGAGCAAACATTCAAACCGTGTTTTCTCCAAAAATAAAAAAAAATGAGTTAGTGATTTTTCTGTGAACTCAACATTAAATAGCACAAAATTATACTATTATTTTAAACCAAAATAATTTTTATCACATTATAAATGCTCTTAGAAAGTTAGGGTTTCAATCAAACAGTGTTTCCTCCAGAGCCTGTTTTCAGTCAAACTGGGATTTCTCCAGCCAACCAGTCAGTACTGCTCTTTCTGGTCGCGTGACTCGTACATGTACCAGCTTTTATGTTTGTTTTTTCGTTAGTTCTATCTTGTTTTCTTCATTTTAGAGGAGTGTACTTTATTATTATTATTATTTATTTATTTATTTTATTTTATTATTTATTTATTTATTTTTTAATGGAAGAATTAATAGATGGTGTATTAGTGAGTACTTCTAATTATGGAACTAGAAAAAGACAGAGAATTGGTGGGGAAAAAAAGAAGCGAAAAAGAAACGGTATTCAGCACCTTTAGATAACAACATTTATGCTCCATGCAAACATTCTATTAATACTTTTTCATGCACTGATGTTAGACCTAATGACGTTAAGAAGTTTCGGGATAGACTTTACGAAATTCCGGACAAACAGCGACAAGATTCTATTATAGCCTCATTGGTTTTTACAAAAAATGTAACTCGACGTAGACCTAATAACCCAACCCAAAATAAATCGCAATCATCTCGCTTACAGCATGCATTTTCTGCTTCTTATTTTATTACTAGTAGCAGTGGTAGGAGAATTCCTGTGTGTAAAAACAATTTCATGGCTATAACTAAAATAGGTCGTACAATGCTAGCCGATATTGTTACTAAGGTACATGCTGATGAACCTATTGAGGAAAAGAGAGGAGGTGATAGAAAAAGCCACTTAAGCATTAAAAAAAAAAACAAGGTAAGAGAATTCATCTCAAACTTAAAGGCATCAGAATGACGTAGACACACTTTTACAATTACTGTATGGTGAAGAGTGAAAAAATCAGCCTGATTTTAAATGGTATAAAGATATCATTACTAATAACTTTCATGTAGAATATGAAGAAACAGAGGAAGCAGGAAATTGCTTAAGTGAAGATATTGGTTTAAAAATTTAAATTTCAAATTGGCTTAAAAATTTTAGTTCTTCCTTACAAGTTGCATGATGATTTTTCAAGCGTAAATATTTAATTTAATTTTATAATTACATAACAAAATCTGTTCTGTTAATTACTTTATTACATTAAGAATGTTATTTCATCAATATTTGAGCTACATACTTTTTTATTAAAAAAATGTTTTGTCCACATTGGAAACATTCAAAACAATTTTCTCCTCTGTGTTTCGGTCAAAACATGCTTTCTCCACATTGGAAACATTCAAAACATGTTTTCTCCTCTGTGTTTCGGTCAAAACATGCTTTCTCCAAATTTCAAATGCATTTTTCTAATTAACTCTAAGTTTATTAGGTAAAGTAGGCCTACAGATCTTCCTAGTAACCAATAATACAACTAAACAAATGATAATTAGGGTCTAAGAAGGGTTATTTTTTAATTTATCAGTTTTTTGTGTTTTCTGAAAAATTGCATTCGAAGGAGAAAACACGGTTTGAATGTTTGCTCCTCAAATACGTTGTTCTATTCCTTTATACTTCTTATATTTCTTTAAGAAACAATTTTTAAAAAGACATTCACTGCTCATATTTAGTTTTTTATAACTAACACTCGTGATTTGATAACTCTACTATTTTTTGTCAGATGTAAAAAAAAAACATATGTTATATTTATTTAAAAAAAAAAAAAAAAAACTTTGATTGTTTACTTTTGTAATTATCGAAAGTCCTCAACATACTTTTAAAACAATATATAAATTAATTAATTACATATATCTAAAAAAATATTTTTTATATGTCATTTAAAATAGGATCGATAGATGGCAGCATCATTACACAATTTTGTTGAACCAAATGAAAAATGATCGAAATTCGTTCAGAAAGGATCAGGATCAGATTCGACAGATTAAGGATCAATTTGACTTAAAAGATTTTTTATCAGAAAAGGCTGATTTGATTCGTGCGCTAACAAATAAAGAAAATCGGAAGCGATATTTTCGGCATATTCTGTTTTTGCTATCAAAAAGGCAAAAATACTGTTCAAACAAGGAAAAAAGTGTACAATGTGTATACAGAAAATTTATTTAAAGAACGCCAGTGTCAAAACTGATTTACCAAATTTTGTTCCGGCGATTTCATACTTGCCAACCATCTCATTAATAACCGTACAATTGTTAACGCCCCTTGAAAAAAACGCCTCTTTTTACGCACCACTTTATTTTTAGAGTAATTCTCTCCAAATGTTGTTACGATTAAATAAGAATAAAATTACTCTAAAAATAGACTGGTGTGAAAAAAAAAGGGGGTACTAAAAATTGTACTGTTCGTAATGAGATGGTTGACAAGTATGCAATTTTGACGTTGAAGATGCATTATGTTCTGGAAAACCAGTTTATCCTAATGAAAACAAAATAAAATATTGCTGTATGAAAACTGCCAAATAACAACTCGTGAGGTCGTTAAGAAAACGATTAATCTGGAGAATAAGCAATTCAATAAAATATTTATACAATGTAAGAAAATTGTCTTTCATTTTCAAAGGACAAAACGAAATTACTTTACGAACAACCCAATATAAATAAAGTGATGCTAAAAAAAGGTGGGGACAAAAATGCTCCGGAATAAATTAAAATGTTGGCAACCATGCAACTCTACATCCCATATTCTTATTTATGCGGTAGATCTTTCACATGACATCCAATGCATGGTATAGGATATTTAAACAAGTCAAATAGCCTTCATGTCACTTTATATGGCAGTTATACGAAAACAAGGGTCTTCCACTTCGTGAACTATCCTCCAAACGTTTTTCGAAGCATTTGACAAGTTTCAGCATCTAGGGACATTAAATGAAATACTTCGTATCCTCTGTCTCTATGGAGTGCAAAATTCTTGCAGGGAAAGTGTTACTTCGTTTGAAAGAACACTTCCACCAGTATAAACAATAATCTCAATCCTGTTTAATCACAATAAATTAATGTAAAACTATAATTACTATTTCTAAATAAAAATTAGCGGTGGTGATTATGAAGAATACTTTCACTCCTGTTGCGATGGTTATTGTTTCATCGTACTTGTAAAAGATCTTAACCAGCAATGGTTAATCTGGAAACAAGAACATACTGTCACCATACAATAAAGAATCCTTATATATAAAATTATTATTATTTATTTATTTTTTAACAACCTGATTTACATGCATCCACTTTATTTATCCTTGCAAGTTCCATCCTTCGGTCCTGTTTTTAATTACATCACTTTTTATTCTTAAAATAATATTACATGTGTTTAATGCCAATTTGTGTAAACCGTATTTTTTTATCATCATTTTTCTTTTTAATGAATTTTTAAAGTTTTAACAGACAGTTGCGAATGCGGTATTGTTCGGTTTTTACAGCCCTAATAGCGATTATTGTTTTTGCTCTCAATGCAGTATACATAGCAGGGGGACTATTCCAAGATGCGAAATTTTCGCATTCATAGAATTATCCTGAAATAAAGGCGGAGACTATGACCTTTGATAGGTACTCTACATTTCTG
Source organism: Salticus scenicus (assembly GCA_963930645.1). Classification (NCBI taxonomy): domain Eukaryota; kingdom Metazoa; phylum Arthropoda; class Arachnida; order Araneae; family Salticidae; genus Salticus; species Salticus scenicus. The sequence goes on from OZ005653.1 coordinate 151,091,710, forward strand.
CGTTTTTCATACATATAAATAAATTAAAAAAAAAAAAAAAAAAAAAAAAAACACTATTTCATACCCTTACTTTACATGTGATTATATAATTCATGTGTTGTTAAATGTAATAACATAAACTACATTTGATTAAATTAAATATGTCTGTATTCAGCAAATACTCACAAAATATAATATAGTGCTTAAGTTGTTACTATTACAAGGGTCGCATTCTCCGCCTTTTCCCTTTGCCATTTTTTCTTTCTTTCTTTCTTTCTTTTTTTTTTTTTTTTTTTTTTGAGGGAAAGGGGGAGAGCGGGGGAGAGACTTTTGACGAGTTGAAAAAATTCCGACTTTTTTTTTTATACCATTATTTTTACAGAGATTTTTTTACGATATTTTCCGAATAATGTGTCGTGATTAAACATGATAGAGATTTTTCTTTTAAAAAAAAGTGGTTGGAAAAAGGGTAGGAATTTCTCATTCCAAAAACTGCTCTAAAAGAGAAGAGACTGCGACTCCTGATATAAGTTACACATTTCTAGTAAAACTTACAGTCCATTTACATATATAGAATAAGAGCAAAATTGGCAAGTTCGATATATTAAAAAACGCACGCACGAAAAATTGTATTCTATAGAATATATCAGGAAATTTTTCACATTCTTTTTTCATTTTAAATAGATGTAATGAATAAATAGGTTTTATAAAATCAGTTGAAATTTATGCGTATTTAAAATACTGAAAAGTTTTCAATTTCAAACCGTTAAATTATATTTAAAGCAAGTACTATAATTTAACCTTAAGATTATTTACATGGTTAATTTATATTTAAAATTTTAATATTCGAAAGGAAATTGAAAACGCTTTGTAAATTTTGAATTACTAATCTTCATGAGAAGCTTTCTTCAACTCTCCTTTAATTAATTACTTTAATTGTAAGAACAGGATGTAGTGACTGCCTTTTAAAACACTGTTAGCATTGTGAGTACTTTTCAAGTAGATTTCTCTTGTGGGCATCAGCGTCAGTGAGATATAAATACTTAACTATTTGTTTAACTATTATAACTATTATAAGAATTTCTCTTGTGATAGCCTTTAAGTTGAGTTGAATATATAGCAAAACTCATTATATGATGCAGCACTAAAAAAGAGTGATTACTAAAATGCATCTAAGAGAATACTTTTAACCCTATAATTGAGAATGCATAATTACTGTGAGACAATGATTATTAACAATAGGGAAACAACGTATAAATATCACACTTTACACAAAGTGAAATACCATTTGAATGCATTTGGCTATGCCTTAGTTTTTATAAGTATAAATATAAAATAATGAAATTGAACATTTGAAAGTATCCTTCTAATTACTGCGATTAAAAAAAATATGTGATTTTCTTGTTCAAATAAAGTTCGTTATAAAAGGGTCATACGAAAATGAAAAATAAGTAATATATTAAATTTCAATGAAATTGAATTTACTTTTTGTGTTATTAAGCATGAAAAAATATTGAGAAATATAAATTTTGATGAAATTCGAAAAAGTTACTAAATTCAAGATTCTTTGTTAGAACAAAATAATTTATATTTTAAAAACGACGAATAATTTAACTTTACACAAAGTAAAATACCATTTGAATGCATTTGATCATGCTTTAGTTTTTATAGTAGAATACGGAAAACATAATTAAACATCTGAGAGCATCCTTCATCCTTCTCCGTGATAAAAAAAAAAGGGTGAATTTCTTGTTCAAATAAAGTCCGTTATAAAAGGTCATACGAACATGAAAAATCAATAATTCTTTAAATTTCAATGAAATTAAGATTACTTTTTGTGTTATTAACCATATAAAAATATTAAGAAATTTAAATTATAATGAAATTCGAAAAAGTTGCTAAATTAAAAATTCTTTGTTAGACAAAATAATTTAAACTTTAAAGAACGACGAATAATTTGAGTAATATATATATTGAGTAATATATACGTATATATATCCTCCAAGAAAAATAATTATTAATTGTTTCATTGTGATTATCGGGAACGATCCTTAGTCATCCCGTCGTCCTGGTTGTGTCTACCTTTTAGTAGTTTTCTCCGAAACTCGTGTAAGTATGGCAGGGATGGAACACGGGCGCAGAATTTATACCACTATCAATGTAAGAAAATTTTCTACCTTTTAAATCAACGATATTATAGGTAGAGAAATTTCTTAAGCAGATTCCGGTATGAATTCTGCGCCCGTGTTCCATCCCTGGTATGGGCTAGCCTCACAAAGACCTTCACAAAAAACATTTCACCCAGGCCTAAGATCCAGGTGTAGTCAGACAGCATTAACCCATGCACATTATTTTCCAGTTTTGACGGGACGCTGTATACTAGAAATTTTCTATGATAATTTTCACTTTCTTTAAACGTAAAAAATAATACAGCAGATTTCTATTGAAAAGTAATGTTGATAAATCGGATTTTATATATTCAAAATTTTGGCAAATATGCTTTCCAAAAACACGATTGTGATTATCAGTTGTTAACACTTTCCCGACCGCTGACGTAGATTCATATCATTTGAAAATCTATAACTCCGCCAGTGAGCGTTTCTTTTGGAATTTGTATGTCATTTATTTCTTAAGAATACACACAATATTCATATTTTTGTTACCAATATGCTATGGATACAAATAATTTGATTAGAAAGATTATAATTATAATGTATAGTAATTTGTAATATGATTCTGATTATAGAAAATTTTGTTCTGGAATATTGTAACTGGAGAGAATAACACCCATAGGCGGACCTTGCTTTCAAAAAGACAAAAGCATGCGGTCGCGAAAATGTTAATTTAAAGGTAATAGAAACAAATTCTTAAAAACGAATTTTATATTCAAAGTTCATTCTATTATTTCAATTACAGAATGATTATTTCAAACTATTGTCAAAAGTTTAATGTGTATTTTTCTAGATAATATATTCATTCCATACTCCTTTCATTCAATAATATTTTAAGATTTTACTTCAATTACATACCTGGTAACACTTACGATTTAACCTTTTGCCAGCCCAGTGTAATTTCACTTCACTTTTCTGGTGAGAATTAAAATCTTTTATTCAGAAAATTTTAATTATTACAATTGCCTAATCACTTCGAAGGTATTAGTCCATTATATATTAAATGTCATTCCTAAAAATTATTGATGGGAGTTGATTAACACAGTCCCTAAATTTCGCAACAATGTTTAATGCAATTGCACTTTAAAGCGTTAGGGTTGGTTAAGGGTTAATTTTGAGCACTGATAGTATCTACCTTTTTTTCACACTACTTTCTGTGTAGATAAATTTCTGTAATATGTAATTACGATGAGAATAGAAGAAAAATTTAAGGTAAAGCTAGCAGAACATGAGCACAATTTAATAGAATGATATAAAAAATTCAAATATTATTTTTTTTTGCTATAGCTGAATAATTTTGAATTAATTCGTTTTCTATACATTTCCACTTCTATTTTGCTGCCATACTACAATTTAGAGCACCAACTGTAATAGAACAAAGAGAGCTAATTTGCGCAATCTCTCCTTACAGAGTAGGCGTGATTACGCACATAGATAAGAGAGATTGTGCTTAATTATTACTACAATTAAGTTATTAACAATAATAATTGCAATTAAAAGACATTGTTCTTAGCTTTTCGTAAACAAATATTTTTGTATTAAAAATAGATATTTTAATTTAATAATAAAAAATCCAAAAAATTAAAAAAAATTAAAAATTATTTAACCCCCTACTTTACATTTTATTTTCAATAAGTGATTCAGAACAGATTAAGTTTTTTAATACGCAACTATAACTCTCTTTCAACAAACAATGTAACCTTATTTAATATATCTTCCTTCCCCAACAAGCATTCAACATTGTAAAAAAAAAAAAAAAAAAAAAAAAAAAAAGGCAAGTAATGCCATCTATTGGCTCTAGAAACGACTACAATAAATTTTCTCGTGGTACTACGCCAGGTCAAAAAAAAAAAAAAAAAAAAAAAAAAAGATCTAGCCCAGGAAAACACGGCGTAATAATTTGAAGGAAATTGTCCAATCCGAGTAACTCGTGATAGTAAGGTAAGGGGGGGGGGGGGTTAAAAAAAATTGTAAAGAATAATGAAAAAAAAAAAAAAAAAAAGCATTTCTAAGCCAAAATGACGGGCAGCACATCTTAATGTCCAATGATATAATATGGTTCCGCCCACTCTAAGCCCAGAATCCGCCCATCATTTATTATTTATTAAAGCTAGCTTCTCAAAATATTCCGTACAAAAATATTCAAAAAACAAAATCTAAATTTAACTTTGTTTGAAATCTTCTCGTTTCGACTTTAAAAACCTTTATGTTCATTTATTTTACTTTATTGAAATTTAGAAGATTACAGTCCCTAAAAAGAAATTTGAGAAATCTGATATTTTTTATATTAAATTAAATAAATTAAAATGAAGTACTTTACACATAATTAATTAAAATAAAAACCTTAAATGTACCTCATGTTACGTTAATATTTTCATCTGGGCGCCCAGACCTTCTCAAACGTTCATCTGTGCTGGATCTCTTCATGTTGCAGGTTTTTATAGATTCTATTAGTTGATTCCACATCCGGTTTGGTGCCATTGCGTCACTATCGTTACAAACTTCCGGTGTCGTTGCAATTTCTATTGCTTCTCTAAACATCGCGTAATTATAGTTATTGTAGTTAGCAATTTTTCTGGTTTTTTCAAAATTTATTGTAATTTCTTCATTTTCGAAGGTTTTGGCTAAAGCTGTGTTTGTTTTTCCTGTTTTGATGTCATTTTTGTGTTCCTTGAGTCTAGTTTTAATCTTTCTTTTTGTTACGCCGATGTATGAACCTGGTTTATTTTCTTGTTTATTTATGTATGGTATTTGATAAATCCCGGCAGTTTCTAATGGAGGGATGGGGTCTTTATCACTGCGTATTAATTGAAAGATATTTGGGTTAGGTTTTATAGGTATATTAACTCCTAATTTAGTTGCTGTACTTTTAATTTTATTTGATGCACCGCGATCGTACGATATGGAAGAGGTGAATTTTAAAGGGTTTTTTGAAAACTGGGTATGTGATTACTGGCTTTTAATCTGGTTTTAATTAGTTTTGTGATAATTTTACCGGGGTAATATGATATTTTTTGTTTGCATTGAGATTTATCGCTTCCGTTTAAGGAGCCGATAGCTGCACAAAAATTGAGCATGAGACTTGAAATTTTTCAAAACTAAGCAGATATACAAGAAAAATTTTTCATTCTCTAACATTGGCATTCAAGAGGTAAATATTACCAGATGTGAAATTGTTGTCGATCATTGCCATTCCTGAATGATGTCCAGTTTCGGATTCTAGGGGCAGTTTCCAAAAAGACGAGCCGTCTCCAATGAGTTAAACTAGTGTAGTCACTTGCCGAAGTTATCTTCTGTTAAAGTTACAGACATTCAGCAAACTCATCTTCATTGTTTTGTCATTTCCATTAAGTTGTTTCTCTAAGTACAGAATTTAATGGAATCAATGCGCAATCTTTCCTAAGTAACAAATGCGCAAACTCTCCCATTTCGCTTGGATAGATTGCAGTGGCTTTCATTCAATATATTGTAGAGACCTTTTGGTGTTCAAACCTTTAGACTAGGTTAGTAGCTTATGAGAAATCCTTTAATTTAAAAATATTTTGTACAACTGCCATTCACATAAAATTCCTGATATGTTACGTGAAAATTCAATAATTTATTTTTGAAAACAAAACAAAATAACCACGTTTCATCTTAGACGATCAAAACAATGTACATGCATTTCAAGTGACTATATGTTCTCGAAATTTCAGGACATTCCCTATTTCAAAATCATTTATCTAAATTTTGAAAAATTGTATCAAAGAAATTATTTATCAAATTTCTTACATAAACATGTTTTGGACGCATAAAACAATTGCCATCATCAGCTTGTCTTCTAGTCATAAATTCTGAAAGTTCGCTAATGATTGGTGCAACCACGCCTGAATCGATAAAACCACGCCTTACTGAAATGATGAATGAAATCCACGTCCACAATAAGCAGAAATCGAAAGAGCGTAGACAAACGTATTGTTGGATGCATAAATCAGTTGCCCATTTCAGCTTTAAGATACATTATATTGAGGTATAATGTCTAAAAATTTGCTAATGTAGAATCGAAGAATTTATAAAATTCAAGGTTCTGACAGATTTTATCGAGACTCCTCCCACTTTCTCGTTACGATATTTTTACTTACATTAAAATATGGATTTCTGGAGAACAAGCTTCCAAGCGCAAACAGTTTACGCGTCAAAAATCACTTTAGGTTATTCACTCTCGAGTGAACATCATTTAATTGATTTGTACTATACAATATTGGGATGGTTTCCTGGTTAGGCTGAATTCATCAATTTTCCAAGGAAACCTTTTTATTTTTTCCATATATCTTTAATAATATTTGGCCAAAAATGTCAGCTTAAATGTATAAATAAACAGTGATTTTATCAAGAAAAATTCTGCTTAGTATACCTATATTTATTTAAATAGAATTACCTCAATGTTTGGAACGAACATGAAACCTAGGTAAAAGGATTTCGCGTTCGTTTATTTGAACAGATCGGTTCCACTTTTGAACAATTTTCCTTTCGTCGTACAAAATTCAATAATTCTTGTCTGGCTATCGCCATTTTTTCTTCCTTTTGACTGTGGTGAACATGCGAATCTCACTGCGAACGGTTTTCTCAATTTTCCTAAGATACAGACAGGGTTGGTATTTGACCAAAACAAACTCCTTTATTTTGTATTCAAGGTGATCATGAGGCCCTTGGTTATATGAAGGATTCGTTGTTGGTCCAGTTTTATGTTAACTTTCGGCATCTTTCTGAAGTTCTCGGGGGTTCGTATGTACTTTTAAATAAAAGCTCTTACTATCGTCTTGACAGTAGTATGAGAATGAAAACTCTGAATCTTGGTGAGGTTCTTCAGCCTTTGAAGTATCATTAAAGAAAGTTAAGATATACCATAGCTATGTTATAGCTATTCCAACGGCAACAAGCCCGATACCTAACAATGCCAACTAGTTGAACAAAAGACGGATAGCATAGAATACTAAATATAAGGGGGGGGGGGAGTTTATAATACATGCATACAACAACAGTCACTTACTCATTCGAAAACAACCATAAGCAGTGCCTAAATTTGATCTACAGATTCGCCAGAAAGAAAAAAAAAAATAGAAATAAAATATTATGAATCGAATTACTCACAAATCCGAAAAATGATGAAACAGAAAATTTTCATTCATTACGCTTCCAAACAGATTAAACTTACGGTGCATGGTGCACCTATACACACCCTAATAAAATGACAGCATCTACGTCAACTGGGGTAGGAAAATGAACCTGATTGCCAACAACCCCCTTATACCAATTCCTCATCAGAGGCACTTCAAGGCCACGGAATTCAGAGAGGGAGATCACGTGAATGAGATCACGTGCTCAATTTCATCTAGTTAGATATCGTTGTTTCTTCAGTAACCTAGCAACGGACGGGGAAAGGGAAATTACAGTTCATCTGAGCGTGGCCTTGAGGCGACTGCGTAAAGGAAATAGAGTATAACCTCAGTCCCCCTTACTTTTAACGATATATTACTATAAAGTTTCCCAAATATAGTCACGATAGGTAGATTAGTATAAATATTTATTTGTATAGAATGAAACACAGTGAATCATTTTGACACATAAGTTAACGTTTTCGTATTAAAAAGTTTCAAGTTTGAACAGCATTTTAATTTATTTCCAGATAGATCATGTTCAGGGTGTTTTAATCCTGCTTTCGACCCAAAATCGACATATTGAAAATTTGTATTTTATGTATTAAAGCACAATAAGAATAGTATCATAAGTTTAATTCAACAATAGAAAATTAATTAAATATGAAATAGTATTGAATTTAAAATCACTGCCTGCCTTTGAAATTAATTTAGTACATTCAAAAACGAATGTCTATTTCGTCCATTCAAAATAAGCACCACAGCAAGGTTAAAACGGGCAAATTCTTTGGAAATGTGCGAAAATAGTTTATGTATACCGATAAAAGTAAAGATACGTAATTTAAATTTAAATTCATACTATTCCAAGTCATACTATAAGTATGAGAACTTAAGTAACCGTGAAAATTCTCGACCTCGGTTTTATTACATGTTTTGAGATGTGAGTAATCCGAAAATCACAAATTCAGTATGGTGTTCGTCTACAGAGTGTCTCTGTGTTAGGCTGTTTGTCTGTTAGTGTGTTTGTTTGTTAGTCTGTGTACACAATATCTCAAGAAAAAATGATCGTAACGAAATTAGACCGGTTTTGAAATATCATATTTATTGATATTGTTAAATATTCTATTAGTTTTCAATCTTATTAATTTCATTATTATTATATTTCGTAAATTATTCAAAATTTACGATTTTCTTCGCATAAAAGTGTACTATGAGGACTATTTTCATCGTAAAGATTTTGGACCAGTATTAACCCTTTCAGTCGCAGTGTTCCCGCTGATGGAACACCTAATTTTAATTGTCAAGTGCAAAAACTCATCCCGGAAATTTTTTAGCAAAAATTTACGTTTATAAGTATAACATAGCAGAAACGCCCTTTTTTTTTTTTTTTAACCTGAAAATTTCAAATTTCTTTTGTTTAAATTTTGTTTGAAAATTCCGGTGGCAGTGTAATTTAAATGATCCGAATTACCCTGCGCCGCAAAGGGTTAAAGTATCATTTATGTTGCTGGTATGGACTTCATCACTTCTTCGATTATGAATCTTCTATTTTAAAAACTTTGTAAGTTATTAAAATTTACAGTTTCTTAACATGGAAGAATAGAGTGAAATTTCGCATAAACGTGTAAGGATTATTTTCATCGCAAAAATGTGAGATATTTTATAAAATATTAGTTATGATACTTGGAAAATTACCATTAACTATGAGTATTCTGTTTTAAAACTTCGTAAATTATTCGAAATTTGCGATTTTCATAACATGGGAGAATAGGGCAACATTTCACTTAAACTTGCATTATGGAGATTACTGGATTTTAAATACTATGAAGTAGCATAAAAAATGAAAGAGGAAACTGACACTAATAAAGTTAAAGGACAAATTAGGATAAAGTAAATGCATCGAAGCGAATTGGGACAGCCTAATGATTGGGACATGTCACTCTCCGACCATGCCGAGTGATCAGTAAACTGCATTTGTTTTAAAATATGAAGTAGTATGACTTAAAGTGGAAATTTATGAAAACAACTATATGATAGAAAACCGAGCATAGTTCACCAAAACCTTGTAGTTTATTTTATTTTTTTATTTGACTGTTTAACACAATTATTTTTTTCTTGAAAATATTGAAAACATCAAAATTTTAAATTATTCAGCTGTTATGTCTGCGCTTAAAGTAAAACATAAACTGATTTTTTTTTTTTTTTTTTTTTTTTTTTTGAAAGAAAACAAACTTTTATTTAATTTACCGTCCTTAATTTAACTAAACTTTAATTAATATTTTATATGTTTAGTATTAATACTTGTATAACTTATTAATTATTATTAGGCTTATTATTAGTTACAACTTATTATAAGAATTTTTTTCTAAAACTATTTAAAAAAATATCTCAAATTTCATTGACCACTTTATCATTTAAAATCACCAATTTATAAAATACATACCCACAAGTTAAAATATATTGTCTGCAGCATATTTCTATATTTTATTTTATTCTACATTTTTAAACTATAAAACAAAATTCTAAACCATTATAATCATTAAAGTATTTGTTCGATATCTACTACGGAATTGCCAGCCATCCAGATTTCTGAACACTAATGATTTTTTAGCAAAAACAGTTTTCATGAAAAAACGAAAATTTGTCATTTCTGCACTTTACGGCTTATAACACTGCTCTGGAAAGAAAAGAAAAAAAATATCGATCCTATTCTTGCTGATTCTTATGCAAAATGACCTCCTGAATCCGAGAGGATTCAGGATCCAATCCGAATATTACCCCCACTTTGCCCAATCACCCACCATTTTCTCGAGAAACCACAACCTCCTCCAATTTTTATCACTATCCTTTAATTTTATGGTCATGAATTTGATTTGTAGAATGGAAAATTATATTCTAACACTTAAAAACAAAATTTGTATAATGTATAATAAATAGTAATAATAATTGATTAATAAAATATAATAATTGTAATGTATAATTTCTGTGGCAATTCCCTCCCTATATTTTTCCCTTGCTACAAATGTCCACGTTTTAGAATTTTCTAACTCTGTGTCTCCTCAGAAGATACTTAACAGTTAAAATAATTCTTTCCTCCCTTACAAATCAAATTTATAGCCGTAAGATTACCGAAAAGTGATAAAAACAGAAGGGCGTCATTAAAAAACGGTGGATGAAAGGGCAAAATGGGCGCCATATTCGGATTCAGGAGATCATTTTACATAAGAATTTGCAAAAATAGTGTTAGGGTCGAACAGTGTAATTCGCAAATCACATAGAAGCACATAGTCACATAGTCACATTCGCAAGCAGTTTTTCACACTAAAAAATTTAATTTATAAATGTATTTAATTTATAAATATAATATATTTGTAAACGAGAGAAGCTCGTATTGTCTGTTAATTAAAACTTCCGACGTGAAACTGATTCAACAAACCTGTAGATTATAGGGCAGGGAAATATGATAAATAAGGGGAAGGTTACTTAAAAAAGATAGTGCTATGAAAATATTCTTAGATTTGAAAGCTCTGCAACTAAGTTCATGTAAAACGACATAAAACAGCTCGAAATGTTCAAAATTTCAGTTTAAATGGAAATGTATAAAAAGAATGAAAAGGCTTATTTTGTTATAATGAAAGCTGACACCACATTTATCATGAATTGTGTCTAAGTAAATTCTTTACGTTTCGAGTGCTTAGGTCTGAGTACTTTCCCTCATCGATTAAAATTGAGTACGAGAATATAATACAGTCTCTCTATTGGGGATTTATAAAAACTGTGTATTAACTCCAATATTGAGAGATAGCAGTAAAATAAATCGTCAAACAACTCTTGTTTAAGTTTTAAAATTACAGACAATATCCTCATTTCAGCATGCTGAACGTTCCAGTGAAAAGTGTTTGAGAGAGGAAAATTTTGAGATATGAAATATATTTTGTATCATATGATAACTCAAATCTGTAAAGTAAAGTGTTATAATAAACTACTTAACTTGACATTGGCTGATATATCTTTAAAAAAAAAAAAAAAAAAAGAAAGAAAGAAAAAAAAAAAAGTAAATATTTCTACAATTTTTGAAAAACTATCATAAAATTGGGATCAAAATCACTACAATGTAATTACTATTTAACGCATGAAAATTTGTGATTGTTTACAGATAATCACCATTGTGTATATTTATACGAATTTTGTCCTATGCCTGGATATTAAAGCTTTTATAAAAAACGGGGCGACAGAACAACCTGTTGAGATATATGCAACGAAAGCTAATTAGCACCAATTATATTAAAGTCCAACCAAATATAACTTTATACTGAATTACGTCCATTAGTTCGTGAGATACAGCGTTCACGAAATTTTGGTAACACAGATAGATAGACAAGCATTTTCTAAAAATATTTAAATCATGTTTAACCCTCATCCTGTATCGTATCGTAATATACCCTATTGTAACCTGGGGGTCCACACAGACTCCATGCAATAAAATACATATTTACTTGGTTCCTAGAGTTTTAAAAGTTAAATTTCAACGACCAGCAAAATCCACAAACGCACATGGCGTAGGGACCCTGGATAGAGATCATGTAGGGTCTCTAATGTCCCTTACCTGGCGTAGAGACCCTGCATGATAAGAGACTGGACTTTGACCCGCCAGCCGATCCGCCATGTTTGTTCATTATAATATGTGCGAAACCATTACGCCCTCCAAAATGTCAATTGCCACTTTGCAAGGCTTTCTAAAGATAAACAAAAAATTTTATCGAGATTTTAATTAAAAGTAAAGTGTCCGATGCTGGTAAAAATAAATTATATTCCACGGCGATCGGGAAGCTTTTGAACGAATGTCCGCCATATATGTTCAATGTCCAGTCTCTCTCTATTCAGGGTCCCTAACCTGGCGATACTTCTAGCTTCATCTGTTGGATTTCGGGAACAACAATACCGTGAATGGAAGTCTGCGGTGCGGTGTTATTAGTATGTGCCATAAATAATACGTATTTGTTCTTAAAGATTTCTTTATTATTATTATTATTTTCTTTTTTTAATATTCTAGTTCCTGGGGTCTGAGTGGACCCCAGGATACGTAAATGTGACATCTATATTTCAAGGGGGGAAAAAACCTAATAATCCCTGATATTTTTCCAATTAGATTTTTACCCTGAGTTGCACGCATATTGATGTTAGATGTCACTGGCTGTCACCTTGCAGAATAGGATATGTATGTTTTGGCAGCAAGTTAAATGTGCCTGGAGTCCGCATGAACTCCAGTATTCAGAATGAGGATTAAAGCATCTGAAAATTTTTATATTCATCTTATACCGGAAGCCAAAAATTTTCACTAATCCAATAGATTTTATTTTATTTTTTAAACTTTATAGAAAGACGTAAAAAATCACTGTAAATAATTATAAAAAGAAGAAAATTTCGGAACCTGCTCTATGCTTTTTTAACATTTTACTGTCTTTTCTGTAATATTTTAATAAATTTATTATTTAACATATTGTATTTTTATATTTCTGCCTTTGACAAAGATTTTAGTCACTAAATCATCGTAAGTTACATTTTTGTAACTATACTTTGAAATATATCAACATCATAAATAAATATTAGATGTTATAAGAAATGAGATATATTACCCGTAGTAACATTTTAAAAAGAATTTTTTTTTTTTTTTTTTTTTTTTTTTTACTATAATACTTTAAAAAATTGCGTCTTTCCATAGTGGCATTACGTTATTGGATATGTCAACTGAAGTAGTAATACATTATAAATTTAAGTGTTAATTATAAACATTTTTCATTGCGAAGGATTTAAAAAAAAAAAAAAAAAAAAAAAAAAAAAAAGGCTTTCGCGCAAGTAATTTTTTTTACAGATAAAGTTTTCGCTATCAAACTTTGTAGAAGTTTTTTCTAAAGATGGCAAGCTAAAGTAAGCTTTTATCCGATATGATCAATCATTCCGCACTGTTTAAGCCAAACTCATCCTTCAACGAATCTTCAGTCTGAGAAAATAAATCACCTGCTATGGAGAAATTTCTCAAAAATTCTGTCCTTAATGTAAAAGAAATCCAAAAAACTTAAAGAAAAGTGTATATTTTGCATAATCTCTTAATCCAGAAGTTTACGGATGCATAAGTTTTTTTATTAATAATTTTTAAATGTTAAAATAACTAGTATCTATAAAAAAGATTTCAGATAGTGAAATAATTATACTATACAAGTTTATATTTTATCCCAAAAGAATATCATGAAGTGCAATTTAATTAAATGATATTACTAGCATAGAATGAGCAGGGGTCGATTTTTTTTTTTTTTTTTTTTATTAAGACACTTTCAGATATCAGAAATTTTAGTCTTTTTTTGTTACCGCTATTTTCACAAAAAAAAATCTTTATCGTACTGTTGTTATAGTCATGTGTCGTGAATAAATAGGACAGAGATTATTATATAAACATAGTAGTAGCAAAAAAGTCGAAATTTACTTATTCCTGGAAGTATCCTAAAAAAAAGGTGGAGAGTAATAAAGAATTCATACAACACTTTTGCATTAGAAATTTGAGTCTTCACATTTTTCCCCCTGTGTTCAACAGGGGCGTTTGCGTTCCGGGTTTTTTATTGTATTTTCCACCAGTAATTACGAATTGTAATTTTGGTTATATTTAAATGGTAAACATTACAAGAAGACTATCAATAATATCACTGTTAAGAAATTCTGCTACCAAAATCCGGGGACACAAACTTCCCTGATTCAGATTATAGAAATAACACAGTCCAGATTAGTATTAGCCATTCATATTTGGTAGCCCTATGGATTGGCGGACTCTAGTAGAATGCGTATGAAGGAAATTGAAAAACACATGCATAAACATTCATAAGCATAAAATGACGCATTTTCAGAGAATCCATAGATTTTGTAAGAGATTCATGGAATGTCTGCTTTCATAAATGACGAATTCATGATTTAACGCAAATAAAAGGCTGAATTACTCATAAACATGAGTACAAATATGGTTCATTGTTGATCTTTTCCAAATTCGCTAAAATGGTAAATTAACTGAAAAATTTAACTAATTATCTTACCTGATAACATATATAATTTATTCCTAAGTAATATCTTAGTACTCCCTCTTATTTCACACCACTAATGTTAAAGAGGAATTTTTCTTCATATTTCATTATAATCACATATTCATACCTACCAATAATCTAATTAAAATTCTGTAAAATTGTTATCACCGTCTCATTTTCCACACCAGTTTTTTTTTTTTTTTTTTTTTTTCCAGAGTACTTTTCTTCTTATTTAATACTTATTACATTTAGAGAAAACTGCTTAAAAAAAGACTGGTACAGTCGGGGAAAAAAAAAAACGCAACACTGAACGTAACTTCCTTGCTAATCGATGTATAAAAATGTAATAGGTATCATTCGACGGGGAATTGTGAGTAGTTTCAGAAAATGAAGTGAAATTTTGAATTGGGGGTCGTCTACATATTAAAACGCGCACCAACTTTGATTTTTTCAATGGTAAGGCCCCATTTTTATTTTATATTTGAATTCCTGGGATCGCGACAACGCGAAAAAGTATATTGGTTGTATATTTTACTTAATTTTTCACAGAGTTATAAGCGTTCAAAGTTTGAAGGTGCTAATGTTAAATTCATATTTCAAACTTTTATTAATATCTTCACAAAAAATAACTTGATCGATATAATTTTTGTTTTACAAGATACAGTGAAGAAACCCAAACATAATCCATCATTACTTTTGATTCTGAAAAATATTTTTAATTCTGAAAAATATTAATAAATTCAAATTTATAAAAATTATGAATTATGACCTATATTAATTTTTACATAAAATGAATCCTAATGCTGAAAAATATGGGTGTGCAAATTTGCAGCTCATTCCAGTTATTAGTTTTCGAGATATAAATAAATCTTTCTTTTGGAGTGGTTTAGGGGGCCGTCTCTTATAAAGTTTTGCATGAGATAACGAATCAAATCTTAAAAAATAACAAAGAAAATTAAACAAAATATTTTTTTTTTTTTACTTACGGGTCAAATTATATAACAACAACGTCAAACGCAAAGAAATGAAACAAAAATGATGATTTTTAGTCATTAGTCATGAAGAATTCCTGTTTTCTAAAGAAGACAAGCAACGCCTTCATCGTTCTTCAAAACAAAACAATACAGAAAAGTAAATGTGACATAGAGTATTCGTGTTAAACCCCTTATTTTATGTTGACAAAAATATGCACAAGTGATATTTACTTCATCGATTACCGGTGATAAATTTTGAATCTTTTAAACGAGCATTAGACGAAAAAAATTAACTAAATAGGCGGGGTTTACTGTTTTAAATAGAAAAATAGGTTTAATATTTCAGAACAAATTTTCTGTATTCACAATTATATCACAAATGGATATACATTATAATTATATTCTTTCGAATCAATATATTTCTATCCGTAGTATATTTTGTAAAAATATGAACAATGGGTACACACTTAAGAAATAAGTAACACACAAATTACGAAAGAAACGCCCACTGACAGATTTTCAAATGGCGTGAATCTATGTCAGCAGGCGCGAAAGGATTAATTAAAAAATTATATTTTCAAAGAAATTATAAAACGAATCGTACAGTTCCAAAGAGTTCAACTGACCCAAAACTGGTAAGTGCGATTAAAATTATTTAATATTTACTTCATGAACCCTTACAATAATTTATCCGAAAAGATTTAGTTTATGCGTTGTTGTATATATATATATATATATATATATATATATATATTATTTCAATTCATATATTATGTTACACCTACAAAAGAAAATTTAATCTTTATTGCAGGGATGGAACACGGGCGCAGGATTCATACCAGAATCTGTTGAAGAATTTTTTTTACCTATAATATCGTTGATTTAAGAAGTAGAAAATTTTCTTACATTGATAGTGGTATGAATTCTGCGCCCGTGTTCCATCCCTGTTATTGGTGATCAGTACAGCCATAATAAACACTTTTACTTGAAAAATATTGCACTTTTTTCAAAGAGTACTGCTTGGACCAATCGCAATTGTAATGTATTTAAATAGACCTAAAATTATCTAAAAAAGTACTGAAGTATATACAAATCTAAAAAACTGAATTTTGGTTTATTAAGAAACACATAATCTAAATGTTTTTATTAATTAATGTAATTCTTTTTTTTCTGAAAAATTTCCGGTGTCAAACATTAAAATTTTGTCTGTATATTTTAGGATCTTAATTTTATTTTTCTACATTTACAGATAACCCCCTAACACATTTTTGATTATAGCTCTATAAATACTAAAGATAAAGTATACAAACAGTATACTTTTCCGCACTGCCAGACTCTCAGAAATTCGAATATGAAGTCAAAATTAGGTGTTGCTATTGAAAAAATTAAATTTGCCGTTCATTTCAATATGTAGATGACCCCTAATTCAAACTTCAATGACATATTCAGAAAGTTCATTTAATTTCCTGTTGAATTATGTCTATTAGATGTTCCTGCGTCAATAAATAATGAAATTACAGCGAGTGTTGCGTTTTTTTTCCCCGACTGTACATACTCGCCAACTATCTTATTAATAACCGTACAATTGTTAACGCCCCCTGAAAAAACGCCCCTTTTCTCACACCACTGTATTTTTAGAGTTATTCTCTCAAATGTTGTTACGATTAAATAAGACTAAAATTACTCTAAAAAATTATTGGCGTGAAAAAAAAGGCGGGTACTAAAAATTGTACGGTTCATAATGAGATGGTTGGCAAGTATGCTGGTATTAAAAAAAAAAAAAAAGGCGGTACTAACAGTTTTACGGAGTATTAATTAGAATATTGGCCGGTAGGGATATTGAAAAAATTATCTATAGGGGGTTTTAATTAAACTTCCCCTATAAACAACATCATACAGCGCAAACGGCTGAACGGAATGCAACAAAAATTTCTATATAGACTATACATGAGATGCTCTCACGGAATTTTAAAAAAGAAAGAAAAAAAAAAAATTACAAAATGTCCACTAGAGGCCGTTTTTTCCGGAAAAACGTTATCACAATAAACGACCAAAACGAAATACAGAAACAATATTAGCCGTAAACAACATAAAACATGACAACGTCTGCAAACGTTTTATGCCCTAACCTGTTTTGCATAAAGCTGCCTCTTCTTCGCAAGCATGCAAATCTCGACATTTTTTTATCTAGAACTCACAGCTTTTCCTGGTTTTACGTTTTATTACTCATAATTCATGTTCTGGATTTTTAATATTGTTTCTGTATTCCGTTTTAGTCGTTTATTGTGTTAAATTTAATGTTTTTCTGGAAAAGTAGCCCTTTGGTGGACATTTTGGAACTAAATTATTATTATTATTATTATTATTCAAAATTCCGTGAGCGCATCAATTGTATAGTCTATGTACCAAATTTCGTTGCATTCCGTTCATACGTTTGCGCTGTAGGAATCTGTTTATAGGGGAAGTTTAATTATAACCACACTGTATATAATATACATGTGGTGTGAAAAAAAAGCGGAACTAAAATTACTCCGGAATAAATTATAAATATTACCAGGTATGTAGTTATGCAAAGAGTAGTGTAATACTCAGACGGTGTAGTTGTTATCTTCCCTTACTCCTACATGATTGAGCCTGGGTTCGAATCCCGGACAAAGCATGGATGTCTTGTCCCTGTTAGGGGTAGCGATGATCTTCACAAATGGTCGTCAATTCGGTGACCTCCCCCCCTCCCCCCACACACTTAGCTAATATTTAGTCGGAAGTACCGCGCCATCGAAAAAAACATAGAGTGGTGTTTAGGGAATTATTTGACTAGGAATTTGGTAAAAATTTGATTTTGAGCTTAAACAATATTTTAGCATCTATAACTCACCGTTAATTTCCTTTATTCCGATTTAAATCGTGCAACTTTAAAAGAGTTTTCCTTCTCTTTCAAACATATATTTTCTTTGCATTTAAGTCTATCATAAATGTTAGGAATTTATTGGTTTTCAGAAAAAAAGGAAAACCCTCGTTTATATATTTATGTATTTGTGTTTAGGGAATTATTTGATTGGGAATTCGGTAAAAATTTGATTTTGAACTTAAACAATATTTTAGCATCTATAACTTACCGTTAATTTCCTTTATTCCGATTTAAAGCGTGCAACTTTAAAAGAGTTTTCCTTCTCTTTCAAACATATGTTTCCTTTGCATTTAAATCTATCATAAATTTTAGGAATTTATTGGTTTTCAGAAAAAAAAAGAAAATTCCTCATTTATTTTTGTATTTGTATCAACTGAGAAACAGGAGGATTTGAGAAAATACGGAGTATTATGCTCTATTTGGGTTTTTCTATTATACACAATTTCGTCTGGCAAATAAAGTGTCACTTACCACTTACCTTGTAGAATGAAATTTAATTCTTTATAATTTTTTTTTTTTTTTTTTTTTTTATAAATATATGCATATATATTTTTTTTCGTTTTATTAATTAAATTTCTGCAGTGGATTCGTAGCAATGCTTTCACATAAAGAGAAAAATAAATTTGGGAAAAATATTCATTTCTTATTATGCATTTTTCTCATTTAAATATTAAAATTTTATAATTTATTTTATAAATTTCAGTAGTATAAGTTTTGCTATCACGGATTGCTGTGTCTTGTAAAAATGAAATGATTTTAATTCACAGGTGACGAAACATTGAACGCATATTTTTGTAGACAACAAAATGTTGTGAGCTACTACTACAACAAGGCAATGAATCAGAGGAAATAAAATTTGCTCGGTTGAAAGATTTTTGCAAAAAGTTGAATTGACGCATGCAAAGTAAAATAATTTGTGAGGTCAGACAGGACAAAAATTTAAAAATATAAAATGAGAAACTTGAGGACAAAAGAAAGACAGACCCTAGATCTTCACTTATCTTCCTGTGACAAGTCCAAAACTACGCGATTATATAGTTTTGATATCAGTTTTTATTATTTAACGGAGAAGATTTTATATATGAGTCACAAGTTTTTTCTTTAAATATACATAGTCATATTTTTATTATCAATTAAACAGCTATCATTTTACCGTATTGTAAAAATATTACAGAGCAAACAACATTCTTGACCTTTTACAAGGCGATTAGATGATAATATTTTATTTTATTTTTATTTATTTATTTATATTTATATTTTATTTTATTTTATTTTTTGGTTACAGGTGTAATTTATGTATTACACGAATTCTCCATCAAAGGTATTAACAATAATATAATAATCCGAGTATATATATATAGAACTGCACTTGAAAATTATTGTTTTTAAAATTACAAAAAAAAAAAAAAAAAAAATTAACTAAAAGATAATTCAATTAAAAAGGTGATACATTGAACCTTAATTAAATAATTCAAATGAAAAATTACTTTGTTAAAAATGTAAACCGTGTTTGTTTAACCATAGCCTCCTAAACTAGATGCCTGTCGCGTGGCTCAGAGACTTGGCAACAGTTCGAGTGGTAGACAGCGCCACCTGGTACAGATTGCGCAACTTTTTCATTGACGCGACAGCCACCAAAAATTTTTTTACGTGGGATTTAATATGCACAAAAGGCGAATAGAATCGAAGAAACATCGATTATATATATCATATGTCACTTCTTAAAATTATTGGTGAGATTTGAATAAAATTCGCGCATTCTGTACCAGGTGGCGCTGTCTACCGCTTGAACTGTTATCAAGTTTCCGAGCCACTCGACAGGCATCTAGTTTAGGAGGCTATGGTTTAACCATTAACACATTTTTGATAGCATTTGTTTTTCAGTGCCTCAATTTTTATTTAAAATACAAATTTCTATTCTTTATGTCAAAAATTCTAAAAAAAATAAAAAATAAAAAAAAAATAAAAAATTCTAAATCTAGAATTATAATACGATTGTATATTTTCGAGATTGCGCTGTTTGTGATTATCGGAACATGATATTCATCTCTTTTCACTGCAGAAGCAATCTAGTTTAATCTAAACTCTTGTATTGCATTAGAGCCAAATAATTCAAATAGTTCCTGCATAAATTTCCATAATGGATTAAGTTTGCAGTCAGAAATTTATCACCGACCAATTCCTAAGTCATGTCTTTACTTGACTTTGGGTGTTCCAGATTTCTCTAGTTTATTAAGGATATTGTAGATACGGTTGAGAAAGTCTTTTCTATAAAGATTTACAAATAATTTCGGTTTATTGTTATTGAAAAATAAGGAAAATATCGTAATGTTAATTTATTTTTTAAATTTTTATCTCATAAGGCATTTAAATTAAATATTTTATTCTGGTAATAAATTTGGTTAATTTATTATATGTATATATATCATTTTAATAGAAAAAGAAGATACTAAATTTTGTAAAAGATAAATATTTTCTGCTAAAATGTAATAAAATATGGTAATTTCAGAGGTCTACAAAATTAAAGTTGGCAAAATTTGATTTCATAATTTTAGCTGATACATATATGTTGGTGTGCTAAAAGCGAAAATGAAGTCAGTTTTTCTCTATCAGGTATAATTTTTGTAAAAACAGGGTGCACACCGACACAATTCCTTCATTTTCGGTACTTTCTGGTATGTTCCATGATAAAGTACAACTAACAATGGAAACATACTATAAAAGATACTATATAATTATATTTGTGGAAGAGTCATGGAAAGAACTGTGTCGCTAGACCCACTGTATTGAGAAAATCTATACGTGACAGAGAAAAAATGGCTTCGGTTTCCGTTTCAGCACACCATAAAACATAAGGATTAACGAAAATTATCAAATCAAAATTTTAGGTGTAGTCCTGTGTTATCATACCTGGTAACATTTCGAATTTATTGTGGAATAATATTAGCTCCATCTTTTTCTCTCTGCAGAGAATTTTTTTCGAATGGGTAATTAAGATGAAATATTAAGAAAAATGCTGTTTAAAATTAGTGGTGTGAAGAAAGGCGGGTATTAACATTACTCCAGAATAAAGTATAAATGCTAGAAGGTATGAATAATTTTAAATAATGTGCATATTAGGATTTAAGACAACAGTTTTATGACGAGGATTAAATTTACTTTGTTATAATATAGTTATTGAACTAACAGTTAAAGAATATTTGTCTTATAATGCAAAAATTTTCGATATAAGTAACCCTAAGGTTCTGCCTAATTTGAAAAAAAACAAAATATTGCATACAATAATACATACATCTCCACATCCTAATTAATATTCCGTAAAATTGTTAGTACCCGTGAATTTTTCCACACCACTTCATTTTCAGAGGAATTCTCTCTAAATGGAAACACGATTAAATAAGAATAAAAATATATATATATATATATAAGAATGCTTTGAAAAATAGCTAACATTTTCATGGAATATTAATTAGAAAGATATTCACCCTCCTTCATGTATAATTACTATTATATAAGAAGAAAAATACTCTAAAGCATAGCTGCCAACCGTTACGATTTTTAACACCAGTATATTTTATAGAAATTTTTTTGCTTATTTATTCATAGAAAACTGCTACAGAATCATATAAAAAATGTCTATAAAAGGAACCGATGTCAAAAAATCGTAGTGGTTGGAAGGTATGTTCTAAAGAAAGACTGGTGTGAAAAAGGAGGGTACTTACTATGTTACGGAGTATTTGTTAAAATGATGGTGTGTATCATAGATACAACATTTTAATTTGTTCCGAAACATTTTTAACCACACCTTTATCTCGCCTCACTTTATTTATAGAATAACTTTCT
Source organism: Salticus scenicus (assembly GCA_963930645.1). Lineage (NCBI taxonomy): Eukaryota > Metazoa > Arthropoda > Arachnida > Araneae > Salticidae > Salticus > Salticus scenicus. The sequence continues at coordinate 151,113,787 of OZ005653.1, forward strand.
CCAATAATATAACTGTGATAAAATAGGAAAAGTTTACTTTTAAATATAAAAGTGGTATGAAATAAAGGCGTAGCCAAAACTGCTCCGGGGTAAATTAAAATGTTGGCTACTCTGCAAGTATACCCTCCGAGTAGCAACCCATAGCTGATAACCATCTCACTAATAATTGGAGATTTTTAGTACCCACCTTTTCTTATCTTTTTTTTTTTTTTTTTTTTTTTTTTTTTTTTTTCACACGTCATTTTTTAGATTAATTTTTTTACTTATTTATTCGTAATTACATTTATACACAATTACTCTAAAAATAAAGTGATTCGGATAAAAGGGTATGTACTAAAAATCTTCCGATTCATAATTATAGCACACCGTGTATTCAATAAGCCTTCATAGATACACGCAAGAAAAAAAAAATTAGACTTTTTTCTTTATTTGAAACGTATATATTTCTAAATTTTCTTATTTTAAGAGATGTATATCTTTATTGTATTAAATGACTTATCTTTTATAAAATATGTGGCAATTTCATGAAGAAATAAAGCTAAGCGTGATACCAATTACCAATTTATACCAATTGAAATATCAATAAAAATTTCCATACGATGAAAGCATAATACACTCATGTCCATGAATTAGGTATAATGCTAGCTGCGCGAAATAAAGGGTTAGAAGCAAAACAAACATGACTTATCCATAAAGTATATTTATTAAACAAAAGATCAAGAACAGAAAAAGGTGGTTTATGTAGGATACCATTTATAAAATCTACGATTTTTGCTCCCTGAAGCAATTACAAAAACTATTTCCCTTACAAAAACTTAATGTTACATGGTTGGTATGATGGTAAATACATTGTATGTCTCTCAGATGATGAAATACAGTCCTTACAACGCCTAGGAATGCTAAGTATTAAATTATTGATCTGATCTGGGGGACGATTACGCCACTCAGTAAACAATGCTCTCCGAAGTTCCGGTACACATGTAGGAGGTGGTTGACGGGCTATAACTCATCGGAAAAGCATGTCCTACACATGCTCTATCGGATTCTAGTCAGGTGAGAATGCTGGCCATTCCATGCGGGTGATAGCTTTAGATTGTAGGCATCCGTGTACAATGTTTGCATGGTGAGGACGCGCATTGTTATCCATAAACACAAATTCTGGGCTCATGGCACCCCTAAACAAATGTATATGTTGTTCCCGAATGATGTCCTGATTTTGGCCTGTCATGGTTCCGATTTGAACATGCAGATCAGTTCTGGTGCCAATATGACCCCCCCCCCCTGCCAAACGAGCACTCCTGCCCCACAGTAACGGTGTCGTTCAATGATGTTGTTTTGGTAGTAACGGGTACCTGACGTTCTACATATGAAAGTCTGGCGTGAATAACACTGCAAGCTAAACCTGGACTCGTTGGAAAACATCACACAATCCCACTGTGCCGCTGTCCACATTGCATGTTCTCTACTCCAGGTTAACCGCTGGCAACAGTGCATTGCCTCGAGTGGATCACATCTAACAGGCCTGCGAGCATATAGACCAATATCTCCCAAACGTATATACACGGTTTGCCTTGAAACTGTGGTACTCGTGGCTGTAAACAGCTGACGAGACAGGTCTGATGCTGTGCTTTATCTGCTTATTTTGACAGTTACTGTCATATACCGGTCGTCATTCGGCATTATAACTCGGGGCTGACCAGTACTGTAACGTCGACTAGCATTTCCATCATTTTGAAATCGTTGGTAAAGCGTAGAGATGACACTTTGGGCGATTACAAGTTCCCCCGATACTTCTATCTGAGAACGCCCACATTCTAGTCGGCCGAGAATTCTACCACGTAAAAAAATATCTGCATGCGTCCTCTGTGTCATAACTATTCGGTTGTGGCACTGAGCGGCATACAGAACGCTTGTGAACAATTTTCCTTCTTAGCTCCCATTCCTTATCTACTTCCTTCTTACACTTTCATCATTGTAACGTCATATCGGCTTCATCTGATGGCTTCCTATAATTTGCATATTACTTCCTAAGATGTGTGTGGTATTTCTACAGGTGAAATTTTTGCATTAAAGTTCGATTTCTGTGTGATTCTGAATTATCCTTAATTTATGGACATGAGTGTAGTTCAAAAACTGGAAAGCAAAACAGAATTTTAAATTTAATACTTACAATTTATCACTATTTTTTTTCTTTCATTGAATTTAGCGACATAAAATGTGTATTACTTACAAACTTTGAATAAACACCATAAAATGCAATAAACTCGCAACAATTGTTTCGGGTCGAAAAACACACGACCCTTCATCAGGCGAACAAAGTAAGCACGAGTGCTGCAGTCAAAGCGGCAACGCTTTGACTGCAGCACTCGTGCTTACCTAAAATAATGATTAATCCAAAATACAGAAAACGATAACCTAATGAAGTTAATGCAATATGTATGTTTTTCCTAGTGTCCTAAGTTTGTTCACTACTTACTTTTTATTATAACTTCATGCTTTATTTTATTGCAGACTAATGTACAAGTTTGACGTTTAATCAAATCAACCTTTATTATTGAAAAATATTAGTCGGAAAAACGTAAGATGATATAACCCCTCAAATTACCATAAATATAAATATTAATTTTATAATTGTTAAGAAATTTGAAGGATGTTTTGATAACATTTGATTTTTCAATTTCCTTTAAACAAGTATCCCTTATTGTTATTGCAAAATTGTGGCATAAAGCAACATGGATTTAAAATCGAAATACCAAATAAAAAGGATTCGACTTGTTTCGATAACAAAACTAGTGTCATATATATATGAAAGAAATTCTATGATTTTTTGCGTAATATAAAATGTAATTTATTTTTAGTAAAACTATTGCAGCCAGTACTACGTGTTTTTCAGTTAGATTATTAGATAACATTTTAGATACCCATTCAGAATATGGTTGTTGCTCAATTAATTTTATTTTAAAAATTACAAAATAGCCGTAACACACGTGTTGCTGAAAATAAAAGGGGAAAATATTATACACACTTCACTGCTTAAAAAAGATAAGACTTAAATATAATTCATCCTAACTATTTCTAAAAGTTTTGTAAACTAAAATTAATGAATTCTTTCTTAAATACTTTAATGGAATCTTAAGAATCCAGACATGTCTAGACATACCATTCTGAATGTACAACAGCGTCTTTAAGAAAGCTGAGTGATCCCATTTGTAACCCTGTTTAGTTTTATTTACTAAGCACACTCGTGTTACGCATTTATGAATATATATAAGAGATTTTTTTAAGGTAATGCGTTCTAATTCCATATTCAACATCATGAAATCTTTCCGTCAGAAAACAAAATTGTAATTTTAAGAAAGTTTACATTTTTTTTTTTTTTTTTTTTTTTTTGACACGTTTACAGCAATAAAAAAATGTTTATTGTAAAGAATTATTTTAAAAAGTAATAACAGTTTTTTTTATTAAGAGTTTCATTTTAAGACAAAGCAACAAAATATCTAAATATAAATGCACTTATATATTTTTTTTCATACATATAAAAATCAATTCTTAAAATAAATGCAACTTTTTATGAACATTGCAATAGTATCGTATGCATATCCTCGTATTTCTTATTAACACTTTCGCGACCGATGTTGTAGATTCACGTCATTTGGAAATCTCTAACTCCACCAGTGGGCGTTTCTTTCGCAATCTGTATGTTATTTATTTCTCAAAAATATACCCAATATTCATATTTGTGTACTATCACAGGGATGGAACACGGGCGCAGAATTCATACCACTATCAACGTAAGAAAAATTTCTACTTCTTAAATCAGCGATATTATAGGTACAGAAATTTCTTCAGCGGATTCCGGTATGAATTCTGCGCCCGTGTTCCATCCCTGCTATCAATATACTATGGATATAACAGCTTTAATTAGAAAGAGTATAACTACAATGTATATCCCTTTATAATACAAATGTGAATGTAGAAAATTTTGTTTTGAAATATTGTAACAAGAGAGAATAACTCCCACAGGCGGACCTTACTGTGAAAAAGACAAAAACATGCAGTCACGAAAGTGTTAATAATATAAAATGTTGGATAAACTTATAATTCACCAGTATTTTGTTTCGGATGCATTACAAGTATACGTCATCTATTTTCTTAAAACATTTTTGTGATTGCTTCAACCCTTTGCAGTATCACCTATTGAGTATTACCTATTTCATTTCATTCCTGTGGTCAATGCTGCCAAATTTCGGGACTATTTTATTCACTACCTCCACTAAATTTTAAATGTAAGGGATGTCTGATCACTTCAAGAGTTATTTGTCCATTATGTAACATGGTAACGTTTATAGTTTATTCTGAAGTACTGTTAGCTCCACTTTTTTTCCACACCAGTATATTTTAAAAGCATTTTTCTTCTTATTTCATCGTAATAACATAGTAAAGAAAATTTCACTGAAATTAAACTGGGGTGAAAAAAAAAGCGGATTTAAAAGTACTCCGGAATATATTACAAATGTTATCAGGTATGTGTACTATATCAAACATCACTCCTCAAAATTATTAGTGATAGCTGAATAAAAGGGTCCATAAATTTGGTATCACTGTCTAGAGCGCTTTAGAACGTTAGGCCAGCAAAGGGTTAAAGATATTACTCGACCACGTATTGCGTACAAAGTAAACATTCGGTTTAGAGGCGAAAATGGGCAAAACTTTGATTGGTTTAATATAACTCATAAAAATATACATACAACCATGATGAAATCAAATCTAACCTGTATAAAATTGTCCTTATATATGTAACAGTCCTTATGTATGATAAGTCCTAAATGTCTAGGAAAACATTTCTCTGCTTAATTGAAGAGTTGTTGTGTATATTCTGTCATTATTTTCTGTGAGCTTCTTTTTCTAAGAATTTTACATTATTTGAAATGTAGAAGTTAAATTCTCCTCATTAAAACAAATCAGAAACTTACTTTTCTACGGGAAAAAAAGAAGAAAAGAAAGAAACCTTGTTTTATAAATCATTGGTGAATTAGCAATTGTGAATACAGGTGTGACCTAACTTAGAAAACTTACAGGAAATATTTTGCTAATAAATAGTACAATTATTCAAATTATCTTCAATATCCTCTTGTCCACATTAGCCCTTTCTTCTTTGCATACTATATACATATTTCAGGTGTGTATGTGTTCAGATTTTTTATACCATTAACTGCAAATTGAAAGTTTCACTATAATTGCTGAAAATTACTAGAAAAGTATAAAATATATTACTGTTAAAAATTATGTTTCAAAAAATTACAAACACTTATAAAAAAGTTAGAAATAGAAAATTAAAGGTATAAAATATAATATGAAAATTTTAGATGCATAAAATATCCAGTTGTATGAACCTATGTGCACTGTAAAAACACTAATATTATTATTTATTTATTTTTCGGCTGTGACGTTAGAAAAAAAATTTAAAAAAAGGATAAAAATTATTTAACTGATAAACAGCTAAAATTACTAATTGAAAATAATAGTAGAACTATTGTAGAAAACTGTAAATTCAACTAATTTTGTTTCAAAAAGAAAGAGAAATTAATGCTTTTGTTATAACATTTATAAGAAGAATAAAATAAAATGCTTCAATAAATGTAGCTGGACGCGATCGAGCTATATTATTATAAGATCATACTTTCTCAGAATAAGAATCCTTTGTTAATATTTACCTTGCGTGATCTTGTAAAAAAGAATGTCTTCTATTTTATTAAATGAATAAATTTATAGTCAGGATAGCATTTCATTTTTCAGTTTAAATTTAGCAATTTCTATAAGATTTTTTATCTATCAATGCTTGTTATTACGAGAAAGAATATTTATTTTTCTAGATAGTTTCATTTACATATCTAGTAACATTTATAATTTACTCTGGAATATAGGCCTTTTTTTCGCACATCAAATTTTATAGGACATTTTTCTTCTTATTTCATTGTAATTATATAGTGGAGCAATTTTTTTCTATAAGGAAAGTGGTGTGAAAAGAAGGCGGATACTAACAGTACTCCGGAATAAATTATACATGTTACCAAGTATAATAAATTATTTAATCTGTCACAAAATTTAGCCTTATTTTTTAAAATAACCAATCTCGCTCAGTGTTGCTAGATTATACGACTTTTTTATTCCATAGTCAGCAATAATTTTGAGGTTATATTTGATATACATAATCGACGATTCTTCAATTCGATTCGATTCGCCTTTTATCTATATAAAATACCACTTCTTAAAAATTATTGGTGGCTATTGAATAAAAAAGTCGCGTAATCTAGCAACACAGGATCTTGTTTTACATATATACAGAGATGCCAAATTTTATAATTTCTTCCAGATCATTGTTAGCCCCGCCCCCCTCTTTTTTTTTTTTTTTAATACCAGTAATATTTAATAATTATTTTCTTCTTATTTATCTGTTGTCACCTATTCATAGCTGCCAACCAATTTCAGAGTATTTAATTTTTATAGAAATTCTCCTTTAATGCATTTACCATGAAATGAGAAGAAAAGTACTCTAAAAGCAGCACACTGGTGTGAAAAGAAAGGCGGGTACTAACAATCCTCCAGTCCAGATTATTAATTATAATGTTGGGAGCTCTGCTTACTGGAGAAAAATATTCTAAAAGAGTTTGGTGCGAAAAGAAGGCGGAGCTAAAAATGCTTCGAAAAAAAAATGATAAAAGTTGGTGACTCTGTATGTTGAACACAATTTAAAAATCAGAAAAAATGTTTTAAAAGTTTGACTATTCAAACAGAGATAATATATAATAAGGAATAGTTATTACCAGTGGTTGCTTTAGGGATGGGAGATTTGGCCTTTCCGCCTGTTTTTATTGTACTTTTGGGTATGGGAGATTTCCGCCTTCTTTAATACCCCTATTTTTAAAGAAAAATTTCGGTCTTGATTAATCACGATAAACTGCATAGAAAATAATTTTTCTTTCTTGAATGTGTCCTAGGAAAAAAGCGAAGGATGTGACCATTCTATTACTTATTTACAGAGGAAATCTTATATTGTTTTGCTGTTTAAAATTTAAAAAACGTATAAAATGTAACACACAAAAAAAAAAAAAAAGATTCCTACAGGCTGTATTATTATAACATTCTTTCTAAGAATGGGGATCCTTTGTTAATTCCATAAAAGTATTTCTATAAAAATAGTGGTAGCAAAGAAATAGAAGAATTTTCTTTCCTGCAAGTGCCCCAGTGTTGCCAGATTGCGCGACTTTTTTATTCAATAATCATCAGTAATTTTGAGAAGTGATACTTGGTATCAATTCGCCTTTTATGTACATAAAATACTACTTCTAAAAATTATTGGTGGATATTGAGCAAAAAAGTCGTGAAATCTGGCAGTACTGCAAGTGGCCTAGAAAAAATGAGTTATTTGCTGTCTAAAATTTAAAAGACATATAAAATATAATAATAATAAAAATAAATAGATTTCTACGGGCTTTAGTATTACAACAACATTCTTTCAAAGGATAATGATCATTTGTTAATATTTACTTTCCGTGATCTTGTAGAATAAAACGTATCCTTCTTTATTGAATAAATGAAAGAATGTATGTTTAAGGTAACATTATAGGAATCTTTTGTTAACACTTACCTTGCGTCATCTCGTAAAGAAGAATGTTTCCCTGTTGAATGAATGAATGTATGTGTGGTCAAGACAGAATTTTTTTCATTTTACATTTAACCATTTTTTAAAGAGTTACATCATGCAATGACAATTGTTACAGGAGAAAACTGTTGTTTGTTTTCAGCATCGTTTATTTATTCCGTCACATGATTTAAAAACTTGAATCCAGTTTTATTTTATTTATTTATTTAGCCCGTTAAACCGAATCTTCCCACACTTAGTCATTTATTTTTTTTAACACTTTTAGTAATTTCTGGTGAGTATTGATGTTAAATGAGTATTATTACCTTTCCTTTCAAAGTGTTAATGAAAGTAACTTTTCTCATTTTATACATTTAGAATATATTTTTGAAACGAAACATTGTATTATGCATTTTATAGGAATATTACGAGTAGTCTTTCCTTATTTATGGGGAAGAAATAATTATATGTTGTGAAAAAAATTTATAAAACAAATTAAATAGAATTCTTAAAAAGTGGGTACTCATGGACTGCATTATTATAGGAATTTTCTTTCTCAGAATAGAAGTCTTTTGTTGATAAGTAGATGCCTAGCGAGTCGCTCGAAAACTTGGCAACAGTACAAGAAGAACATAGCCAGTAGATGGCGCTTGATACCGTACGTAAAGTTATGTTTATTTCCCGCGAGCGCGATGCAATTGAGTTTCAACTGAGTTCTGGTTTGTGTTTTATTAATTTAACAAATGTGAGAGGTTTTTTTTTTTTATAATATGGTGTATTGCGTCGTTCCATTTTGTAAATCAGACAGTAGCCGTGAAAATATATGTTTCCACGAAATACCAAGCAATGCAATTCAGCGTAAAAAATTGCTTCCAAATATTTCCAGACAAGGTATGTAAACTGCATAAATAATTAATGCAAAATTACCAACCCTTCGGATTTTTGAATATCAATAATATTTTTCACAAAAAACATTATTTTTCTTTATTATCGTAAATTGTGTGATTAAGACGAAGATAAATTTAAAAGAAATTATGATATAAAAATTCGAAGGGTTGACACCTCTCTGTTAGAAAGTTAGATTTAACAAATAAAATAGTTATGCTTATTACAAAATGAAATAAAATTTTTATTTATTGATGTAGGAATACAGAAAAATAACTTGTTCTTAGTTACTTTGAAGTCACTCTATATTGGAGTATTTTGCAGTTTTATTCATAAAATGAATAAAACTATAAAATACTCCAATATAGGAACAAGATTGATTTATATTTTTTTAATACCACTGTTTTTTAAAGACTTGTGTAAATGCGTATAAAAATTTGATTATTTCAGTTAAATCGAAACAAAAGTGTTGGGAATCTTGAAAAGAAAAAATAGAAAATTTTTATTTCTACTTTTGTTCTTTTTAAAAATATTAAGTTTTAAGATTCAAAACATTACTTTTATTAACCTTTTACCACAGAAATGGAATATGGAATTAAAAATTCATGTAAAAATTAAATATCATGAGTACTGATTTGAAAAATTATCAGAAAAATGAAAAATATCCCCACATCCATACACTCACATGTATACACACACACACATATACTGGCTAAATATAAATCAGGGGAAAACTCGATATCGAATTTTTGGACCGAACACAATACTTTCATTACCTACGGTAGTAGGGTAATGGAAGTAAAAATATTTCAAGGATGTTATTAATTTGTCCTTAAATTTGCCAATCTTTATCAAATTTTTCAAATTGAAACCTAATGCGAGTTTTAAAATACAATTGTGAATTTCCTGCATTTGTTTGTTTTTAAGTTATTCTGATAATAAATATGCATATAAATCAATCGCTAAAAACTAAAAAAAAAAAAAAGTTTTTTGTATTCAGGGAACCTCAAAACGTGACTTTATTCAAAAACCTGAGTTGAAAATAGAACTTAAAAAAAAAAAAAAAAAAAATACTTTGTTTACATTATAGGTTCGAAAAATTAATTTTCGTTCTTTAACAGTATTCGTCGAAATAAAAAAAGTGTAGCAAAGCACACATTCTACAGAAAAGAACGTTTAGCTTAATTTTGGATAGCCCTGTATGTTTTCAATAAACTATGTGCACATCAGATTGTGCATTTAAATTTAGTCTTATATGAAAAACACCTAACACAAAAACTTGGTGCGAGAGAAAACTTATACTCAAGAAATCCTTAATTTTAAAAATTTAAATCTTAATGGTTATTTATTTATTTTTTGCGACGGACTAGACAACAGATTGTTTTCTTCTCCAATTTTTATTACTGAATGTTAACTTATCTCGTTAACGTGCTGGTCTATTTTTCTTATAAATAATATAAAATTTTCGATTTAAGAAAAATAATTCACATCTAATAAGGTAAAAATGTAACGTAAAGGACATGACAAAAAAAAAAAAAAAAAAAAAAAAAAAAAGACATGATTTTAATAATTTATCATTATAAATTATTCATTCTGAACTGAAACTCATTTAAAGTTCAGAGATTTTTATTTATATAAACGAAACTTTCATCTGATATCTAAATTAAAAAAAATTTTGAAATTTTTATTGAATAAATATATAAAAAATAATTTAATCGCGTGATAGATATGCCATGTTTTTGCTTATTTAATTTTAAATTTCGTTTTTTAATTAATAGTATATTGAAAAAAAAAAGGTGTTATTTATTTGATACGTTGTAATTCAATTAGTTGAAAAGCTAAAATAGGTCTTGCCAACTTTCGAAGAAATTTAAACCCTATACTTTTTAAAATATAAATATTTGAATATTTTATTGAAAATATTTACGATAAAGCACTTTCACATCATTTTTTCAAATTAAAAGAAAAAAAGAAACACAATTTTAGACTTTAAATTGAAATTAATAGCTAGATTTTTACATGAAAAATATAACTTGTCTATGAAACAGCAGAAAATTGTTGCTCTGCGTAGGTGCTGTCACCTAGCGTTAGTTTTGTTTTTTAAATGTTGCCTAATTTAACATTGAGATTCGCCGCGCGTGGAAGGCATCTACTTAAGGAGGCTCTGGTCATCTCGTAAAGAAGAATGTTTCCCTGTTGAATGAATGAATGTATGTGTGGTCAAGACAGAATTTTTTTCATTTTACATTTAACCATTTTTTAAAGAGTTACATCATGCAATGACAATTGTTACAGGAGAAAACTGTTGTTTGTTTTCAGCATCGTTTATTTATTCCGTCACATGATTTAAAAACTTGAATCCAGTTTTATTTTATTTATTTATTTAGCCCGTTAAACCGAATCTTCCCACACTTAGTCATTTATTTTTTTTAACACTTTTAGTAATTTCTGGTGAGTATTGATGTTAAATGAGTATTATTACCTTTCCTTTCAAAGTGTTAATGAAAGTAACTTTTCTCATTTTATACATTTAGAATATATTTTTGAAACGAAACATTGTATTATGCATTTTATAGGAATATTACGAGTAGTCTTTCCTTATTTATGGGGAAGAAATAATTATATGTTGTGAAAAAAATTTATAAAACAAATTAAATAGAATTCTTAAAAAGTGGGTACTCATGGACTGCATTATTATAGGAATTTTCTTTCTCAGAATAGAAGTCTTTTGTTGATATTTACCTTGCGTGATCGTGTAAAGGTTTCCTATTTTATTGAATGAATTAGGATTGCTTTTTTTTTTTTCCGTTTGTTAATCTAACCGTTTCTGTAAGATTTGCGTAATTCGATGATTGTTGTTATGCGAGGAGCAGTTGTTTTTATTGCTAGAATGTATTATATTTTAAATACATCACCGAATTTAGCATTATTTTATAGACTAAATGCATTTAAAAAATAAAAATAATAACCCATTTCGTTATATATGTATTTTGTTAGATTTTAAAGCAAGAAAAATTTGCTTTAAAAGTATTATTATTCCTTGTACACAAACTAGTAGAGATATTCACTCCATTTTCAATGGGGAACATTCTACAGTAAACTTGAATAACATATATCAATTTCAACATAATTCCATGAATACACACCAGAGTTAAAGCGCAGTTAAATAGACGGACAGATAGACAAACCAAAGTTATTAGCGTTTTTAGCATTTTTCCTTATGGGAATATAATGAATAGTCGTCGCTTCTTTGCATGGATTTTTTTTTTTTAATTACATGTTGTAAAGAATTTATAAAAAGAATGAAAAAGAAAAACTTAAAAAAAAAGAAGTACCTGGTTACCCATGGACCGTATTTTTACAAAAATTTTCTTTCGCAGAAAATAAATCTTTTGTTAATATTTACCTTGCGTGATCTTGTAGAGAAAAAGGTTTCTACTTTATTGAATGTACGAATGAATGTGTGGTCAATATAGCATTTTTTTTTTCCTCATTTTGAATTTTACCATTTTTGTAAACGTACATCATCCAAAGACAGATATCACGCGAGAAAACAATCATTTATTTACAGAATGTATCATTTATTAAATCCCTCACAGGATTTAACATGATTTTTAATGCTCGTATCCTTGTTTTTAAAGAACATAACCTTTTTTTTTTATTTTACATATTTAGAATACATTTTTAAAAGCATATTTTTCTTTAAATTTTTATTATCCTTTAAATTACTATAATGCATTGTCATTACTTATTTACAAAGCATATTTTACAATAATTTTGTTATGCATAAAATTTATATAAGAATAAATTAAAATACTTTCAAAAGAAGTAGTTTGGTAACCATCGGCCGTATTATTTCAAGAACGTTCTTTCTCCGAGTAGGAATCCTTTGTTAATATTTGCCTTGCGTGATCTTGTAATAAAAGAACTTTTCCTGCTCTATTGAATGCATGGTCAAAGTAGCATTTTCTTTTATCTCTCATTTTGAATTTAACCAGTTATGTAAGATTTACATCATTCAATGACTCTTGTCACGCGAGAAAAACTTGTGTTTATTTCTAAAATGTATCATTCATTTAATCCGTCACAGGATTTAGCATTATTTAAAAAGTTTGAATCCATTTGTTTAAAAGAAAATAGTCTATCTCATTTTAAATGTGTGGGATACATCAAAATAATAAATAAGCATTCTTATTATTTAAAGATGTATAAGGTATAATCATCACTTATTTATAGGGAACATTTTATAATTACATATTTTACAAACAAAGTGAAAAGAAATTAAGAATAAGAAACTTGTCAGAACATACTACAATAAATTAAAAAAAAATATATATGACAATTATTTTGTGTATAAATAATCAGGTACGTTCAACCATTAAGCGAAAATGTAGATATGAGTGCACTTTATAAACAAGCATTTCTGGCACATTCGGAAGGGTAGGTTGATTTCTTTTTTCTTGTCAAGCAGCTGCCATTTTGAACCAAAATAGCTGCTGCAAATTATTAGTGGACTTGGTAGAAATATTGATGTAGGCTATGTATATATGGAGTTTTAAGCAAGGTTCATAAATACCTTTTTATGTGAATTTGAAATTTTTAAGTGGCCAGCACTTGGAAACAAAATGGCGGGCCAAGTTGGCAAACAAATATATCTAATGCATTTGTGAGATAAGTCTACTGTACATCTTTAGTTCGAATTAATTCAGAATTTCAAAAGTTATCGTGTTGACAAATTAAGCGGCCGCCACTTGGATCAAAATGGCGGGGCAAGTTTCTCAGTGAAATAATCGATTAAAGTAACTAATTTGTAAGATAAATCCACTGCCCAACTTTGGTTCGAATAAATTCAGTATTTCAATAGTTATCGCGATAACAAATTCTCAAGTGGCAGCGTTCAAGTGGCTGCAACTTCAAAACAAAATTGCAGAGAAACTTGCCCACCGAAATCATAGATATTTGAATGATAAATCCATTTTTCAACTTTGATTCGAATTAATTAAATATTTAAAATATTATCGTGATAACAAATTTTCAAGTGATCGCCACTTGAGAACAATATGACGGAGCAAGTTGCCCAGCAAACTCACCCAAGATATCTGCAGCATAAGTTCACTCTCTAACTTTGGTTCGAATCAGTGCAGCATTTCAAAAGTTATTGTTATTACAAATATTCAAGTGGAAGTCTAAAAGGTTGCAACTTGGAAACAAAATGACGGAGTAACTTGCCCTGCGAAATCATCCAAGATATTTGTATGATAAGTTCACTGTCCAACATTAATTCAAACTAATTCAGAATTTCAAAAGTTATCCTGATAAGAAATTTTCAAGTGACACCGTGATTTCAAGTGGCCACCACTTGGAAAGAAAAAAGCAGAGTGAGATGCCCAGAGAACTTATCTGGGATATTTGAATGATAAATCCACTACCCATGTTTGATATGAATTGATTCAGGTTTACAAAAGTTATCATTATAACAAATATTCAAGTGACCGCCACTTGGAAATTAAATAGCAGAGCCAGTTATCATGCAAACTTATCCAAGATATTTGAACCGTAAGTTCACAATCCAACTTTGGTTCGAATAAGTTTAGTATTTTAAAAGTTATTGTGGTGGCACATTTTCAAGTGGCAGCCTGATTTCAGGTGATCGCAACTTTGAAATAAAATGTTGGAAAAAGTTGCCCTGTGAACCCATCCAAGGTAATTGTATGATAAGTTCACTGTCCAACTTTGGTTCGAATTGAATCAGAATTAAAAAAGTTATCATGATTATAAATTTTCAAATGGAAACTTGATTTCATCTTGTCCCGCTTAGTATGTAACATCTGCACTTTGTTAAAAATGGTGGATAAAGTTCATTAATAAACTTGGTGGAGACCCTTATATGGTCTCAAAATTCAAGAAAATCTGGTCTTAAATATGCATTGTTCAATGTGACTTTGACATTTTTTAGTGGTCTGCACGTGGAAATAAAATGACGGAACAACTTGGTTAACAAACTCATTCAGGATACTCATAAAATAAATTCACTCTCCAAATTTGGCTCGATTTGGAGTATTATTTCAGAAGTTATCGTGATTATAAATTTTCGTATGGTAGCCTGATTTCAAATGGCATCGCTTAATTTAAGATATCCGCCACTTTATTAATAATGACAGATAAAGTTTATTAATAAAGTTGGGTGAAACCCTTATATGGTCTACGTATACATCAAAATTCAAGCAAATTCGGAATAAGCTTTTTAGAATGTGAATTAGAAATTTTCAAGTGATCACCACTTGACAACAAAATAGTGAAACAACTTGGTTAACAAATTCATCCAATATATTCATAAGATAAGTTCACTGTCCAAATTTGATTCGATTTGAAGTATTATTTCGGAAGTTATCGTGACATTAAATTTTCAAGTGGTAGCCTGATTTCAAGTGGCCCCGCTTAATTTAAGATATCCGCCACTTTGTTAAAAAAGACGGATAAAGTTAATTAAAATCTTTCTTGAGACCCTTATGTGATCTATATTTACATCAAATTTCAAGTAAATCCGGCTTTAAATGTGCTTTTTACAATGTGTATTTGAAATTTTTAAGTGACCGCCACTTGAAAACAAATAAAGAGGATCAACTTCGTTAACAAACTCATCCAGTATATTTATAAGATAAGTTCGATGTCCAAATTTGGTTCGATTTGATGTATTATTTCGATAGTTATCGTGATGACAAATTTTTCATTATACATAGATAGATAAATAGATAGATACAAATAAACGGAGTGGTTGCAATAGGTCGATTTCTAAAGAAATAAATCTAATGGCATCACTGAATATAAATGCTGTATTCGTGCTTATTATTATTATTATTTGTTTACATAAATAGAAGTATATTCATTTAGACAAATATAGTACAACAAATAAAATATAAATTTATCAAAAAGTATATTTATATATAAGAAAAAATACTCTCGTAAAAATGGAATAATTTTTACTATACATTTTTATATAGGTATGAGTTTATAACAGTTTATGGTACAATCAGCGAATTTATGTGTATAACTTCTTGAGCAATTTTTCTAAAAGTGTGATACAGTCGTATAAAATTTCAAATGAAAACTATTTTTAAGCACATTGCTCACTCTCTTTCCTCAATATTTAATTTATCCTTTGATAAAATAATTTAATATGGTTTAATGCCACGCTTATTTATAGAATGAAAAAAAAATCATAGGCTAGTTCTTTTCTAATCTCTATCTAAAGATTAAAAGGTCACCCAATCCAATCTCGCAAAAAAAAAAAAAAAGTATTTTATGTGCAGGTTTACACAAAAGAATGGTAAATTTCTGGATAACATATCCTAGAAAATTAGCGATAATCAGAGTTGCCAACTTTAATTTATTCAGGAGCATTTTTAGCCCCGCCTTTTTTTCGCCCAGAATTTTTGTAGAATAGTTCTCTCCAATATGAGACAACGATTAACTAAGAAGAAATTCGTTTTTTTTTTTTTTTTTTTTTTTTTTTTTTTCCTTTTTCTTTTCTTTTTTTTTCTTTTTTTTTAAATTACTGGTATGAAAAAAAGGCGGGGCTAACAATGCTCCGGAATAAATTATAAAAGTTGGCAACTCTGGATAACTATTAAAAAAAGTCATTTTAAATCATGTTCAGATAATATAGAAGGTGGCAGCTGGACTATCAATAGAGAAGTTTCCTCTAGTAGGTAATGCGGTCTTAAACACACTCATCCCCCCACCCCTTTTCCTATAGGCTGTTGCTTAATTTGCTTCTCGAACTGAATCAATTCTTACTTGTTTAGGCAATTAATTATATTCCTTACAATGTTGCATCTCTTCATTATTTAACATGAGATTTTATAAGCATTTACAGCATTTAATGAGAGATTTGGATTATAAGAACGAATATTTTTCATAGAAATGTAACCATGAATATTATTTCTTTTTTGTATTTTAAATAAGTATTTACAAACTGTCTCAAATATATTAATAATCATGGTATGGTTTCATTATATGCCTACATAGTTAGAGGTGAGAAAAGAACGATGTAATTCAATTGTTACTATCAGAGCAGAAAATGATGTATTATTGTCAGAATGAATTTTATTTTGGTATATTTCTTTTCTTGTGACATAATTTTTCAGTTGTTAAATTGTTGTCATTAAAAAAAATAAATCATTGATTAATTTTTTAACATTTTTATTTATTCATACTTTTTAATCATTCCCGCATACAAAAAACATGAATTAATAAAATGATGATAATACCCATTCTATCACTCAAAGCAAGCAGAGTTGTTAGTAGCAAAGTATATTTAATTATTATTATTATTATTGTTGTTGTTTTGTTTTGTATTATTTTTAATGACTAACACACATAATAATAAACAAAAACTAAGGAGTTGGCGGTCGCAATAACTTAAAAATGTTTTTAAAACCGAGTTGGAAATAAGAAAAAAAATCATTCAGAAAATTCCAAACACTTTGCGTTTTTTACTGAACTTTAAATGTAATTAGAAAAAATTTTGGAACAGAATTGACAATAACAGAAAATAATAATAATAATAATAATATTTTTTTAAAGATTAATGGTTACTTTTAAGAATCAAAATATTATTCTAATATTTTATAATATTTCCTTTATTAATAATTCATTTATTTATTTCTTATTTTTCCAATTACTCATTTAATTAGATTATTATTATAAGTATATATATATATATATATTGTGTATTTTTTTTAATACTATAATTCCCCATTGTAATTATCTTAATGATATTTTTAAGCCAATGTCTTATGTAAATAGCTTATATTTCTTTAACGTATTTATTAAAAAATTTCAGATTAAATGTGTAAACGCATTGGTACTGAATCGCCTTTATCTATGACTACTTGAAAGATTTAAATGTTTTTTTTTTTTTTTTCATTTTTTCTTAAAAAAGTAATTGTTCTGCAATGTAATTTATAAAATACGCTGCAACATTACAATTATGGAAGCCACGTACAACTAACTGTCGTAACCAAAAGATCAGCTCTATCAAAATTTAATAAATTTCTTATAAATTTAATCACTTGTTTATATATATATATATATGGCTGACTTTTAAGAAAAGTTACAGAAATTTTACTGAAAATATCTATTAATCCATTAAACACCGCTATATGAATCCCTCTGATTTTTTTTTCTTGTGATATGTGTTTAAATATCATATAAAACTCTTTCGGATATCCTAATTTGAATTGTTTTAACATAGGTTTGCATAATAGTACTTTTTATCTTACCCTTTAATCTCCAACCTGTATATAGAGTATTAAATTTCAGGGTAAGAGAAAGTCGTGTGAATGATACAGCAGATTATTATTATTTTTTTTTTTCTTATGCAGTAAAAACAGACAATTTTGTTTGAATAATAAAAAAATAAAATAAAATTTACGTTACAAACTTTTTGAAAGAAGTACCAAAGAAGCTAGGCACATCAATATTCAATGTAAAAAATAAAAAAGTATATTTATCTTAATTACATGTAGTGATTTTTTAAAAAAAAGTAAAGTAATACAAAAAAAAAAAAAAATTCTTAATTAAGTGTTCCCGCAGCGAGAGCTTTGGCGCCTAATTATTAACTTATTATATTGAATTAAAAATAAACTTCAATTATAATGTTTATTAGAATAAAATTTAATAATTCTAGTTAAACACCATATAAATAATTCCTTTCCTTTTCAATATTTCATCAATCGTCTTATAATGCAACCATTTATTAGATCAAAAATCTAAAAATTGAAACTACCTGCAGGAGTTACAAAATTAAATTTTTATTAAAGATAAGATGTAAAAATGTATATATATATATATATATATATATATTACAAAATATTTCTTTGCGAATGGAAATAACCACACTTAATTAAGGATAAATATACAGATATATATTAACGGATAAGCAAAATATCCTAATACATTTGAACCAATAACACGGGGAAAATATTATTAAATCCTAAATTTAAGATCATCACATTATAATCTAGAATAGTTTGAAAATGTATCATATTACATCTAGAAATTATGCACAAATATGAAATTATGCACTAGAAATTCTCCATTACGATATAAATAATGATCCCTTTTCAATAACGAAGGAGAAGCATGGGGGGGGGGGGGAAAGATATTTGAAAATAAAATAATGTATACTTGCCAACATATTTTAATTAATATTCCGTCGCATAGTTAGTACCCGCATTTTTTTTTTTTTTTTTTTTTTTTTTGAGTAATTTTCTTTCAATGCATAGTTTCCAAGATTTTAATTTATTCCGGCCCCGTCTCTATTTCGCACCTCTTTATTTATAGAATATTTTTCTCCAATACATAATTACGATTAAAAAAAAATGTCTTTTTAAAAATGAAAGGAGTATGAAATAAAGGCGGGGCTAAAAATGCTCCAGAATAAATTCAATGGTTGGCATCTGTGTAAATACAATTACGATTAAATGAGAGAAAAAAAAATACTCTCTAAAAAGACTAGCATAAAGAAAAAGTGTTGCCAGATCTGGCGGAATTTTTATTGAATATCACCAATAATTTTTATTTGTAACGTTTGCCTAATCACTTCAAAGATTAATCGTCTATTAAGTATATCAAATATCACTTTTTAAAATTATTGGTGAGTATTGAATAAAAAATCCGCGAGATCTGGCAACAATATTACTTCGAATGTTGGCAGGTATGTTAATTCTACATTTGAACTCTATCACAATGACCTTGGAGCACGGACACTTTTTAACTTGCTTAAAATAATAATTCATGTCGTATTTTGGAAGGTCATTGACAGTGACCGCTCATCTCAAGATCTGTTACTCGAGAGTAAAAATGCAATTGCATAAATAACAGGGATGGTTTAAATTTGTTCATCTAAAGTAGACCTACTAATTATGCTAATTTATCCGCACTCGTGTTAGACCCCGCCTTCCTTTCACCTCAGTATATTTCCAGAGTAATAGTCTTCTTATTTAATTATGAGCATATATTACTGAACATTACTCTACAAATTCACTGGAGTGAAAAAAAAAAAAAAAAAGCGGGGCCAAATGCTATTACGGAAAAATTAAGATAATTGGCAGGCCTACTAAAGTATAAATGTCCCGTTTCTAGGAGATGTGACAGGTTAAAGCAAAGTATTATTTGCGAGAAAATTTTTCAAAGTTTTTCTTTCTCGTAAAAGAAAACATAGAAAATTGTTTTATTTTTTTTGTATTATCCCGCTAAAATATATTTCCAACGAACTTCTGCGATAGACTGCGAAATTGTTTTTTCCCACATACATATATTATATTCTTTTTTTTTTATCACTAAATCCAGTAAATCCAGTATCCTTTCTTTATCACTAAATTCAGTATCTTGACAAATGAATAAGTAATGCACAGATTCATTTGGAAATGTCTCCTTATTAAATATTGTTGCATTAGCTAGATTTCCGCTAACACAATACTGAATTCTCTTTCCCATACATAAGTCACCTATATGTCTGGAATACTCAAACAAACGATTATGTAACTTACTTTCTCTTTTAATATATTAGCTTACTTTCTGGAGTTGTTTATTTACTGGATTTTCTATAGGAGAATCAATTAATCTCTTAACCCTCTTGTGACAAGTGGAGTGACATGCAGTTTAGCTCCATCCTTCGGTATCTATCTGATTGTCTAATGAAATACTCATTTTGATGGACCTATATTATATTATTTTATAGAATTCAGAATAAGTTACATCTCACTGAAAATGACAGAAATGTTTTATGATAACTATTTATGCAGTTTAGTATTAATAATTATATGTATTATTATTATTTTTTTTTTTTTTAAGCGAAAAAATAACTATGATTTTCTTGTCAGTGAAAGCGTACTTGCATACTTGCCAACATTCTCTCATTAATACCCCGTAGTAATACGCCTTGTTTTTCCGCACCAATATTTTTCAGAGTAGTATTCTCCAAATGAAGTTACGATAAAATAAGAAAAATACTCTAAAAAAATACTGATGTGAAAAAAAAGGCGAGATTAACGATACTGCGGAATATTAATTAGGATGTTGTCATATATGTACTGGCCAACACACTAATAAATATTCCATCAAATTTTTCGTACATACCTCTTTTTCCACGCCCTTTTATAGTTTTTCATAGTTCTCCCCACCATCTTAAAATTATTTAAGAAGAAAAATATTCAAAAAAAGTCTGGTATGGAAATAAAAATTAAAATTAAAAAAGCGGGTAATAATAAATTTTATGGAATATTAATTAGAATGTTTTGGCAGGTATGCTAAACACATTATTAATAAAAACTACTATATTGGCATCAAAGAAATGTTATCGGAAGAATATTGCATAAAAATATATGATTAAATATTTTTAAAAATATTTTGTATTACTGGAAATAACTGCGTTTAATTAAGGTTAACCCTAGAAAACTAAACATTTGCCTAATAGACTACCGAGCCTTGCCACTTTTTTGAGTTCGAGATGTTCTCGTTGTGCTCACACTTCACTCACTTCACCTTCATAACTAGTAAAATGAGTTATCCGAAGGTTATTATAAGCACGGCTCTACACTTGCTATTTCACGAGATTTCCTGTAATCGTCGTCTAACGGTCGAATGTTTAGTGATCATTAAAATAAATTATTGAAGATATTTTGAATATTGAAAACCCCGCAGAAGACAAGACTAAAAGTGTGACGAACAAACGCAGAATTTGTACTTTCTACCCATTTAAGAAACGCAGATTGACAAAATGCCTATGCAACTACTGAAACAAGGCTATTTGAGGAGAGCACGCTTTTAAATCTGCCAAGAGTACAAACGATAATTTTTGCCACTTTTCTATTTTTTAATTGAAATATTATAATACTTTTTTTTAAGTTACACTAATTTGTTTGAAATAAATAAAGGAAATATAAAAAAAAACCTGTTTTTAATTTGTAGTCTATCCGTCGAGTGATTAGTTACAGAATAACACTGATTTTAGTTTAGTTATTTAGTGTTAAATATACAGGTATATATTAATGGATAAGTAAAATACTCAAATACAGTTATAGTAATAATATTGGAATAAAAAGTAATATAAAATTCAGCGCTGCCACCGGGGACTTTTTATTAAATATTTTCGTACCACTGTTTCTATAATACAAAATTTTCAATAAATTTATGCAGCTAAAGTGCAGATATAATTGCGAAAATATATTATGAATTTTCTGTTTTGGAAAAGGTGGTATGAAAATATATAAAAAATGTCGCCTGTGGTAGCCCTAAAACTACCAAATTTAAATTGATCATAAACTAGAATAATTAAAAAATATATCATATTTCATGTAGAAATTATGCACCAAAAACTTTATGTAATTTTATTCAAATCTTGATAGTAGATAAATTAGCCATTTAGATAAATTAGCCATTTTTACTTTCTCTTGGCCATTCATATGTTTGAGGAAGTATTATTGTTTTTGAGTCGTTTTCGAAATTAAGTTTTTGCTATATTTACACGTTTTGAGGTCCCCTAAATAAATAATAATAAAAATAAATAAAAATAAAAACCACTTTTTTAGCTGTTGGTCTGTTTTTGTGTTTGTTTGTGCCTATGTGTCTGCCTGTTATGAGCATATTTCAAGAAAAAATAATTGTAGGAAGTTTAACTATTATTCTAAATCTATATCAAATAGTGATGCAATAGTAAACTTTTCGTTGAGATCAAGCAACTCTTTTATATACAGGGACATCCAAGAAAATTCAAATACATTTCATCTATGGAAAAAAATTCTGTTAAGTACAGTGTAACATCCATAGACTGTCCTAAACAAAATGGAATAAACATACTTGTTTATATGCATAAAAGTATGTATTGTGTAGATTGTTGTATTTAAATAATTCATCATTCACTTACGAGGCTACCCAAAGTATTTGTATATATTGGGTCAATACTTCAAACTTGCAGGAAGTGTATTTTATTTTTTGTTATGTGTGTTTCATATAAGACTAAATCTAAGTTCACAATATGATGTGCATACATTTTATCGACAATATACAGTACCACCCAAAATTAAGTCAACCGATATTTTCTATTGAATGTAAAAGATAGAAGTGCTTTGTAACATTTTACTATGTCGACTAACACTGCTCAGGAAGTAAAATTTGTTTTTCGTACCCATACTGTAAATAAAGTATTTTTTGCAGTTCTATTTTCAACATTTTTTTTTTTTTAGTACCAAGTTTTAAGGTACACTGAGTACAAAAGTCCAATTTTTATCGGTTGATCTGTATGTATATTTGTTAAAAGCATAACTGAAAAACAAATAACGGCAAAAATTTCAAATTTTGTACTTGTGAAGTTGATATTAGTCTGCCACTTGAAACATTTGGTCAAGATTGGAAGTTTTAAGGCAAATTAAATACAGTCTTGTATATATATATATATATATATATAATAAATTTAGGCATTATAATGGAACGGGGGGTTCAGGGGGACGGTCGCCCCCCTCACACACAATTATATGTCAAATAAAACTGCTCCTAAACCTATTTTGTATTATTTTCAAAGTAGACTGAACTTTATTATCTTACTTTATTGACCTTCCGATTTAATGTGGTACCGTATAGTACTGAAAGTAAGGATAGGAGAAAGTTGTAGAAGTGACAAACCAGCTTATTTAATAATGGAGTAGAAGCACGAAAAAAATTATATTTAAAAATAAACTTATATTAAATTTTAAAGTAAAATTTTTTATCAAGCAAAAAATTGTTTTCATATAATATTTATACATATATCTTACATACTACTAAAATATACCTTCAACATATTTCTGTTAGCAAGATGTGAAATCATCTTATCCTTAGATCCATGAGTACATTCCACTTCTTTATCATTAAATCTAGTAAGAGTTCTTGACAAATGAATAAGTAATACACAGATTCATTTGGAAAATGTCTCCTTATTAAATATTGTTACATTACCTAGATTTCCGCTAACAGAATACTAAATTCTCTTTCCCATGCATAAGTCACCTATATGTCTGGAATACTCAAACAATCGATTAGCTGGCTTACTTTCTCTTTTAATCTTCTGGAATTGTTTATTTACTGGATTTCATATAGGAGAATCAATTAATCTTTAACTCTCTAGTGGCAAGTAGAATAACATGCAGTACAGCGCCATCAATTGGTAACTTTCTGATTGTCCAATGAATTAATCATTTTGCTGGACCTATATCATATTATTTCATAGAATTCAGAATAAGTTACATCTCTCGTAACACTAAAAATGGCAGAAATATTTTATGATAACTTATTATGTAGTTTGACATTCACAATTACATATATTATTTTGAAAAATGAGTTTTTAAAATGACAAAATAACTATCATTTTCTTGTCACTAAAGAGCATTATTATCAAAGATTATTAATATTTCGATTAAGAAAAATTTTTCGATTTAAGTATTTTTGTTAACTAGTGCACTGGGATGAATTTCTGAATGCACGAAAATTGTACAAACTAGTGAAAAATAAAAAAAAAGAGTGTCTTTCTTGTTATTTTTACATCTATACTTTCCCCGTATGATACTGACTTCTATTTCTAGATTTCAGTTATTATTGTTTATTATGTTTAATTGTAAAAAGAAAAAAAAAAAAGATCATCAAACGCTTTCTAGAATATTTAAAAGCATTCTATCTATCCTAAATATTTCTCTGAACGTTGTAATGTTTACTTTACTTTCTCTCGATTTTAGTATATTGTGTTTCCATTTCTAGTGAGCTCAAAACTTTTGTTACTTTTTGATTACAGTATATAGTGTTGTTTCACTTTATTATATTTGGTATTCCTTTCTGGCAGACAATTCAATTCTTTATTTCCTGACTCTGTTATTATTATTATTATTATTATTATTATTATTATTATTTTCGTGTTATTGTGCAGAAGATGCGGCTTCGCCCATAAGTGTCCCAGGTTCCAAAATATTGGAAACCAATAGATAAAGATTTCTTTTTGTAAATAGTATTTTGCACCAAATTAACATCCCTGTTCTTGTCAAAAACTTATTTTCAAAAATTTTCATCATTTGTAGATTTAAAAATTAGAAAAATTTGAGTGTAATAAGAAATAGTTGAGTAATATATGGAATAAGAAATTTTAAATTAAGAATACTGATTGCAATTGGTAAAAAAATAAGATTTAATGGTCCTTAGACAATGACCAATGTAAATTTGTGGTTAAGTTAACTTTGCATAAATTGATTCATCTGCTGAAAATATTAATACATAGCTGCCAATATTTTAATTTATTCCGGAGTACTTTTAGCCCCGCCTTTTTTTCTCACCACTTTATTTATAGAAAAATTTTCTCCAATATATAACTTCGATAAAATAAGAAAAAAATTCTTTAAAAAAATAAGTGGTGCGGAATAAAGGCGGGGCTAAAAATACTCCGGAATAAATTAAAATATTGTCAGGTATGCTAATATAACTCCAGCACAATAAAGGTGGTTCCTCAAAAAGCAAAACAAACATTTCACCCTGATTTCTTCTCCTGTAACGTCACAAGAATTTTCGTCACAGAAATTAAATTTTGCACCATTATCATCACGTACGTTGAAGAGTATGAATTTCGTTGCAAGCGATACATTAGATCTATATAGGGTTCGTTATCCCCAATTATATCATCATTAGACTAGAATTCTAATTTCTTGTTTCCTTTTCGGTTGAAAAATCTTTCATTTCTTGTGTATTTTTTTCTGGCCCAGTGTTGCCAGATTTTGCGACATTTTTATTCAAAATCCACCACTAAATTTTAAATGTAATGGTTGCCTAATTACTTTGAAGGTTAATCGTCTATTGTATATATTTCACGCCGGGGTTCTTTGGGAACCCACACAGACCTAGTACCGATTCTCTAGATTATGCAAGCCCTCCATCTGTATTTTGTCTTCCTCTGGTGAAGGTAAGCGGCTGTCTCGACAGCCGTAGGCACTTCTTAAGAATGTGATGATGATGATGTATATATTAAATATCACTTCTCAAAACTATTGGTGCCTATAGAATAAAACAGTCACAAAATCTAGCAATGCTATTCTGGACTTGGAACACATTTTATTTACCGTAATTTCTGGTAGATAACCCGCAGGTAAGGTGTGTCATTTCTCCACCAGAAATTTTATTTAATAGAGAAATCTATACTTTTTCTAAGAAAGAGCTCGTACAAATATAAATTTATTTATCAATTGAAATTTCTGGTGCAAAACTAGATTATATAACCTGCGGGGTATCTACCAGAAATTACGGTAATAAATTTGTTGAAATGAAAAATATAACTGTCTGTCTTTTCGTCGGTGCAATTAAAGGCGCGGGGCGCTCTCAATGAGTAAAAGGGATTTTCATCTAGATCTCTCCTCTATCTACAGGAAATTTTACGCCACAAAAAATATATTTCGCAATTATTATCTAGTACGTTGGACTGTCTGAAATTCTACAGACGATATATAAGATATCTAGGGTTCGTTTATTCCCAACTATGCCATCATTATAATAAATACTAAATTTTTGGAAAGTTTCTGTTTCTTTTTCGGTTGAAAGATGTTTGGTTTTTTGCGCATATTTTTCTTTTTTTCGCCTTTAAAACATATTACTTTTGGTAAATTGCTTAGTATTGATTTTGCTTAATCTATTTGATTTTATTCATGTTTCATATTCAGAAAATTAAAAAATATTAAGGGTTTTTTTTTGTTTTGTTTTCTAAACATAGATTTTTAAAAATTTTTAATATTTTATTTTGGCATTAAAATTTTTTTGAAAATAAACTAAATTCATTTTTAGCATGTTTTAGCAAAAATGTGATATATTAATGTATATAGGGGAGAGTCGGGAGGGATGGGACACCTAAAATTATTCTTAAAATAAACATTGTGTTTAATTTTTGACACTTCCACCAGGTGAAGTAACTACAGCCCCATATTTGTTGCTATGTATCATTTTAGTTGGAGAACTCTGTAATTTTATGCAACAAAAAAACTATTTTATAACACGAAAAGTAAACAATTGCTTAATTTTCAAGGCAAGTTTTCGACATCACTCACTGATGTTAGCATAATTACTTTTCATATTTTATATACCTAATAATATAACTTTTATGAATTAGTAACTAAATTAAGCCTAAAAGTAGCAGGTGTGTGATAATAAATTATTATTATTATTATTATTATTTAAAAACAATAAAAAGGGAGGGATGGGACAGAGCAGCTCAGGGAGGGATGGGTCAAGTAAGAAAAAGAAGAAGAATGAAGATTCTGATACTCCTTGAACAAAAAATATCAAGAGACAAATGAATGGATAGATGGAAGATAAAATGCGCGAAACAAATTCAAAACCATGGAGAATAATTGGTGTGGCACTCACACGACTTTTATTTATCCTGTTAACTTTTAAAAATACTTTATTTACCATATATGTATGAGGAATTCATTTTCATTCCTGAGCAGTTTTCCTGGACATGGTAAAATATACAAAAGAAATTACATTCACCGATTACAGTTAGGATTTTTTGATAATATTTGTTCTTGAGATATGCTGATAACATACACAGAATAGCCACTAAAAACTTTATTAATATTCAGGGAACTACAAAACATGAAAATATAACAAAAACTGAATTTTGAATATTTGAACTAAAAAACAGTACTTTCTCTGCTAGAAATAAAAAAAAAAAAAAAAAAAAAAAATAGATGAAGTGATTCAGCATTTGAAAAGTTTTATTTAAGTGGTACATTATACTCTAATGTTGAATAAAATAGATGTTATTAGTAATTAATTAAATGTCATCTGGCTTACAAAATTGATATTTTAATAATTACCATCAAATTTATATTTTTAATAGATGTTAAAATGTTTCAATTTGTTTCTCTGAAACTTACAGTGTTGTACCAATAAAAGTAAATTTGTAAAAAATATTTTTGTCAAAACTGTCCCATACCTCCCTACTCTCCCCTATATATTTGAATAACAGAAGCAAATTTAACAGTTATGAATTATCTGAATATGAAAATGGAATTAAAAGAATGCAATACCAAAGAAACCAATTCACCCATATAATAAAATGGTACTTGGATGCTATACATTCATACACATATCGTGGGAGATAAAGAGGAGCCTAAACTGAAGACGAATCTCAGTTTTCGACATGGTCTTAATATTTCATATTACTAAACACACTTATATATCTCTCGTTTTTGCCTAAAAAAAGTGAATTTTTGTTAGTTTTCCTAATTTTTCTATAAAAAAATATATATTTAAAAATCTCAATTTCTTTCTTCATTAACCAGCTTAAAGATTTTTTTTTTTTTTTAATCCTCATAGCTGATTTTACCTAAGAGAAAAAATCTAATAAAAGTGCATATTTAATATAGAAATAAATAATAAAACTTAAAAAAAGAAAAAAAAAAAAAACTGGAGATACTTTATAATTTTTGGATTTAAAAAGATAACAAATGCCTTATTTGATAATAGAAAACTGCTACAAAAACGTATGCAAAATTTCTATAAAAAATATTGGCATCCAAAAATCTAAATACTTAGTAGCTATGATAAAAAGAAAGAAAAGTACCTGTATGCGTGTCTGTTTTATAGTTGTCAATTTATTATGGAATTTAACTAAATTTTATGCAATTTTTTCAAATATAAACATTTCGCTTTTTTAATAAGACAAAGCTGATCACAATTAAAGTGTCGACACTTAATATTACAAACTTGCGACAGGTTGTCGAGCTACAAACTTCGATGTAGTCGATATGAGAGCTTACTGTGATCAAGTACGTAACGCGCGTAGTTCCCCCCCCCCCCCTCTCCGTCTGCTCACTGAGGAAAAAAAAAACCTGGTAATTTGCTATAGAAAATATATATATATGCATCCAAACTTTTATTCATTTGAATGTTTTCCTTTTATTTTTACATACGGAAGAAAAAAAGCCTAAAATTAAATGTTACAAAATTAGAAAATATTCTTATGCAGTTGCAATGCATTCAGTTGAAATAATATTCTTTCAACTGAATGCATATATTAATATTAAATACATAGATGTATTTTTTGTTAACCCATTTTTTGCTAGTGTTGCGTTCACGCAATTCCAGATGTAATTGCGTTTAACAATTAACTAAAAAAGATATTTTATATCAAGTATTCTTTTTAAGTAAAGAAAGGACAGATGTTTATTTTATTACGAAATAATTTGATCTGAAAAACAATTTTATACCTAAAAATAAATGTCAAACATGAAGCTCTAATCAATCCAAAACTTTTGAAAATCTTCATATTTGAATAAGTTTACATAACTTGTAAAGAAAAAAAAAAAAAAAAGTGTTTCATAATAAAATATTTACTTTTGAAGTCATCTGTAGTTTTTGCTGTTTTATGCTCCCTTAAGAAAATTTCCGTAAACATTTATTTGTATTCATTCTATACGCTTATTCCACTGAAGTTGTACAGATACAAAACCCTGTATTTAGTAAGATAAGACTAACTTTAATAATTTTATTTTAAATTATTGTTATATATAATCAAACTAATGAGTATTAATGTTTGTATTTAGAAAAAAATCATTATTTCTAGTTTTGGCGGTTAATCGATTAAACTAAAATAATTACTAAATAATTTAAATTTCAATCAATAATGATTTCAATGCCTCAATAATCTGTGAATACTAAAAGAGAAATTTTAGAATATTTAAACATTTTTTTACACAGAACTATATAATTTAAAAATGAAAAATACATGTAAAATGGAAAATAAATAAATAAATAAATAAATACATTTATTAGATCGACTTTTCTATCATATCGGAACTCTAAATCCAGCAGTAATATTAACCCTTTGCGGCGCAAGACAATTAGGATTATTTAAATTATACTGCCACCGGAATTCATGAACTAAATTAAGCTAAAAGAAACTTTAAATTTTAAGGTTAAAAAAACAGGCCTTTTCTGATATGTTATAAACATAAATTTTTGCAAAAAAATTTCCGGGATGAAGTTTTGCTGCTGGATCTTAAATTTTGCGTCCTTGCAGCGAGGACGCCGCGCGTTATGGGGTTAAAAGCATAAAACTAATAACATTTAATGCCATAAAAAGTATTGCCAGTAGATTAAATTATTAGAAGATTTTCCATGAGTCTAAAATTCCTTCAAATTATACTTATTCGTAAAAATGCCTAAAAAACATCGCAATTATTACAAAAAAAAAAAAAAAAAAAAAAAAAAAAAAAATCGAGTCTCAAGTCTCACAAGAGAAGTATGAATGAGTAAAATTCCGATTTAAACAAAACCGAGCTTAAATTAAAGAGCATGGTCGAATACATACGGTAACGTACAAATTTGCTGAAACAACCCCCCATGGAGCGAGAAAACGACCCTAAAAGTTTTAGTTGTTTCTGTAAAAACCTACGAAAGAGCCTCCGTTAGCAAGACGGTGTGGGACAGTGGTTAGAGTATTAAATTCCTGTGCAAGAGGTCGTAAGATCAAACCCAGGCGACTGCTTTTTTTTTTTTTTTTTTTTTTTTTTTTTTATTATTATTATTATTATTATTAATATATATAAATGAAATAAAACAAAATATTAAAATAAATGAATAATTTTAGAGAAAATAATTATGAAATTTAATTATGAAATTAAAAATAAATATACTCTTTACAAAGATATTATTAAGGAATATAGGGTAAAATTATCTCTTTACGGAAAAAAAAAAAAATATATATATATATATATATATATATATGTATGTATGTTTATATATATATGCTTAAATTTACAAATTTCGTGTCAAGTTAATAAGGACTATGATTAGAAATAAAAAAATGTTCAAAACATAAGCATTTTTCAATTTATATGCTCAACGTATAAACGAAAATTTATCACAATAACGACTACATAAGTAAAAGTTCTTTCTTTTTCCGCATGAAAAATAATTCAATTAAAAGCAGACGATCAGCTTTTGGAGGCGCTTTATGCTTTAGCAGCGTTGGCAAAAATTATTAATTAAGAATTTATATAAAGCAAAAATAAGTAAATAAATAAATAAAGGTAATATTTTTCTTTGAATTATTCATTTATTTAATTTAGAAAGAAAAATTAAAAGCATTTTTTCGCTTGAAATAAAATGTTTTAATACTTTAACAGAAATACTATTCATTTTTATGTACGAAGAATAACAAAATTAAAAGCAGACGATCATCATTTGCTACTAGCGGCTTTGATGTAAAATATTCATAAAAAAATTAACTGAAACTTTAGGAAAGAAAAAAAAAAATGTGTAAATAAAATTTATTTTTTCTTAAACTCACATTTAAACTTATTTTGAATTAAATTTAATAATTATCTTCCTTAATTTTTTTTCCTTTATTTTATTTTAAAAAAAGTATGCTATAATATGTCTGTATATGCATATTTGGGAAAGAAAAAAGAAAAAAAAAGGTAAGTGTTCCGTCGGGGTTCGAGCGCAGGAACTACGTAACACGAATTAAGACCTTGCCACAGCACCACGCTCCTGCGAGCTGGAGTCTTCTTTTTTCGATTTTGATAAAAAACATCTAAAAGTTTAAGGGTCATTTTCTGCCCCCTGGGGAGTTGTTGCAGCAAATTTGAACGCTATCCTATGTTTTCGACCATACTCTTTACTTTAAGCTTGATTTGGTTTAAATCTGAATTTTACTCATTCATACTTCCCTTGTCAGTCAGAAAACGGGAGATTTGGCATCTATGCCCCTAAACCTTCTGCTATTGAAGTTGTGTGCGGCGTAAGACTGAGCAATAAATAACAAACAGCGTAACTACTCTCCAAACTTCAACCACTTTTATTGTAAACATGGGGGCCACTGCGCATATGCTGACACAAAAATCCAGCGTTAAAATACGGATAATAATCGAAAATAAGCGATAAGGGAACGACGAATTACTGAATATTTACCAAATCACATTCTGTCGATCAATTTGGCATTCATTCAAGACTTTAGAAAGTCCTCAATGTTCGTGATTGTACTATAAGTATACAGACGTATTATCAAACTTTTTTGATTTTTTATTTAAACTTTTAATTAATTACTTATTTTATTTGTTTTTGTTTTTCTTTCTCTCTTTCTTTTCGTATTATTAGACAAGCTTTTGTATTTTTAACTCGCGAATGTTTAAAATGAATGTTTTAAACTGTTTTGTGTTTTTAACTCGCGAATGTTAATATTTAGCACTCTATAAAGCTAAATGCAAATTGAAATTATCTTTTCAAAATGTTTTTTCTAGAAGTTTTGAGAAAGTTTCATTTATTTATTATATTTCCTTTAAAAGTTTATTATATTTATTTATTATATTTCCTTTAAAAAATAACACTCTATGAGATGTTTTAGCAACTAATCCTTTTAAGGAACTTCAGAGAAAAGATGGCGGGTAATATGTATCCTAACTTTATATGATGCATGAACAAACGAGTATTTATTTGCTTAATTAAACTAATTTCTTCGTTTTTCAATTTCCACGATTTTCTAATGTAGCTTCAACCCGTAATAGGTAAAAGTATTTAAACTTACGTAGTTTACTCCAGGTAGCCCAATAAAAGGGTAAGGATATGTAATGTTAACGTTGCTTTTACAGCAAATTGAAAGCAATACTTCTTGAGATATAATTACAGAAAAAAAAAAAAAAAGCTGCAAAATATGTTACTATATTTTTTTTCTAATAAAATAAAATTTCAAAATTTTTGTCTACAATATAAATGGGAGCTTAATATTTACCAAGTAAAACTCGGCTAGAAATGCCTAACTAAGAAGAAACTAGCATGTAAGCCCATAAAACTTGTCTTGTAATTAGTTAATAACCCCCCCAAAAAATAAAAATAAAAAGACGAATAATCCGTTCAATTCGTCTGTTTTCCCTAAGACTTCCTCTTTTCCATAAAATAGGATTTTGTTGGCTTACTAGCGTAAGCAGCTTAATAGCTGAAAAATAAAATAAATGAATAAATGTGACTGTTCTACATTTAAGCTACCATGCCAAGTAATAAAATAATAGATGCCGCAAGAGGTAGTGATACTTTGAATTGTCCATAATATAGCAACATTAATCCCTATAATAGCACGTATAGTAAATAAAATCGCAAATTACTGTTTGGAAAATCTATAGATAAAATACATGTTGCTTTTGAAATTATTTTCCTCAATACGCTATTCCCACTTCTCATTTAAGTGAAATATATGAAAGAATAAACAAAAATATTTAGCAATATATCAAATCATAGTTTTATTTAATATCGGTTTCATTTTCCTCAATGAAAATTTAAAACGGTTTAGAATTATTCAAAATATAGTTCTAAATGTATTTTAAAACATTGTATTTTGTCCAAAATAATGTTAACTTTACTGGAAAATTCTGTTAGTTCGAATGAAGAAATTTAAACACACACACACGCAAAAAAATAAATAAATAAATAAATAATAATAATAATAAGGTACTAGTTCAAGAAACTTATAAATATGGTTAAGTAAACATTTCCAGTTTTATTATTAATATTATTATTATTATTATTATTATTATTATTTTTAAATAAATTATAAGAAAATTTAAGAAACAAGATTGAACGAAAGTAATAAAATATTTATTTTCGTTATGCAATATAAGTAATAAATGCAAGATTTTTAAGAAAATTTCCGGGATAAAATTTTGTAGATGGAAATTAAAATTAGCTAAATCATAAATGGCATGACATCACTTACTTTGAAGAGGTTAAAAAAAAAAAAAAAAAAAACGTAGTAATGAAAAGCTAATTTTTTCATATTGATTGAAACTTCTCAGTGTGTTTATTGTGCCATTTGTCTGTCATTCTGCATTGAGTAAACAAAACATGACACTCATTTCATATTTTTTCGTTTATTTTTCTGTCACAAATTAAATTTGGCATACTTATATATATATATATATATATTTAATAATATTAACATTTATTAATATATATATATATATATTTATAATGATACTTTTTTTTTCTAAATTACGGTGTTCCTTTACATGATTTTTTAATCAAGCACTTTCTTTATTAAAAATTTATAGCAAATATCGTGGCCGTACTTACCTATCCACATCTTCATTGACTTACTCTTTTGGTATGTCAAGAATTCGTTAGTCATAACTTTTTGTTATGACAAGCATATTTCAGTGTTATAAAAATTAAACCCTAATAAAACAAAGTTATACAATTAAATGAGCTTTATCAGGAAATTATATAATCAAATAAGCCAAATTAACATGAAAATTGAAATATATTACATACCTGTCAATATCCTAATTAAAATTCCGTAGTATCTTTTGCACCGCTGTTTTTTTCACACCATTTTTTTTTTTTTTTTTAAGAGTATTTTTCTCATTTAATCGTATCTATATTTGGAGAATACTACTCTAAAAAAATATTGATGTAAAAAAAAAAAAAAAAAAAAAAAAAAAAATAGGACGTGCCTAACAGTACCACGGAATATTAATGAGGATTTTGGCAGGAATGTATATAACTCCCCTAAGACCTTATTAATTTAGTTATTTCAATCACTTCAAAATACTCTCAAAAAGGCTCCATATCTTGCATAAATGAATAAAAATAATTTATCTACCACATTTTTTTTTTTTTTTTTTTTTTTTTAAATGTTATGTAATACCTACTAACTTCTAAAAACTCAGCATGAAAAGAGAATATTTTACAAGATATTCAACTAGATTAATAAATTATCATATGGACGAAAAACTTTTCACTAACAACCGAACTGGAAGGAGATGTTGCGAAAGGTAAATTAATCAAGCGGATTGAAAGAAAATCCCCTTCCCCTAAAATGCAATCCCTTGATTCGCAAAAATTCACCAATTTTTTTTTTTTTTTTTTTTTTTTTTTTTTTTGTCAAGGAGAGGAATAAAATGTTATTCTACGTGAAAATAAGCACTAAAACTAATTATCAAAGAAAAAAAAAAAAAAGAAACAGAATTTCCATTATTTTTAAGTTCTCATCTAAAAGAACTAACTAATCGCTTAACTTAATTAAAAGATATGAAAAATATCTGTTTTATAAGAAGAAAAAAAATTGGACTCTAAATTAAAAATATTTCTTATAATTATTGAATGATAATTACTGAATTTGATTCTTTTAATACATTGCTTTTTTACTCATGAAAAATTAAGTTCTTTAATCTAATTTAAAAGTAGAAATCTGCATGTTAAATTACTTTTTAAAACCTTTGATTTGAAAGAATACAGTTGATTATCTTAATTTAAAAATGTTATTACTTTACAAATGTTTTCTTTTTCTTTAAAAGCATAACCGTATTAAATAGTATTAATTATTAATACTTTTTTTATTATTTAGCTTCAATATATTAAGTTACAGATAAAAAAAAAAAAATCTAAAACGAAAACTAAGTAAATCTGAGAAATACGTTAAATGAATTTTTAATCGACTTCTAAGGTAAAATGCTATAAAATTCAACTTCATTTAGAATTGTTAGACGTGTTACAGTAAACTTTAAATAAAAGTTATTATTTAAATAGTTCTTACTTGATTAGGGGGAAAATCGTTTTCATTCTGAAATTAATGTAACTTTTATCACACAAATATAGTAAAAATGCCAGTTTTCATCATTGGGTAGAACTGTGGTAATTACCACTAAAGGGAAAACTCTTTTAGTTTGCTAAGTACTATTTTATAAAATAGAAATGTTTATTATTACGTAGAGGGGAAAAAATACATAAAGTATATAAATACTGGTTGATTTCAATTAAAGTAACCCTGTTTAGACGTACGTTGATCCTGTTCTTCGAGATATATTTCAATGAAACTTACTATATGTATTACATGGACCATGGAGAAAAGAAATCTGCAATAAAAATTAAAAATTCCAATTTCGACTAATAGGTAGCGATTTTAATGCAATGTAGATAAAACACAGTGTTGCCAGATCTGGCGGATTTTTTATTCAAAGTCACCAATAATTTTTAATTGTAGCGTTTGCCTAATTACATCGAAGATTAATCGTCTATTATGTATACCAAATATAATTTTTTTAAATTATTGATGATTATTGAATAAAAATCCGCCAGATGTGGCAACACTGATAAAACGTTGTGTAAATTAAAAACCTTTTAAAATACCAATTGTCACTGTCGAAAATTATTCATCACCACCATAGATATATTAATATATATAGATCTATCATCCCCATGTTATCAAGCAAAAATTTTTGATGCAGAAAAAATGTTCTAAAATCAGCCATTAGAGAGTATTGAAAAGCAGAATAAAAAGAAAAATGAATTTGAAACTATATCTGGAGTTTTTCATTCACCTTTAGTAAATAAATTATTCATACATTTTATTTCCTAAATTATCTGTGTGTATTCCTGTGTGTGATTTACTCGGGGAAAGGCAGCCATTAGAGTGACTTTTCCCGAAAAAAAAGGTATTACTTTTTCCTTCTCGCTGATAAATCTAAGTCTTATTACTATATCTAGGATCACCACACCTTTATAGTAGAAACAATGATCCTTGTTATTTTGTCAGAACGGTAAAAAGTGTTTCAAATGCACTATGAGAATATCGACACTTGAATGTGTCTTACGGAAAAGATCTCTATAAAGCATACTTGGCAACATCTTAATAATTATTCCGTAGCATTGTTAGTCCCGCATTTTTTTTCACACCAGTAAATTTTTAGAGTGATATTCTCGAAATGCAATTACGATTTAATAAGAAGAAAAATACTCTAAAAAGATACTGGTGTGAATAAGAAGTGGGGCTAACAATACTACGGAATATTAATTAGTATGTTGCAAGTATGCTACCAGAGGTCGAACTCTCCGCCCTCTTTTCAGGACACTTTCAGGAATTAGAATATTTTTTCTTAATTGCTACCACTATTTTTATACAATAATCACAAGCCTGTTTAATCATGGCACATTCCTACAAGAATACCACAAATATTTCTGCATGAAATTACTGGTGGCATAAAAGGCAAAATTTTCTGATCTCTGAGAGTACGACCCCTGGTATGCTCTAAAGCCATTGCGTAGATGCCAATATTTTAATTTATTCCGGAGTATTTTTAGTCCCGCCTTTATTTCATACCACTAGTATTTTAAAAGTAAATTTTTCTTATTTTATCGAAGTAATATAGTGAAGAAAAATTTCTATAAATAAAGTGGTGCGGAATAAAGGCGGAGCTAAAATTACTCCAGAATAAATTAAAATGTTGGCAACTATGACACTGTTTCATATCTACCAACCATCTCATGAATAAGCGTAAAATTGTTAACGCCTCTTGATAAAACGCCCCTTTTCCCACACCACTTAATTTTTTGAGTAATTCTCTCCAAAAGTTGTTACGATTACATAAGAACAAAATTACTTTTAAAAATAAACTGGTGTGAAAAAAAAGGTTGGGCACTAAAAATTTTACGCTTCACAATGATATGGTTGGCAAAATAATTATTTGGAAAAGATAATTATAATTGAAAAAATTCCGAAAAGGCTAGAAATTTGTGTATGCTGCGAAGCGGATAACGGAAACGGATTTTTTTTTTTTTTTTTTTTTTTTTTTTTTTTTTTTGAAGAAGTCATATTGCTGTAATCGGAAAAACGTCCGGGTAGGAGTCGCATTGTCCTCCTTCCTTTTAAGGCACATTCAAAGATAAGGAAACTCCGATTTTTTTGCTACCACTATTTTTATTGAGAAATTTTTATTGTATTTTCATAGTAATGTGTTGTGATTAAACAAGATAAAGATTTTTCTATAACAATAGTACTAGTAAAAGAGGCAGAAATTTCTTATCCTCGAAAGTGCCCCCGAAAAAAGGCGGAGATTGCGACCCCCGTATTCTCAGTGACTATTTTAAAACACGTTCGTTGCGCAGCATGATTTGGCTGAGTTTCTCGCCGGGCCCAAATATGACCGCAAGAACGCCAGAACGTAAACAACGCATTAAGCAGGAAGTAGCAGTGAAGCAACTCGAAAAACGTTTCGAACCTTTGATTCATTACAAAATATTTAGTTCCGAAATAGGGAGAGTGATAAGTTTTTCGGGGGGAATGCCTGGGATCTCACTGCAATTATCCCAGATCCTACATTTAGTCGAGAATCATACTTTTTTGATGCGCACGCCGGTGAATTTTTTATCCTCAAAATGTTCACTGGACGGCATAAAAGTATAATTGAAAGTGAGGAGTGTAGCGATGGAGACGTAGTGAGTTTTAGAAGAAAAATAATGAATGAAGTTTCATAGCATTAAGTAATATGTTATCATATATAT
The DNA here is from genome assembly GCA_963930645.1 of Salticus scenicus. Classification (NCBI taxonomy): domain Eukaryota; kingdom Metazoa; phylum Arthropoda; class Arachnida; order Araneae; family Salticidae; genus Salticus; species Salticus scenicus. The sequence goes on from OZ005653.1 coordinate 151,151,657, forward strand.
AAATTTATAAAAAAAAGTATAGTATAATGTGTTTATTTTTAGTACTTTTATGTTGTATATTCCATATTTATATGTCAGTGCTTATTCCAATAAATTACATTTAAAAGTCCAGATTAAAATTCTATTAACTGGAAGAAGAAAAGCGTAATCCATATTTGGGTGACGGGGCCCCAACGGGAGCATACCCGTCACCCAAATATGGGTGACGAGGCGACGAGCGTATTAACCAAAAAAGGAGAGTAAAATGAATGGATTTTTTTCGGAGAAAAAATGTGTGTCTATGAATATTTACAAAGAACTGCAGAAATTTTCGTACAGCAGATAAGGGGAGAAACAAATCATGTGACACTGTATTTGTCGAAGATTATTGTAAACCTGTCTCTCTTTTGACCACGGAAATGACTTATTTGGCTGTTTCATATGGAATCTGTTTTTGTCATCTTTCTTGAAGCACACCCAATTCTCCACACTGTAGAAAATTAGTAATAATCTTTCTCAAATGAAGTCTCCTTGGATTCTTTTCCGTAATCATTTCAAGAGTCGATATTATCGGCGTGCATTTGAGAAAATACTGCCATTCTAATAAAACAACTTCAGCAGTATGGATCGATCATTTTCTTCTAAAAGAACTGTGAAAAAAATATTTTACGGCACTGACTACTAGTTTTTAAAATGCTTCAAATTCGAATAAGAACTTTTCTAATTTGCACGAAAAGCAATGTTACCAAATTTAGAAATTCTTTTATTCAGTACCACCAATAATTTTGAGAAGTGATATTTCATATATATACGAATGAATAACCTTCGAAGTGATTTGACAACCTTTATAGTTAAAATTTAGCTGTGGATATTGAATAAAAAGTCCCTAAATTTGGCAACGTTGACGAAAAGCACCATCTTTCAATCAAAATTTAAATTATTAATTTTTATTGCATACTACTTTTTCCCATACTGGTTATATAAACCAATTGGCATATACCAAATTCAAATTAAATAATTCTAACAGAACGAAATCTAATCTATGTAGGTTTAAACAAACTTTAATCATTAAGTAGTCTAACTTTGTTGTTGTTGTTGTCGTATGCCACTCGGATATTCCGAGCCCCGGTAGTGGAACTATCCGGATTTAAGGCAAGAGGGGTGTGCCTTCCGTTTTCAGGAGCACCACTTAGGGAAGAAGAACAACTTTAGCTCCAGAAGCTGGTGAAAGTTTGCAGCACCAGCCAACCAACAGGAACACGAATTTTGATCCAGATCAGGGCCGAGATAACTTTAAATAAATCAAATAGACGTAAACTTTAGGTATGTCTTCAAGATACACAAAACTAGTTTGCATTTTTAAATGTTAATCATATTACATATAAGTTTTTACGATGAAAAATAATAAATTTGTAGCATATTATTATTATTATTATTATTATTATTATTATTATTATTATTTGTAAAACATCTTAAGTGGAAAGGGAAACTGAATATTTTTCTGCCAATACTATATTTATATTTTAGAAAATCCTACGGTCAGTTGTGATTGTATAGTTGTAATCTATATCTTATGAGAACATACGCTACAAACTTTTAACATTCTTCATATATTATTAAATATTGTTTTATGGTATAGGTAAACTGACAAAATTTATATTAACTACTTCTGAAGTCTTTCAGATTGATAAATTGCAGTAGTTCGTCAGAAAATCTTGCACGATTCAATGGAACAATTACATGCGCAGAAAATCTCATGTTAAAAGGTAACAAATAAAAAATTTATAAACAAATATTATAAATTGAAAAAGTCGCTGTAACTGTTGCGGGTCAAAATAGGTAACAGCACGATTTTCCATTAGACGGAACAGTTCAACTTATATTCAGCAGTTATATTCAACAGTTCAACTTATATTCAGCAAGACTGGCAACATGAAAGCTGTAACTTTTGTTGACGCTTTCTGGAAATAGAAAGCAAGCTCTCGGATCGAGAAATTATTTATATTATCACTCAAAAAGCATTTTTTAATTCCAAAAAAAATAAACATTTGCAGTAAATTGTATTTAAATGTTAAATTTTGTATAATTCTTGACTTTATTTCTCAACAAGTATCCTCGATTAATGCTTTAAATTAAGCTAAGAGAAATATTTCTGATTATTTAAGGAAACTTTGAAATCTATACTACCCCATAGATTTTTGATTAATTTAAAATAAAAGATACAACATAGTCATTCAGTCGTTTATGCGAACTAAAGCAGTGTCGTTTAGTCATGGCTTTTCGTGTATGAAATTACGTTACTTACATTATTTTGGGGATTTATCCATTGTTGTTCAGTTAACAGTTCTAAGCAGCGTACTAATGAGTCACTCGGAGATAGTAGATTATCCTCCAATACAACTTATATTGGATACACGACGACAATAAAAATTAATCGGATATATTTACCAATTGAAACAACATTCTTACTGAACCATCTGTAATCTCTAGCTTTAAAAAAAGGAACAATGTTTTATGTAATAGATGTATTACATCAGATAAGGAAAACTCTAGAATAACTTGGTTCAAGAAAAAACGGCTATCTATTATTTTTACAATTTTTAATTAAGGTTATTCAACTGTATTAAAAATATTTACAGTAGTACTATTTACATAAATGCAATTAGGGTAATATAACTAATTTAGAGGCATCGCCTTTGAAGTTTTAACTACGTTGTAGAAAAAAATAAAATAGTTCGTCTTTTAATAACAAATCCTGCATCATCTCTTCATCGTTACTCACACACTTGTCCCGCTCACTAGACTGTTGCCAAATGCGCGTAACTCTTTTTTCCTTCTGGGTTGAGAGGTATGCCGGCTGCTTCGTCGGGAGCTGTAAGATGGAGACACATTCGAGAGTCTGGTAATTCTGCTTCCCACATATAAATTTATAAGTAATCCTATCGATCAAATTATACAATCTTTAGTTTAACGGGAAATAAACTAAGCTTAAATTTTATTTGATCTTTAAATTTTATGGCTTAAATGAAACAGTACGCTCATTTATTTATATTGTATAATAAATTAAAAAGAACGTAAACAACTGTTTGAATATGAAACAACGATAAACGGCAATCGTTTATCAGTGCGCTATTCTATGTTTTCGAAGAATACCGATTTCACAACGAGTAATTTAGACCTAAAAATTTAAATTGGTAACAATTATTTCAAACTTAAATTTAAATCTCAAATTTCAGTATAGATTACACATTAATATTGAAAATTTCCCCTCTTTTATAATAATTTACTTTTTATTATGCTCGTCAGATGAAATTTACTAAATAACTTTTTTAATTCTACGTACCAAATTAAATTAAATAATTTTAACTGTAAAAAAGACATTTGTATAACTGTAATTTTTTGAACCGTGTATCTTTTGTTAATTTATTCAAACTTTAAACCAAATTTTAACGGGAAATATAAATAGTTAAAAATTTTAAGTTCTTCAGGAGTTCAAATAATAAGATTAGGAAGGGATGTAAAAAAATCTTTGGGTTAGCAAAAATGCATAAAAACAAACTTTTTTGTATGAGCATACGCTTTGATAATGAAACATGCTTTATTAGAAGATGCAATTCTATCCTCCCCTTTATCCCTTTTTCTCTATTTCTCTATATCTTATTTTCTATTTGTTTCTCCCAATGATACAATTTTCAAGCAATATATATATATATATATATATATATATATATATATTATTTTTCGCATTTAAACTTCGTTTGGAGACTTTTTAAACTGCACCATGAATTTTGCAGAGTTCACATTATGCCAGTAAACTACAATCTTCTTCTTACAGTCCCATGATATATATATATATATATTCATGTTTCACATCTATAACAGACAATTCCGTAGTATATTCATTTTCATCTGGATTTTACGATATTTCGTTAGACGAAGTATGCGCTTCATGAGGAATGCCTTCAAATTTTTCATAACTTGCACACTCATATTATTTCAATATTTCAACAATGTGGTTTTTTAATTTATTTTTTATTCTGTAACATTTGTGAGTGCATATTTTTATTTTATTTTATTTATTTTATTTATTTTATTTTATTTTATTTTATTTTATTTTTATTTATTTATTTATTTTACTTACACACTCATATTTTTTTTAATATTTCAACAATGTGGTTTTTTAAAAAACCAGTAGTACCTTGTAAGTCAAAGATCCTGGGTTCGACTCCCGGTCCAGGCATTATTTTCACTCAGTCGGAAAAATAAAAATTTCAATAAATATGATTTTCTTCCAATCAGTTGATTGTGTGATTTTAATAAAAATTGTATTTCTTTCTCCCATTGTTTAATGGTGTTTTCCATTACCTGCGGCTTATTTCTGTCGAGCTATCTACATGATAGACCAGATGTTTCTGCCTAAAGTTTGTCTGAGTGTGTAATGCTGACCGGTTGTCGGCCTGGATAGCTCAACAGGTAGAGCCTTCACCTTGTAAGTCAAAGATCCGGGGTTCGACTCCCAGTCCAGGCATTATTTTCACTCAGTCGGAAATATAAAAATTTCAATAAATATGTTTTCTTCCAATCAGTTGATTGTGTGATTTTAATAAAAATTGTAATTATAAAATTACCAAAATTACAAAAGTAGTACAATTACAACAAATTGATATATATGAAATATACAAGAAATTACAAAATACATTAAAATGAAATACAATAAAATGAAACCCTCTACCTGATAAACTAACCTCAGTGTTTTTTGGGGGGGGATTTATTTCATTTTATTCATTGATAATCTATTCCTATATATATATTTTTTTTTTCATGTATTCTTTATAAAGCATTCAAAGAACATGTTAATTTTCAAAGACACTGTCTTCTATAAAATAATAATAATAATAATAATTTTATTTTTCAAAGCGTAAAATTCGTTTTAAACCTTAACTAAAAATAAAAATAATTATTTGCAACTCGCGAAATGCAGAAGATTTTTCGATTGTCAATTAAAAATCTAAATATATGTGTAAATTAAACATTATTTGATTGTAACATAAATATTTGCAACTCTCAAGATTAAAAAAAGAAAAAAAAAAAAAAAAATCAAAGCTAAAATGAAACATTTTTTTTTCTAGTAAAAGGCCACTTGCATATACTATACAAGCTTTTATGAGAAAAAAGGCAACTCTTTCATCGAATAGTTTCAAATTATGTTTGCTTTCACGCTATTCAGAAAGATTTGTTTTGCAAGAAATTCTTAAACGCGTTAATTAAAATTACTTTCATTTGACAGGGAAGGATGATGCTCACCAAATCGCGTGCACTCTTTTTCTTTTTGCACCAAATATTCGAAAGTATTTTATTTTTTTACAGACTATCTATTAACATTCCGCCGATAAATTTGACTGATCTTGTATTACCTATGTAAGTAGTATCTCTGCAGTATTTTTCACAATATTCTGAGTATGCGCTTTAAGTAGACCTTCTTTGTAAGTCATACATGCTTTTTTTTATTTTTATTTTTATTTTTTTATACATAAAATTTTTCAATGAATATAATAATTAGGTTTCTCCCAATGGGATATATCTTTACGAGAATTTTTATATAGTAAATTTTTTAAGTAGATATCAAAAGATGTCAGCGGTTAGCATACCTATGCCAACATCCTAATTAATATTCCGTAGTGGTGTTAGTCCTGCCCATTTTTTAACACCAATAAATTTAAAGAGCACACTTTTTCAAATTCAACTACAATTAAATAAGAAGAAAAATAATCCAAAAACTATACTGGTGTGAAGAAAAAGGCAGGGCTAACAATGCTGTGGAATATTATTTAAAATGTTGACAGGTTTGGCGATTAGTCACGTCTAAAATTACTATAGAAAAATAGCAGTAAGCAAATTTCCCTTTGTGAGAACCCGGATAATGATATCGAACGTGCAGTTCTCAAAAGATAAATTAGTGAATGTATATGCATATTATTCACCGTATAAATGTTTTAATCCAATTGTTTATAGCAATTGTCTACATCAAAAGCTGTACTTGTCATTCTCATATACGTATTCATCATCGTTTTCTATTGCAATTATATATATTATTATTGTTAAATCAAGGAATTTTTTGCACATGCCATTGCAGATCATATATTTAGCATTTCTTTATTAAAAATTATGCCTATTTTTTTACAAGGCTCTACAAGAAGCAGTGATACTGCTTCATAAATTTAAAACAGTAAATAATTTTATAGGAAAAGCAACAATCGAATGAACAATTTTTAAAGTTATTTTTACTTCTTTTTGTTTATTTTTATATTAAATTCCTAATAAAAAGTTCTTTTATAGTATCTTAACTTCCATAAAATATTCTAGAATCTGCAGTTAGTTTATTTAATGTCACTGCAGTCCGTATATTATTTTACAGATTTTTGGTGAAAGCGAACCAGAAATTTTAAAACAGCTTTTACTTTATCCTTTTCATGGGCAACGTATTCACGCTACTTTAAAATCGAAGGTCTTCTTAGTTTGCGAATAAAATTAGAAAAGCAGAAATAAATGAATTTTTTCGGCTAAGTTAAAAAAAAAAGTAAAATTTTATTAAAAATTTCAGGGAGAAATGTTTGTAGTTGGGAATTCAATTTGAATCACTTGTTTGAAGAAGTCAACAAGTTCTAAAAGTAAAAAATTGAGTTTTTTTTTTTTTTGTGCTAACACAATTGCCAAGGAAAAGAAAAGAGCGAAAAACCACTTGTTTAACGTAAAAACAGTCCTTTCTGCAAATTCAAATTTCATCTTTTACAAATAAGTACACTGTATATTAAATTGTTTTTCTCAAAAATTCTGATTTTGGGCATTTTCCTTTTCACAAACTGGAAGTTTAGTTAGTCAGTATAAAATAAAACCCACCACCCCTCAAAGAGTCAATCATTATGTGTTTATAGCCTTGTCTCTTTTACGTTACAATCAAAGCTTTTTGTACCTATGTTTCATTTCATCTTGAATGCTCTTTAATTCAAAATTTTATAAAATGTAAATTCTATATCTTTCCTTCAATTTCCAAGAAGACTCAAATAAATTATTCATTTGCATTAAACAAGAGAGAGTAGACATATTTACTTTAAAATATGATGTTACAAATGTATCTAGAAGTTATTCTGCAAATTTGAAAAACCTTAAATAGAAAAAAATATTTCTACGCAAAAGGATATAAATGTAAATATAAAACATCTTGGGATTTTTTTTTTTTTTTTTTTTTTTTTTTTTTCCGCTTTTAAAATGTTTGCGTCTTCTGTTGCAATATGATAGAAAAAGAAAAAGAAAGAAAAAGATAAAAGAAAAAGAAAAATGTTTTTCAAAATATTTCCGCTTATTGAAAAATGTACAACTTTTCCTGACTTTTTTTTTCTCGCCTTTCATTGATTTAACACCTCCTGAGAATTCCTTGTTTTGATGTTTGAATCTTACTTTCCCATTTCAACAATTTCCATTTCACCTTTCTTTTTCATACGAAAAAAGCTTTCGTTTCTTGTTATCATGAGAAAAACTTTGAGTGGAAATATAAAAATAGAAAATAATACTTTATTTCAAAACATTTTACAGCAGTTTTCATCAATATTTTAAATGTTTCTACTTTCTAAATTCCGTTTATAATGAGAAAACTATTAAATTGCCTTATGTATTTCTTATTTTTCTTAAAAAAAAAAAAAAAAAAAAAAAAAAAAAAAAAAGGAAATATAGATATACGAGGGTTGCTATTTATATTTCTGGCCTAATTATGAAAAAACAAATATGTAGGAACGAAATTGGTTTTATTGTTTTTCAAAATATTCTCCATGATGATCAATACACTTTTGCATGCGTTTGAACCAATTTTCAAAGCACTTTTTCCAGTCCGATTGAGGTAACTCCAAAACATTCGTTTTGAATGCATCAACCGCTTCTTCGGGGGTCGAAAATCGTTGTCCACGTAATTTATTTTTGATGTGTGGGAATAAGAAGAAGTCATTGGGTGCCAAATCAGGGCTGTACGGCGGATGACCCATCAGTTCGATCTTTCGCTCAGTCAGAAATGCATTTGTTTGAGTCGATGTGTGAGAGCTCGCATTGTCATGATGAAGAATGATTCGCCTGTTCTGCTTTTTTCGAATTTCTCCGATGACTTCTGGCAAACAAATGGTCGTGTACCATTCAGAATTGACCGTCCTGCGTTGCTCTAACGCCACTGTTGCCACATGACCGTTAATGCCGAAGAAACAGGCAATCATTTGTTTCGATGTGCTTCTTCCTCGAACAACTTTTGTTGGTTTTGCCTCGCCTTGGAAGATCCATACAGTTGATTGCTGTTTTGTTTCCGGCTCATATGCATAGATCCATGATTCGTCACCTGTGTAGATGTTATACACAGCCTTTGATGTACCTTGAACGTATTTTTCCAACATTTCCTTGCACCAATCGACACGAGCCTTTTTTTGAGCGTTTGTCAGATTATGCGGGATCCAACGCGAACAAATTTTTTTTACGCTCAAATGTTCATGCAATATTTTATTGATGCTAGTCATACTAATGTCCAGAGACGCCTCAATCTCACGGTATGTCACATGACGATCTTGCTTTATCAGTTCACGCACAGCATCGATCTTTTCTGGCGCAACAACGGATTTTGGACGACCTGCACGGGATTCGTCCTGGATCGAACATCGACCACGATTAAATTCGTTATACCAATTTTTTACAGTGCTGTAGGATGGCGCTTTATCGCTGTATAAAGAATTAAGTTCATCGAAGCACTCTTGTCTTGACAATCCACGTCGAAAGTTATGAAAAATAATCGCACGAAAATTTTCACGATTCAATTCCATTTTTTGAAAGAGAAGAACTTTTCAATTTACTGTCAACAACACAAAGAAAGCTATAATGGTAAATCGTCTGCTGAATTTACGTTTAAAAATATCAAACTTTCGATTAAAATCGTCTGCGGTCGCCTAGCAACACTTACTGTTGCCAAGGCCAGAAATATAAATAGCAACCCTCGTATTAATAGAAAATATGAAAAAATGTTCACATTTAGATGAAATTATAAAAGTTTTTAATATTCATCAATTCATCATACAAAAATTTCATTAAAAAAAAAAAAAAAAAAAAAGTCTAGTTTTTGGGTTAGTTTAAAGTAGCAAAGTCTCTAATGATAAATAAATATTTAAATACCATATGTTGCGTAATTTGATGTGATGTGAAGATAATAATAAAGACACTCGTTCTTTCACTCACAAAACAAAACTATATTAAACATAAACACAGATTTAAATGCGTTGACAACATAAGGTGCGATAAATCATTGCGGTTTAGTAATAAACAATAATAATGCGTAAAGTAATAACTGCGAAAATAAGAATGCGAAAGATAGCATGCAAGCTACCGTGCGAATGTAAAAAGAATAAACTGTTCTTTTCGGTTTCTGTTCGAGTAGAGTTGAGATGTTCGTACCTGTTGAACAGAAAAAAGTAAAGTTGAGATGAAACAGTTAAATCGAAAGTGTCAATGAGTGCGGAGTTCGATATGTTAGGAATCGAATATGACTGTATGGTGGAAATCGAACATGACTCCCACCCTATCAGGGCGCTAGTCCTGATATAAAGGGAGAACAGCTATTTTGTTAACTGTTCTTTTAATAACACAGTCTTTAGTTTTTATGGAGACCACTCTTACCAGTCCGTCGGTACCGGTGTGAACCTTTGTAATTCGACCTATTGGCCAGGATAAAGGTGAGCAGCTGTTGTCCATAATAATCACTATTTCTCCTTCCTTGATATTCGATGCAGGATGTTGCCACTTATTCCTTGATTGTAAGGAGCTGAGATACTCCTTTTTCCAAGCTCTAGAAATATCTCGTCTCAATTTTTGTACCATTTGCCATCGGTTCTTGAGATTCCTGCCACAAGACAATGGCTCGTCTGCAGGTGAAAGCATGACATCACCTGTAAGAAAATGTGATGGGGTGAGAACATTAATAGAGTCTGTATCAGAATCAGTACTTTTAAAGAGAGGACGTGAATTTAATAAGGATTCTATTTGGGTTAATAAAGTGCTCAGTTCCTCAAATGTCAACCGTGTATCACCGATTACTCGTTTAATGTGAAATTTACAGGATCGTACTGCAGCTTCCCAAATTCCTCCGAAATGAGGTGATGCGGGAGGAATAAAATGCCACTCTATTGCGGCTTGTGTTAAATAATGTGCTACGCATTCATTTCTTGGTAAAGACAATATTTGTTTTATTTCATCGAGTTTCCTTTTAGCACCAACAAAATTGGTTGCGTTATCACTGTAAATATGACTAGGTGAACCACGTCTAGCACTGAAACGTCGTAAGGCAGCTATAAATGCGTCAGTCGTCAAATCGCTGACAGCTTCGATGTGTACTGCTTTTGTAGCAAGGCAAATGAATAAAGCTATGTATCCTTTTGTTGTTTTAGAGCCACGACCCTTGTTAAATTTTATATACATTGGACCAGCATAGTCCACACCACATGCAAAGAAAGGTCGCTCGAGATTTACTCGATGTGGTGGTAAGTTTCCCATGAGCTGGGGTGTAGAAGTAGCTTTGAAACGGAAGCATTTCAAGCATTTATTAACAAGCTTATTGATTAATCTTTTTCCACCAATGATCCAATATGCCTGTTTTATAATGTGGGATAACAATGATGGTCCTGCATGCAAGTGTGCAATATGTTTCTCTTGTATAATAAGGTCGCTCAATTTGTGTTTAGACGGCAATATTACCGGATGCTTTTCGTTAAATGATAATTGGGCGTTTTGTAAGCGACCTCCCACCCGTAACAGACCGTTCTGGTCAATGAATGGATGTAGAGAGTGTAAAGGACTTTTCCTAGACAAAATGTTTTGATTCTTGATGCGTTTTAAGTCTTCGTGAAAGTATTTATTTTGTACCCATCGAATGATGTTCTCTTCGGCGTGTTTAGCTTCCCTACATGTAAGAGGGGAGTAAGAATCATCTGTTGAGACATGAACTTTACTTGCTGACTTGCAGTTATTTATGAATCTTAGGCAATATGCCAGAATGCGTTTGATTTTAAAAAATGAAGAAAATTTATTGAATAGTTGATCATAAAGATCATTAGATGTATCAATATGGTAAGACAAAATGGGATCAGTTTTCTTTTCAGCCGAAATTTGATCCTCGATTTCCTTAGACTTAGGCGCATCATTAGGCCAATGTGTAGGATCCAAAAGTAGCCAACTTGGGCCATTCCACCACAAGTTGCATTCAGGTAAACTTTTAGGATCTATGCCCCGAGAAGCGATATCAGCGGGGTTTTCTTTAGATGGAACGTGTCTCCAATGTTTTGTGGGAAGAACATCTAATATTTGTGACGTTCTATTTTCAACAAAAGTTTTCCACTTACGCGGATGTGCGGATAACCAAGAAAGAACAACTGTTGAATCTGTCCATGCGTAAATGTCAAAGTCATAATTTTCTAATATTTTTATGACTGAAGAAAATAACTTAGATAATAAATAAGCACCACAAAGTTCCAATTTGGGAACGGAAATTTGCTTGATAGGAGCTACTTTAGTTTTGGCAACTAAGAGTAAGACTTTTGATTTGTTATCATGAGTCTGTCGACAATAGATTGCAGCGGCATAAGCATGTGTTGACGCATCACTGAAACCATGTAATTCAAATGTACTATCGGATGAAAGCGTGACGCATCTAGGAACAGAAAATTGGCTAATTTTATTGAATGAATTCTCATATTTAATGAGCTCCTCTTCAAATTGTTGCGGAATAGGAGAATCCCAGTCTCCTTTTGTTAACCATAGCTTTTGATAAAATATTTTTAACACTACTGTACAAGGTGAAATTAACCCTAGAGGATCAAAAATGCGGGCGGATTCAGACAAAATGCGTCTTTTTGTTAGTGGTGGTTTGAGAGTAAGTGCGGTTTTGAAAATAAATGTATCTGCTAAAGAGTTCCAGTAAAGCCCTAGAACTTTAGAACTTTCATTGTTGTTTGGTATTATTTTAAAGTCTGTATCTGTGATGCAATTTTCTCGAAATTCCGCAAGGAATTCATTCGAATTGGAATTCCACTTTCTCAAATGAAACCCATGTTCTCCCAAAACATTAGCAGTTTCCTTAGCAATTGATATTGCGCTATTAACTGAGTTTGAACCAGATATCAAGTCATCCATATATATATCTTTTAACAAAGTACGCGAGACGTGTGTTTTTTTATTATAATCTAGAGCGATTTGCTTAATGCACCTAGTGGCCAAAAAGGATGCTGGAGCAAGGCCATATGTAACAGTCTTCAATTTATATTCCTTTATTTCCTCATTGGGGTTGTATCTCCAAAGGATTTTTTGATAATTTTGATCGTCCTCAGAAATTAAAACCTGGCGGTACATTTTCTCCACGTCTGCAGAAAAAACTATCTCCGGTAATCGAAAATTAAGTAAGATCTCAAAAATGTCTCGTTGTAATTTAGGGCCAACACCTAAAACTGAATTTAATGATTTACCATCAGAAGTTTTACAGGAACCGTCAAAAACGACTCTTAATTTAGTGGTAGTGCTAGAAGGTTTAATAACTGCGTGATGAGGTAGGAAATATTGTTCCCTTTGAGAAATATTTAGTGAATTCTGAGTAATTACCTCCATGTGTCCTAATTGTTCGTATTCATATAAAAAATCTTTATATTGTTGTTCGAATTCTGGATTTTCAAAAAATTTCCTCTCCATTGCATATAATCGGGAAAGTGCAGCGGGTTTTGTATTGCATAATTCAGATTTGCATTTATAAAATGGTAGTTTCACCACAAAACGGCCTTCTGGATTAATTGAATAATTTTCCTGAAAATGCGACTCCACAAACTGTTCCTCGGGTGAAAGTAACTTCTCACTTGGATTAAAAACTTCTTCTAATTCCCAAAAACGTTTTAATTCACTATCAATATTAGTTTCGTAAATATGTAAATTTGAAATCGAATTAGATTTTGTCTGAGATTCAGGTAATTTTCCGGATACGAGAAAACCAAAAATTGAATTTTGAGCAATTAAACCATTCTCAGTACAAATTGTTTGACCAGGAAGTAAAATAGAAAAAAAATAATCAGATCCCAAAATCATATCAATTTTACTTGGAATTTCAAATTTGGGATCGGCCAGTTGCATATTTTTTAAATGCGAAAAATGTTCCTTGTATATTTTCTCTGATGGCAATGGAGCTGTTAATTTATCTAATATAAAAACTCGCATGGATAACTTGACATCGGAATCGTGAATGGAAATTAAATTAATGTCTGTATAACCTTTAGTTATTGCAATCTTTGAATTTGCCAACCCTTTGACGGGAAATCTTGCATTTTTTCTCTCATAACCTAAAATACTCATACATGATTCAGTGATAAAAGAACTTTCAGAGCCTGAATCGCATAAAATTTTTAGCACATGTCTCTGACCCATTGAATCATAAATATAAGCGCTAGCTGTAGGAAGTAAAGCGAAAGATGTTTGTATAGAATGGTTATGAGTACTTGTTTGGAATTGAGATATGCCAGATGGCTCTGTACGATTCTCAGAGTTTTCAAAATTATTACCAGCAGATGAAGCCGAAGCTGTATAAGTTTTCAAATTATTATCGCATATACTAGAATGATGTTTTTCATTACAAAAATGACAAGTGTAAGTGGAATTACATTGAGCGATAGAGTGTTTATTAGATAAACAATTGCTGCATAATGAGTTCTTTCTAACAAATTGTTTTCTATCCTTAACAGGAAGTTCTTTAAATTTAAAGCATTTGAACAAGAAATGATTATTGTTTTTACATAAAATGCATTTGTAATTAACGTTAGAATGAAACTTAGATAACTTAAATTGTTTATCCTTATTTTGTTTATACTCATTCTCTTTACTCTCATTTTCATTACATAATTCCATAGATGCACATTTATCATTAATAAATTGTAAAAAGATCTCTAAAGTTGGAAAATCAATTTTTGCGGAATATTGTGCCCATTCTTCACGTGATTTATGGTCAAGTTTTTGTAATAAAATATAAATTAACCATACATCTCTTTCAGTAGCTTTAGTGTCAATAGTTTTTAATCCCCTAATTACTTCATCCGAAGTATCTGCTATCTTACGTAAGTTATATGCATTAGCATGAATTACAGTTGGTTGATCCATAAAGGTTTTAATAAGTGCAGAAATAATTTGTTTTTTCTTATCATACCTAGTAAGTAATTTTTCCCAGGCTTCTAGATAACTATTCTCAGATATTGGAATGTGTTTAATAATAGAAGCCGGTTCGTCTTTTAATAAACCCTTTAGGTATTGAAATTTTTGTACATTACATAAATTAACATTTTCATGAACTAATGATATATACAAATCCTTAAAAGACATCCAATCTTTATAATTTCCAGAAAACGGACAAATATTTAATTTAGGCAACCGAAAATTACTAGCTATAGCACTTGTATTAATGGGGGGATTTTGAAAATTTAAAATATTTGTTTGCATGTTTACAGATAAATTTTCAAGTTTTTGTTGAAGCTTGGCTTTGGTTTCATAATATTTCAATTCAAATTCTTCTATTTCTGAAATTTCATCAGGTAATTCAGAATCGGCTTTATCAAAATCAGAATAAATAATTTCAATCTTTTCAAGTTTATTTAAGAGATCATGTTTTTGAAAAATTTGATTTTCATTATTTATGAAATTCATAATTCTAGTAAGCGCAGATTTCGCTCTGCCTCGATAATGTTTTGCTATTTTTTCAGCATCTTCTAAAGCAACAGTTTCATTACTGTCATCGTCATTGTTCTTTTTGCTTGCCATTACTACGTAATGGAGTAATGCGAAAAACCAAAGTCAAACTTGTAAAATAGGAAAATAAGTACTTATCTGTTTTATTCCTTAATAGCTGCGCTTGGATATCCAAATTTGTAAGCTAGCGAAAACTCACACATGTTCACCAAAAATCTCGCCGGTGCCTCCAGATAATGTTGCGTAATTTGATGTGATGTGAAGATAATAATAAAGACACTCGTTCTTTCACTCACAAAACAAAACTATATTAAACATAAACACAGATTTAAATGCGTTGACAACATAAGGTGCGATAAATCATTGCGGTTTAGTAATAAACAATAATAATGCGTAAAGTAATAACTGCGAAAATAAGAATGCGAAAGATAGCATGCAAGCTACCGTGCGAATGTAAAAAGAATAAACTGTTCTTTTCGGTTTCTGTTCGAGTAGAGTTGAGATGTTCGTACCTGTTGAACAGAAAAAAGTAAAGTTGAGATGAAACAGTTAAATCGAAAGTGTCAATGAGTGCGGAGTTCGATATGTTAGGAATCGAATATGACTGTATGGTGGAAATCGAACATGACTCCCACCCTATCAGGGCGCTAGTCCTGATATAAAGGGAGAACAGCTATTTTGTTAACTGTTCTTTTAATAACACCATATATTCCTAAAAAAAAGTATGAAAAGGATTTTTTGTGCTGGGATACATTTGAATTATTAAGAAATAGCATTCATTCTTTAGTATACTGATTAAAAATAAACTGTATAGTTGTATAACGTTGAATATGGACATATTTATTCCAGAGTATCTAACTTTTATAATTTATACCGAAGCATTGTTAGTCCCACCTTTGTTCATACCAGTAATTCTCAAGAATGATTTTCTTGTTATTTAATCGTTGTCACATATTGAAGAGTAATATTTTACAAAAATTCTTGTGCGAAAAGAAGGCTAAGCTAAAAATGATACAGAATAAATTATAAAAGTTTGCAACTCTGTCATTCGAATTAAATAAAACATTTCCTTCTTTTATGTACAAGTAATATTTATTCAATTTTCAGAAATACACATACTTGCCAACATCCTAATTAATATTCCGTAGTGTCGCTAGTCACGCCTTTTTTTTTCACACCAGTAAATTTTTAGAGTAATATTCTTAAAATGCAGTTACAATTAAATAAGAAGAAAAATACTCTAAAAAGATACTGGTGTGAAAAAGAAGGTGTGACTAACAATACTACGGAATATTAATTAGTATGTTGGCACGTATGAATGCATTACATCTTGCAACTACTTATATGATCTGGCACATTTAATTAAAACGTATACCAAACTGTAAAGCAGCGTTACATTTATTTTCTATACGTATCATTAAATTTTTAATTGAGAGCCAAAGCTTATCAACGCATTTAGAATTCTTCCGTACTAACATTATGTAAAAAACAATCAACGCTGTGCATCATTTTTACTTTTGAAAATCGTTTAATAAGATGTAAACGTCACCACCTTTTACAAGGGTCACCGTAATATAAATGACAAATACTGTGACTCGAGTGTTATTCTAAGATCATGGTCACAAAGAATTACGAAGAATTTCAATAACAAGTATTACGTATTAATAAAGTAGTATCCATTCGCCACTTTTAATTACTTTTCTGACGCAAAATTTCTATGAAACTATGCCTATCCATTCAGTTTATTTTCTTAGCATGATCATTTAAATTATGTGTCATTTAGTATTCGATATAAGGTGTAATCTAAAGTCTTTATATGACCAAACATCTTTTAAACAGATACAACAGAAGTTAAACAAATGCAGTAAGGTAAAAAAGGCTATAAGTAATCAAATAATAGTTCTTCCTGGCAGAACATTGGTATATTATCAAATCTATCGCATAAACAAGAAAAGCGAAAAATTATCAATAGCATACAATTGTTTGAAAAATAATACAGTAACTGTTAATTTCTACTTTTTTCAAATTTAATTTTTTTTATGCAGGCAATAATTAAAGAAAAATAATTTCGTGTGCTTGTAGAACATAAATTATGGAACTTTTTTTTTTTTTTTTTAATTAAGAACAAGTTTGGGATATTTTTAACTCTTTCCAAAAAATTTTTAAAGAGTTTATGACTTTGGCTCCTGTATCTGCCTATGTTTTCATTTCAATAAAAACTTTCGAAAATTCTAAAAACCTAAATACATACCTGGAAACGTTTACAAGTTTTCCCGGCGCATTTCTTTTGCCCGTCTTTCTTCACACCATTTCTTTTACAGATTTTTTTCTTTCTCTTTTATTGTTCTTTCTACTTCTTCCTCTTCCTTTTTTTTAAAAAATCTTTTTTCATTAAAATTTCATCTTGGAGAAAACTTTTTTACAAGCAAAGTGCTGTGGAAAAAAAGCGGTTACTAACAATACTCTGAAATAAATTATAAATATTACCACGTATGGGAATAAGATAATTAGTTTTTCCAGGTATAGTGCAAGATGTTTCTCATAAGAAGTCGTACATGTAAAGCAATTATATTGTACAGAAATATTTAAAAAATACGTACATCGGATATTTTACGTGTTAGAAACGTATATCTTTAAACACCTTATACTGCTCCAAAAATGGAAAGTCAACATATATTTTTCAGATGCGACAGTTTCAGATTTACTTTACTAGATTAACAAAGTAAATTTTCGGAATATATATTTGCTCATTTGCATATTGTCTTATCAATGTCCAAGTAGTTTCACTCTTAAAACTGGCTGAGACTCTTCCAGTGGACGGGAAGATGATTCACACAACTGGTAGAAAAAGTTGCAGCTTTTGAACCCGAGACCACATAAGATTTCTATCGCCCTCCTCACGTAAAGGGAAGAGGAGAAATGATGAGAATTCCTCCGATAAGGAAAAGAATTTCCCAGTTACCTTTTGGAAATTTCTATCATTAAAGTTGGCGTGATTTCATTTATTTCTTATTTGTTTAGAAATGTAACAACTTTACTGTTATAAAGAAGAAAGAAAAAAACCTTTGAAAGTAAATTCCACCTATTTTTTTTTTTCTAACAGTATTTAGATTTTGCCAGCTGTAACACTGCAGATATGAATACATTTTTAAATTGATTTTAGAACTGACAATAGAGAACTAAATTACTTATATCTTTTTTCAAGGGTCTTGCATAAAATGAAGTATAAACGAACGAATTTTTAGTAAACGACTTTGATTTTTACAAATGTAATTTTATACGAATGCAATTTTATATGAAACTACTAGTTTTAAAGTTCTTTAAAATTGTGTTTCTCATTTCATGACTTTTTACTTTCCGAACACTATAGTGAGGAAAGTATTGTAATCATGTCAAAAATCCGTATTCGAGATTTTGATGTTTCTATACGTTTTGAGGTCCCCTGAGACCGTTTTCACTATTTTTACGATGATGTATGTATGTGTGTGTGTATGTGTGTATGTGTGTATGTGTGTATGTGTGTATGTCTGTGAACACGCTAGCGTCTAAAGGCTTTGTTCGATTAACCTGAAAGTTGGTACGTATATTGTAAGTCACCATAGTACGAACCCTATAGATTTTGGTGAATCTAGCACTTATAGTTTTTTTACAGGGACACAAAGAAAAATTCTTTATCATTATGGCCTATGGGACCAAAATCTTAAAAGTGCGATAGCATCTAAACGCCTTATTCAATTGAGCAAAAATTTTATACCCATATTATAGGTCACAGATACTCAATCTGTATAGATTTTGGAGAATCTAGCACTTATAGTTTTTTTACAGGGACACAAAGAAAAATTCTTTATCATTAAGGCCAATGGGGCCAAATTTTTAAAAGTGTGATAGCGTCTAAACGCCTTATTAATCTGAGCAAAAAAATTGTACACATGTTATAGGTCGCATTTGCACCAACTGTATAGATTTTGGTGAATCTAGCACTACAGTTTTTTTACAGGGACACAAAGAAAAATTCTTTATCATTATGGCCTATGAGACCAAATTTTTAAAAGTGCGATAGCATCTAAACGCCTTATTCAATTGAGCTGAAAATTTGTATGAATATTATAAATCACTGTTGCACTAACTATAAGCATTTTGGTGAATCTAGCATCTATAGATTTTTACAGGGACAAAATGAAAAATTCTTTATCATTATGATCTAAGGGCTCAAAGTTCAGTAGCGTTAAATAAAACCTCGTGTGATATATGGAGAAAAAAACACTCTATTATGGTTTTCTCTCTTTTGTTTGTTTAGCAATTCCTCTTTCTTTATTTATCTACAAAACTGTTAGTTACTCAATGTTCGGAAAGTCGAGTGGAGTCACTCCAGATTTTTTTTTATATTAATTATTTACTAGTAAATACCCGTCAAAATTTGACGGATCGTGTGCAGCTAAAATTTTCCCTGCATAAAGTTTTAAACATTTCTGTTTTAATATTTCGCATCGCTAATTTAAAACCCCCTGCTATAGTCAATTATTTTTGGGTTGGAGTGGTAGGGGGAATAAATTTCATGAAATTTCAATTTGCAAAATTTAAGCGTACTCCATATAATAAAAATAAAATCCCAAGATTTTTCCTAATTTTACTCTAATTGTGACCAGAAGAATGTGAGGAGTAATTAAAAGAAAGAATTTATGAATTATGGTAAGAATGGAGAAAGAAGGCACACATCAATACTTTCCATGCATATTTTTTGAATTTGGTCCCTAATTTTTATCTTCAACATACTTTTCTACAAACAGCATAAGAAAAAGATCATGACTCGACCAATATTTATTTAACAAAACGGTATTAAGCGCAAATATTTTAAATACTAATTATTGCTAGTGCTTCAATAATTTTGCTGTCGACTGCACATAGCATGAAAGTAAAATCTATCGAGCATCGATAACCATAATATTCCATCTCAATTACAACATGACAGTGGCGCCACCTATAATCTTTCTATGTAAATAATAATAATAATAATAATCTCAGAGGGCTTTTTTTTAATTTATAAAAATATTTTTAAAATCACATAAATTTATAAGATAAAATAATTTAATTTAAAATAAATTTTAATAATGTTTTGAGTTTTCTTTATATTCTATAAATATAATTTTATTTACACTTAAAAATAGACTATGCGACTTAAAAAATAAATGAATAACAACAAAATAGTATATTTCAACTAAAGTATACTGTTAAATAAATAAATAAAAAATAAGAATGAAACTAATATTTTAGCAAATTAATTTGATAAATAAATTTCTTATTATACATTATACTATGTAAATTTTTACTCGTTAAAAATATCGATATTTTAAGGTTATTCTTTCTAAATTATTTTTTCTATAATATAATATGGAAATGAAATATCAGAAATCATAGTAATTGGATTTAAAAAACAAATAAACAAATCTTTTTTTTTTTTTTTTTTTTTTTTTTAAATATCTATCTCCATCTTTTCTAAACGAAGTTTTCAAGTGATAAAAGTAATTTTTAAAGAACATAAACTCTGAGAATTTGTTAATTTTAAAACATTTTTTTCTTTTGAGGGAAAAAAAAAACAATAATTTTTGGAATATATATGTTTTATATGGTATCAGATGACACCACAATATAAAACCCTGAAATACTATACTGTGTAAGGAAATTTCCGCTGAAATCTACATGACGGTAACCGATAAGAATTCGCGAATTGGTTTATTTTAATATACTGCCTTGGAAAGTATGAATCAATGAATTAATCGTGTGAATTATTTTTATGATTGAGCTTTAATTAGTCGTCAGCCATAGACATATGAAATATTAATCTCGTCTGCTCGATCTCTATCATCGGTATTCGTATTGCACTGCATAAAGAGAAAGGAATCTTCCCGTTCCGAATTAGTTCAAAATTTTCTCGCGCATGCCCAGATCGTACGATTTTGGTCTTCAAGAAAGTGCTTTGTGTTTTAATATTATATATTATGTATTGTAAATAATGAATGAATTTTAAAACGAAACGTTAATCGAATCGAGGGGTTGAAAGGATTGGCATCCCCCTCACACTGAAATATATATAAATATATATATATATGTCAAATAAAACTCTTTCTAAACCTATCTCCAACTGTTTTTAAGAGGACCTGGCACCATCGATTATTGATCGTTTCATATAAAAATTTCTATTTAATATTTATAAATTGAAATATAAAAGGTTTGTTCAAATATACATATATTCACATACTACTTGCCAACCTAAGCCGGAAGATTGTTAGTCCCGCCCCATTCCGCCTATTTTTTCACACCAGTCTTTTATTAGAGTATTTTTCTTATTATTTAATCGTAAATATATTTGAAGAGAATTACTCTAAAAATTAACTGGTGTGCAAAAAGGGTACACCACTTTACACCACGCTGGAACTAACAGTCTTCCGAGTTAGATTGGAAAGTATGTATTCAGGAAAATATTCTTATGGTTTTTGAGATATATATATAGGCGAAAAGGGGCGGGAATAGCAACCTTCCAGGTTAGGCTGGTAATAATGACATATATATTTACAGATTTTAAATCTATAAATTGTGATTTCTCAATTTGCCTTTTTTCATGAATTCATGGTCTTAAAAATGCTAAAATTCCTACAGATATTTAAAAAGAGACTTAATATTTTTGGATGTTTATTGGAACCTACTTAAAAGAATCAAGGATGGATTTTGAAATTTATTAATTAGTTTTTGGTAAAAAAAAAAGTGCATGTCTACGTAAAATTTTGAAAAAAGAAAAAAAAAAAAAAAAAAAAAAAACATGATTTTTATTAGGGGGACCGGAAAATAATGTCGTTTTGAATTAATAAAATGAAACCGGAAATTTTTGTTTAACAGTGTTTACATGGTACTTTACAAATAACCATCTTATAAGTTAAATCTTAAATTTTATCCAGGATAAATTTCCGATGTCAGTATTTTAATTCAAAACGACATTATTTTCCGGTCCCCCTAATATTATATTTTGATTTTAATTTTTTTTTCTTTTAACCGTTTATATCCCAAATTATTTTACTTTTGAAAAAAAAAAAAAAAAAAAAAAAAAATTGAAACTTTTTTCTTATATTTCATTATGCATGAGAATCATCTCATATTAACACTTTCGCGACCGCATGATTATTTTGAATTTTTTACAGTAATTTCCGCCTGTGGGCGTTATTCTCCTATGTCACAATGTTTCAGAACAAAATTTTCTATATTCAATTTTATATTAGAAATGGATATACATTGTAATTATATTGTTTCTAATCAAAGTATTTTTATACATAGTATATTTCATTGTAAAAATGTGAATATTGGTTATATATTTAAGAAATAATTAGCATACAAATGGCGAAAGAAACGTTCACTGGTGGAGTTACAGATTTTCAAATGACGTGAATCTACGTCAGCGGTCGCGAAAGTGTCAAATTCAGCTTAAACTATAGCTTAACTATAGAGAAAGCTTAAACTATAGGGACTAAAGCTTAAACTATAGTCCCAATGAAATCCTGTAGTAAATTTAGGCTATATTGAGGATTTTTTTTTATTTTATTTTAAAGTCCCGGTGGGATACAAATGATTAAAGATATTTCAAAATCCATCCCTAATTCTTTTAAGTATATTCTATTAAACATTTAAAATGATGATAATAATAAGTTTATTTTTTATTTTTTAGGGGATATTTAGGGGATTTATAATTTACTTATTACCTAATGTACTTTTTACATTTTCGTTTTCACATTTAGAAAATTCACAACGGTTAACATGTTTCTCGTTTTCTAAAAGTTGATTATTAATATTTTAATATTTCACATTTTAGCTATAAAGTGCAAAAAATGCTCTTCGTTAATTTTTCGCACTTTACAACTTTAAAACGAAACATTAAAATAATAATAATAATAATTTTTGAAAAACACGAAACATATACGAAACGATTGTGAATTTTCTAAATGTGAAATATATAAAACCTGTGAAATATATAAATATATAAATGTGAATTATATAAAACCTTCAGTGGTGCCAAGTCAAAAGTCGAGCGCCAAGCCCCCTCAAAATAAATTCATATGCAGTACTAGTTACCTTTTAACTTAATTTGTGATATATTTTTATGAGTACCCAAATGCAGGGTGAGAGAAATTCGTTTGAATGTGACTCCAAATTATTTTTTTTTATACTACTCCTATTACTATTATTGTTATTGTTATTTTAAAAATTGCAATATAAAAATAAAAATTTAAACGGAATATTTTGTTTAATAGTAGCGGTTTTTATAGATAAATAACTGAATGAATGAATTCATAAATGAATGAATGAATAAACTTGAACGATGCGTAAAAAGTATTTCCCCCTATTGTATGATGCAAAGAAATCTTAAATTTAGAATAATCTACCAAGTCTCAATTTATGACGCTGGAATTCAGTGAGGTACTGATGATATCATAATGATAGGTCATAATGATATTTTTAAATTGGTCCGACAATTTTACGACCATTCATTCTTTAAAATTAACACCCATTAACAAACTAATAAACTGACTAACCAATAAACAGACAGATTTTGTAATTTTCGGATTTTTCGCGCCTCAAAACATGGAAAAGTGTAATAAATAAATTACACAACATAACGTAACATAACATAAAATAAAAACAGAGATCGAAATATTTCACAAATATCAAAGTTTCCCATACTTAAGTTAACTAAAAGCTAGCCTAAATGTTTCATGCTTTTTCGTTATTTTATTAAAAAATATTTTTTTTACGCATCGTTGGAGTTTATTTATTCAGTCATTTATTCATTCAGTTATTTATCCACAATATCCGCTGTAATTAAACAAAATATTCCTTTTATATATTAATTTTTGTACTGTAATTTGCAAAATAACAATAACAACAGTAATAATAAGAGTAATATAAAAAAAATAATCTGGCATGGCATTCACACGACTTTCTCTTATCTTACATTTGAATACTGATAGTTTTAAAAAGACATTTTTTTCTTGACATATATTTCAGTGTGAAGGGAGCCATCTTTTCTTTTTTTTTCAACCCCCTGATTATATTAACGTATTATTTTAAAACTTATTTACTTACAAAAAATAATAAATAACTTATAATGCACTAAATTATTCAATGTAATAATAAAATTTATTTTAACGAAATTTAAAACTATTAGTTTTATACAAAATTGCATTCGTATAAAATTAAATTTGTAAAAATCAAAGTTATTTATCAAAAATTCGTTTGTTTATACGCCATTTTATACAAGACCTTTGAAAAAGATATAAATAATTTACTTGTTTGTTTAAACATTAGTTTAAAAGCTTATTCATATTTGCATTGTTATGGTTCACAAAATCTGACTAAATTTAGAAAAAACAAAGTGAAATTTACTTTTAAAGATTTATTTCTCATAGTAGAAAAGAGTTTGCAATAATTTTTTAACAGATAAATAAATGCGATTAATTCGGAGTACATCGATATCTATATCTAATTAAATAATTAAAATGTTTACTTAAAACATATTCTTGTTTCCCAAAAACCATCTTTCTAAATACGCACTATAAAGTTTGCTTGTATACAATACTGAAACACAACTGCATTTCCTTATTTATATTTACCTAAAGAGCAAATCACTTTTCACTAAAAGAATCTCGTGAAATAGGATTACGAATTGTAGTATAGGATTAAAGGAAACTTTTTACTTTTTTCACTCTTTAAAGGGAGAGGGGAATGAAATACTCCCCAAGTACCGAGGTGTCCAAATGACACAGAGCCTTTGAACCCTGTCACGCCTATCTGTAATTTGCTTTGAAACTCGGATTGAAACTAAGATCCTTTAGAAAGAAAATGCCCCAAAGGTCAGATAACTAAGGTCTAGATCTCAGGAGTATACATTCAACTTTAACCCCCCCCCCCCCCCCAATTGCAAAATCTGGTAAATAGGTATTGTCGGGTTCGAAACAAGGTTACGCTCTTCAGCGTAATTATTTGATTTTTTTTTTTTTTTTTATGAAATATGTGTGAATACGTTACAGGATACCTTAGAAAAACATTACCTCACGCTTTTTACCCAGACTCAGAATAGGCTTTATCCCTTTGCGGCGCAAGACAATTCTGATCATTTAAATTATACTGCCACCGGAATTCATGAACTAAATTAAACTAAAAGAAATTTTAAATTTTAAGGTTAAAAAAAGCGGCCTTTTCTGATACGTTATAAACGTAAATTTTTGCTAAAAAATTTCCGGGTTGAATTTTTGCACCTGGATCTTAAATTTTGCGTCCTCGCAGCGAGGACATCGCGCGTTAAGGGGTTAACCATACTTAACAATATTTTAATTAATATTCCGTAAAACTGACAGTATCCGCCATTTTTTATATATATATATGATTCTTTAGAACACTTTTTTTCTTATTTAATCGTAATTACGCATGTAGGATCTTACAGTAAAAATAAAGTGGTATGGTAAAAGAGGCATTACTAACAATTTTATGAATACAAATTAAAATGCTGGCAGGTGTGCTTCAACCAGGGGTCGTACTCTCCGCCCTTTTTTCAGGACACTCTCAGAGAGGAGGAAATTTTGCCAAAACTAATTTCGTGCAAAAATATTTGTGGTAGTCTTGTAGAAATATAACATGATTAAACCGGATTAAGATTATTGTATACAAATAGTGGTAGCAATTAAGAAAAAAATGTATAATTCCTGAAAGTGTCCTGAAAACAGGCGGAGAGTACGACCCCTTGCTTTAACCCACAGACCAACACATATTATATATTACTGTCAATTATTAATTAATGCATTTTCAAAGATGCGAACGGTTTACTTTATTCCGAAGCATTATTAGCATGCACCTTTTTTCACATCAATTTTCTTGAAGGTATTTTTCTTTTAATCGTAATGACATATTCGAGAAAATTTCACTACAAATAAACTGTTGTAAAAAAAAGTCGAATAATAACACTGTTCTAAAATAAATTAAAATGTTGGTAGTCTGCATTTTTATAAAAGAAAAAATGTCATGAATTTTTGCAAAATATGTAACCCAAAAATATATTTAGAATTCATAGAAATTTAGAAATTTGTGCTCGATTGAATTGAAAAATGAGAAAAAGTGAGAAAAATTTCTACTTTTTTATATAAATGTTTTAGTCTTTTTCACAAGCATATTTGAGCCAAAAAGAAAAGTGTTTTATATTCCCCCGGGAATTTAAAAGAGAGAATAAAAAAATGTGCTGCGTTGGGATAAAGACTGCAGAATCAAGATGTTCATATAAGAAAGAAAAACAGAAAATGTACTATTTGTTGAGGACTGGAATATTTTTTTTATGCATTAAAAATATCTTGTTTTAATGTCGTTACATATATATATATATACATATATATATATATATGTATAGAAGTTTTTTCAGTAAAAAAAAAAAATATATATATATATATATATATATATATATTTTTTTTTTTTTTTTCTTTTTACTGAAAAAACTTCTAATAAACTTTGTTTAATCTCTATTTAGCAATAAAGAGAAATTGACAAATGGATTATTTATTAAGAAAATATTTGTTCAGTCATTTTTAGTCATGAGTAATTAAAGTCATAGAATAAATGTAAAAATAAATAAATAAATAAATAAATAAATAAATAAATATAAATAAATAATAAATAATAACAATAATAATAATAAATAAAATCCTACAATCAAAAATTATACATACTATTGATATGGAAATGTTAAACAATGCTTAACAAAGCAAAGTTGAAACATAACGACTAACATAAAAATGCATGTACAGTCACCAAAAAAAAATCTGACGCCAGTTTTACGCCGTGATTAGAATAATCGAAAATAAATAATATTGCGCTTTGTTTCAATAATAGATTTTAAAAACTTAAAAAAAAAACTATTTTCCACTATATTATTTAGTATTAAAAAACATTTAATAAAAATTTAATATTTTATTACATATACGAAAATGTCCCAACAAGATAAAAACAGAAAATTTGTTTTAAAAAATCTTGTAAAAAAAATAAATATTATTATATTAATTTTAAAAAAGGAAAAAAAAAAAAAGTATTGTTCACTGCGTATCCTCGTCTCACCGCGTTTTCTAAATCATGACATTTAACTTGAGGCGCAGGAATCCTAGAATCAATGCTGCCAGATTTGAGGGAAATTTTTATTCAATAGCCACCGTTACATTTTACTTTTGAGGGTTATGTAACTTCATCAAAAATTTCTGTGAAATATGTTTCGAAACAATTAGCAAACCGTTTCAATAAAATTTTAGTAGTGGTTGTTAAATAAAAATTTCCCTCAATCTGGCAGCTCTGCCTAGAATATTCAAGGGAAAAAAAAAACGACAACAGGGATAAAACAGAATTTTAGCAGTGAGAAACTAGGAAAAGTTATGTAATATTTAAGAACAAAGACTTAACATTTCAGAATCGAATAAACTCCTTTTTTGCAACGGAAGCCACGCCTTTACACAATTTTCTAAAACTTTACATTATTAAACAAAATTAATTTACATACTTCCAATTAAATCATTTACATTTTGTCTTCAGCATTCAATGTAGACATTTATGCATACCAGCTTCACATATAGAGTCATATACGAGTATGCAAACTT
Source organism: Salticus scenicus (assembly GCA_963930645.1). Taxonomy (NCBI): domain Eukaryota; kingdom Metazoa; phylum Arthropoda; class Arachnida; order Araneae; family Salticidae; genus Salticus; species Salticus scenicus. The sequence continues at coordinate 151,179,088 of OZ005653.1, forward strand.
GTTTTTTTTTAATACTGTTTCCGCAATATAGAAGTGGGGCTTCACTTCTTTTGGAGTTCTTTCCCAATCTCTTGCCTGCATTGCCATAATTTTACAAAAAAATAAGCCTGTTTGTATAACAAACATCAAAATGTTCCTTAGAAAACAATTAGAATAACATAAAGGTAAATTAAAATAGTTTTTCGTCAAAATGTATAGAGATATTGACTCACAGGGGATACAAATTATAACAAGTGACGCCCCCCTAACAGCAGTAAAAAAGGGAAATATCACTTTAACTCAAAAAATAATGTTAGGAACGAGCTGTAAATTTGGAAACCCATGTTTTTGATGATGCCCGTTCTATTCGTGCAAAAATTAACATAGGTCATAATTCATAATTTTTTCAAATATTAATAATTTTCAAATATTAATAATTTTCATAATTCAAAAAACGTTCTTTTTATCAAAAATATGCTTGCAATATGTTTGGGTCACTTCATTCTAACGCATAAAAAAAAAAAAAAAAAAAAAAAAAAAAAAAAACAGAATTTGAATATACGAATTTTTTGGGAAGATATGAATGAATGTTTGTCACATTCATTTAACATTAGCATCCCCAAACTTTGACAGCTTATAACTTCATGAAAAATTGAGCAAAATATATAAACTATACAATTTTCCGCGATGATTTGATCCAAAGAATTCAAATAAATTATAAACTAGTATGTTGTGGCCACCACAAGACTTTCTTCTATATTTTCCTATACATATTCAATCAGTAACAATATAAAAAAAAAAAAAAAGATTTTTTTTTTCCTTTTTTTTTTTTTTTTTTTTTTTTTTTGTGAAAATTAATACATATTCAATCACTAACAATATTTAAAAAAAAAAAAAAAAAAAAAAAAAAAAAAAGAATTTTTTTCTTTTTTTTTTTTTTTTGGTTAAAAGTAAAAAAAAATCGATAACTTTGTTTTAAATTATCACAGATTTATAGTTCAACCATTCGTTTTAAAGGTATTGACGAGACCTTTCGAATGATACCCATCTTCAAAATTTACCCCCCCCCGGGGGGGTACTTCCCCCCAGGGGGGAAGCGATGCCCCCCCATGCACAAAATTTTTTTCCTAGTTACGTACTACTATTATCAATAATTCATATTAATTTTACAAACACAAGTGTAAAATAACTCTTATTATGCACATTTATACGAATTTTTGTCCTATGCTGCCATGTTAAAAATTTAGATAAAATGCTATCACAGCGCCACCTGTTGAGCTATTGATCCCCAAATATAATCAGCAACAGTTTATGTCGGGGACCAACTAAATACCAAGTTTGGTAAAATTTCGTTAAAAAAAAAAAAAAAAAAAAAAAAAAAAAAAAATACGATTATTTTTCTAAGTTTTTTTTTTGTTAAAAGTAAAAAAAATCGATAACTTTGTTTTAAATTATCACAGATTTATGGTTCAACCATTCGTTTTAAAGGTATTGACGAGATCTTTCGAATGATACCCATCTTCAAAATTTAACCCCCCCGGGGGGGTACTTCCCCCCCAAGGGGGGAACCGATGCCCCCCCATGCACAATTTTTTTTTCCTAGTTAACTACTACTATCATCAATAATTCAAATTCATTTTACAATCACAAGTTTAAAATAACTCTCATTATGCCCATTTATACGGAATTTTGTCCTATGCTGCCATGTTAAAAATTTGCATAAAATGCGATTGCAGCGCCACCTGTTGAGCTATTGATCCCCAAATCTAATGGGCACCAGTTCATGTCAGGGTGCAACTAAATACCAAGTTTGGTTAAATTTCATTCATATGTTCGTGAGATACAGCGTCCACAAAAAAATGATACAGACACACAGACAGACAGACAGACAGACACACAGACAGACAGACAGACAGACAGACACACAGACAGACATTTTCTAAAAACTATCAATTCGTGTTCAGGACATCCCAAAACGTGTAGATCCGTCAAAAACGGAGGTCGAAGATTTTCGCGAATCCAATACTTTCTCTATATTACATATAGAAGAAAGTAAAAATGGGGGTTACCATTGAAAAAAAATGAAGTTGATGCCAGTTTTAATATGTAGACGACCCCCTAAGCAAAATGTAACGATACCATTATAAATTAGACGTTATCACAAATCGATTGGTACCAACCACATGTTTCTACGCCAATTTATGGCGAAATTAGGGGGGGGGGGCGTTTTTTTTTTTTTTTTTTTTGGTGACTGTACATTTAATATTTTAGTGCAAAAGTGCTATTGTTATTTTCAAAGTATACAGTTACAGATAATTTCACTCTTTCAATGATACAGAGCGATCGCAAAGTAATAATTCTAAAAATTAATTTTTTTGTCAGCAACATAATTATTTATTATTATTATTATTTTATCGTAGTTATATATTGGAAACTATTTTTCTATAAATAAAGTGGCGTGGAGTAAAAGCGGGGCTAATAATGTTCCGGATGAAATTATAAAAGTTAGCAGAAACTTATAAAATGTTAAAAAAAAAAAAAAAAAAAAAAGAAAGAAAAACTGGTAGACATGAAAATATAATAATTAGCAGCTGCGATACTATTCATCAATTTATTAAAAGCATTATAAAATTATTTGTTTGAAAAAGAGTTATTATATTGGGTAACTTAACAATACTTTAAATCACTGATTCAGGAAATAACGAAAGTGAAAGACTAATTTTTTTTTTTTTTTTTGACAGAAAATTTAAAATAGTAAAGGTGAAGAAGAATATGTGACTAGTCAAACATTCCTGCATATAATAGATTAGCTAATGTATACTAAAATTACATACAATTTATCTGATGAAACATGATTTTTTCTCTCTTTTTTTTTTCAAACCCTATGTAGAAATGCCAATTAGGCTAAATTACTTGTGATAGTGTTAGATCCTGCTGTTTTTTTTACAACATCAGCATGGTTGAAAACATTTTTAACTTTTAAATCAGAATTGACACCAGTAATTTTATATGAAATATGTTATATATATACATATGTTCGACGATTACTATTGAAGAAAACTGCTATAAAAATTTCCCGGTTTGAAGTCTCCTTTGGAAAACGGGAGACTTGGCACCTATGTCCAAGTATATTTGTCGAGTAATGTTATTCTTATTTAATCGTTAATGCTATTTCTCTACAAAGATACTGGTGTGGAAAAAATATGGGGCCTAACGCTATTGTGAAAATATTAGCACCAGCGGCTCGTGGGCCAAAAGTAGGTGAAGAGGCACTTCACCTAATATTTTACACTGTATTCATTTATAGAGTATAAATTTACACTCAAATAAAATGAGTATTTTTGTTGGCTTTTAGTTAAAACTATGCTTAATTCGTTAGCAGCCGCTAGTTGGTCGATTTGCCGCCCATCCTTCAGTGTTGCCACATTTTTTTTATTCAATAGCCACCAAATTTTTGAGAAGTGGCATTTAATATACATAAAACGCGAAAAAAACTGAAGAAACGTCGATCACATCACTTCTTAAAATTATTGGTGGCAGTTAAATAAAAAGTGCGCAGTCTATAATAGGTGGCGCTGTCTATAGCGACTACTAACGGGTTAATAAAAATTATGCATTAAAACTACTCAAATCTTATTTTTCAGTTCTTCACCCTTTTTTTTTTTTTTTCACCTATATTACTAGAACTGTCAGGTTTATCTATGTATATACTTGGCAAAAATCTCATTATTAAACGAAAGATTTTTAGCATCTGCCTTTTTTTTTTTTTTTTTTTTTTTTTTTTTTCACACTAGTCCTTTTTTAGAGTAATATTATACTTATTAAATCGTAGCTACATTTAAATATAATTACTCTAAAAATAAAGTGGTGTAAGAAAATGAGCGTGTACTAAAAATCGTCCGATTCATAATTAGGACCTTGTCAGATATGACTTTATATATTTTGCATAATATATATATATACATATATTGTTTTTCATTTTCTATCATAAAAGAAACTCGGTTTTGTAACATTGCGAAAACGAAACTGTAACATTACAAAAATAATGAATAATATAAAAAAATAGACAGAATTGGACAAAGCAATGCATGTCTTTAACTATCTCTAGTAACTGTTAAACAATATAGAAGAAAAAATACACAATTTTGAAATGACAAACAGTTTTTACTCCGTCCACTTTCCATAAAAGGTTTTTTAGCACAAGAAAAAGGACCCTGTGAGATGAAAACGGAAATATTTCGTAATATTTTGGTGGGAAATTTGGGATTTAAAATAATATCTTGCGTAGGTATCATAACATTAAGCTTCTTCACTTGCTGTATTATGTAATTCTTAGATAATGTATTAAAATAAACCTTTTAGAAAAAAATCAATATAGTATTACAAAAGAAAGCTTCAGTTGTTTTAAAGGTTGCATTTTGTTTATATAATACTTGATATCACAAAAAAAGAAAAAAAAAAAAATCTGCTGTTTCTTTTTGATATTTAATGCCAAATTTACCTGATATATCTCTAAAAATACATTAAAAAAAAAAAAATGCATGAATTTCTGCAAAAACACAGTATGACATTTTTATTTATATACTTTACGGACACAGAATACACGTGTCCTGTTTGTTCTATACGAGTATATATATATATATATATATATATATACTTTTTTTTTTTTTTCAGTAGTATTATTTTCTTTATTTAATCGCAGAAAATCATCGGATTACTTCAATTAAATAAACAGGGATGGAGCACAGGCGAAGAATTCATACCGGAATCTGTTTAAGAAATTTTTCTACCTATAATATCGTTGATTTAGGAAATAGAAAATTTCCTTATATTGATAGTAGTATGAATTCTGCGCCCGTGTTCCATCCCTGAATGGAGGGGGGAAAAAAGGTTATTAAAAGTTATGGTATGAAAAAAAAAGGACACTATGACCCCCTGTTCGGAGTATCAACAGTTGGTATTTCCCAGGAAAAGTGTCTCTGAATACATTATTATGCAATTTTTTTTAGAGTAAAAAATGACATAAATTTCTATTCGAAGATACCTGTTTTTAAATACACAGATTGTCGTCCATTTTATGCAGAAACATTTAATGTGTAAAGAGGTACTATTAATTAATTTTCCCTTTTAAATACTGTTGTGACACATATATCTGTAGAAAGATTGTGTGATTTCGAAAGGAACTTTGGATAACTGTTAAAATTACTATCTTAAAGATCGATATTATTTTTTGGAAGAAAATCTTTTGTCACCTTTTTCTGGGGAATTCCATGACGACACGTATTTAACCATTTGTTAAAAAAAAAATAATAAAATAAAATAAAAAAAATAAAAAATAAAAATAAAAAAATACCTCTCTCCTTCAAAGAAAAAAAAAATAAAAGACAAATTTATGGGCATGACTTAATTTTTATGGTCAGTGGCTAGAAAATATTTGCTGGTTACTGACTGTATAATCAAGTGTGCGATTCTTTTACAGACTAGTGACAATCGCACACAAAATTAACTGTTTTTTTTTTTTTTGGTCGCTATTTTTTATTAACAATAATTGTCACATTTATTCAGAAAATACAGCTTGTTTATTCAAAAAAAAATAAAATAAATAAAAAAATAAAATAAAATAAAGAATTCCATACGAAAAAACTGGTACAAAAATAACGCAGAAGTCTCAGCCCTATGTGTAGGTGACAATAAATGTACCATAGGATTAACCTTCAAAAAGTTATTACACACATGTTTATGAAGTGTACATATATATAGGTTGTTATAATTAAAGCCCCCCTATTCAGAAGGCTCTAGAGCCGATTCTAAGACTCCAAGTGAAAGAGAATGTCACTAGTATGTAGTACAGTGATGTGCTCTGCTAAAATCGGAAAAAAAAAAAAAAAAAAAAAAAAAAAAAAAAGGATTGAAATTGTCATCAATAGGTGGCGCTGCTCTAATATCTAAGGCAATTTTTGCAAATTAAAATTTGGTCAGACAAAACACACAAAAATTATTTAGTCTTTTACAAAAATCTGCCAAAATCGGCTTAGATATTGATGAAGCGCCATCTGTTGACGAAAAATTGTACCTCTTTTTTTTTTTTTCGATTTTCGCAGAACACTGCGCCAACCAATTATTTTCGGCAATAGAGGACACTGCGCCAATATCTAAGGTGATTTTTACAGATTTTTTTGTAAAACACAAAATAAATTTTATGTGTTTCGTCAGGATTGACAGAAATAGACAATGAATCTGCAAAAATTAGCATCTGCGAAATAAATTTTCCTTTATTTTATATTTTACAAGGAAAAAAATAAATAAATAAAGACAAAAAAATCGCTATAGATATTGGCACAGCGGTACCTACTAACGAAAATCGTAACTTTTTTCTTCGATTTTACCGATCACAGAGCCACGTATTGACGAAAATAATTAAGTGGCACTGTGCTTTGAGAAAATCAGAAAAAAAAAAAAAAAAAAAAAAAGAATTAAAAAAAGAGTTACTATTTTCATCAATAGCTTATACTACGCCAAAATCTAATGCGATTTTTACAGATTTATAGTCAAAAACAGAATAAATTTTGTATGTTTCGTCTGGATTAATCGAAATTGATAGAGAGAATTTTCAAAAATCACTTTAGATATATTGGAGCAGTATCACCTATTGACGAAAAATTCAACTTTTTTTTTTTTTTTTTTTTTTTTTAATTTTTTCGCAGAGCGCATTACTTGTACTACGTACTAGTGAAATTTTGTTTCGTTTGGAATCATAAAACCGGCTGTAGAGCCTTCTGAGTAGGGGAACTTAAATTATAACAACCCTGTATATTAATGTATTGATTGTGAATGACGTAAATGTACGTTTCTCTTTCTTATTTCTTTTCTTTTCTTAAGAAAAAACGAGACTTTCCTTTGAGCATTCCTTGAAACATAAATAAATAAATATTTTACTTTAAAAAACGAATTTACACATTCTAATATACAGATTCTAATAGGTTTGTTAACACTTAATGTGCTGCTGGTGGATATACCATATTTAGAGCTGCTAACATTTCTAATTTATTTCACAGCAAACCACTTTTTAGTTATACCAAATTTTCTGAAAATAATTATTTTCGTGCGTATATGAAAGTTCATATCGGATTACTTGGAAGAGTATTCAATATTGTTCTTCACCTCTAATACATGCCCCCCCCCCCCCCCAAAAAAAAAAAAAAAAACTCCTTATATTCTTAGCAAACAGGACTTAATTTAGTACGACATAACTTATTTTAAACTATTCTTCCATATAAAGACATACAGTAACTGTATTTAATTCCCTAGAATCGGTTACTATATTCGTTTCTTAAAATTTCTTTGTTATAACTTCAGCATAGCAAAGAAATAGCCCTTTCAAGAATAGAATTTCCCTTGGAATTTCAGAATAGCTTGGGGAAGTTTTTAATTTTTTGTTGTCATTTCCGCGATGAATTAAAATGGCTATAGCAATTGCGTTTCGATATACATTTTTTATAATTTCAATAAATTTTTAATAGTGAAATTTATGTCACAAAATTTGTATACTTTCATAAATTTCCATTTATTTTATTAAATTTAGGCCATTTTAACTTATTAAAAATTGCCATCATTATTTTGGAAACACTATTTTCAGTATTTTTAAAATGTTAATTATAAATATTTTCAAATAAATTCCTTAGTTAACTAATGACGCAACATCCTTCTATAATCATAAAAAAATAAATAAAAGTTAATTTTTCTTGTAATTTTTCTTTTCAACATATATAAATAAATATAATAACAATACATAATGTGTATTGTTCTAAACTAAAGCTGTTTCATTTCCTTAACTTAATTTGAAATTTTATTTTAATTGTTAAAAAGAAGAAAAAAAAGTTTAAACATTATTTTATTATTATTATTTTTTTATTTATTTATTTATTTTACATAAAAAGAAATATAAAATTGAAGGTGAAGGTGAAGCACGACAATTAGCTACAAAGCAAAAGCGCAGATTGAAAGAAATAGTCCTGTCGTACTAATAATTTTAAATGCGAAAAAGGACTTTACTCCCGAAGATATGAAAGTCTAGAATAAATACTGGAAAAAAAATAATAAAAAGTGAAAACATTAGAGCTCAGTTCTGAAAAGCTAGTCAATCAGGAGAGAGGATGTATAATACGAGATTCCTGCGTCCTAGAAGGGGATTTTTTTTTTAAATCGTTATTACACTTTAATTACCCTACGAAGAAAGAAAAGGAAGAAAATTACTCTACAAAGAAAATGGTGTGAAAAAAAAGGCTGGTACAAACAATTCTACGGAATAAACTAGAAATATTGGCAGTTCTGTATACACTTGTGGTATTTTCTTCATCGACTGCTGAGGGAATATATATATATATATATCATTTAATCACAAATATGTAAAGCCATTTCGTTAAATAACATACGTTTTAGGGAAATGCCAAAAGCGGGACTTACTGTTAAAAATAGGAAAATGCTCGACGTCAAGGTGTTAAATTCAATTGTATTTATAAATTATTATTATATACGCATACTTGCCAACCTAACCCGGAAGACTGTTAGTCCAGCGTATTTCCGCATATCTTTTCACACCAGTCTTTCTTTTTTAAAGCACTTGATTCTTAATTTAATCGTAAATATATTTGAAGAGAATTACTGTAAAATTTAAGTGGTGTACAAAAAGGGGCGGGAACTAACAAGCTTCCGGGCAGAGTTCCCAACTATTATAATTTATTCACGAGCATTTGCAACCCGCCTTCTTTTCGCACCAGAAATTTTGTAGATTATTTCTCTTTAATATGTGACATCGATTATATAAGAAGAAAATCATTTTTCAAAATTTCCGATATGAAAAAAAGGAGGGCTAAAAATGCTCGTAAATAAATATTAAAAGTTGAGAACTCTGCTTCCGGGTTAGGTTGGCAAATATGAATGCGTCATATATAATCATTTTTCCTTCTGTTATATAAATACAGCTGCTAAATTTTCGAATTCATTTCGTAGCGTTATTAGTACGCGAGATTTGTCGCACCACTTTTTTGCAAATTAATTTTCTCGAATATATAATCACAATTAAATAAAAATAAAATTGCTCTCTAAAATATTGATTTAAAAAAAAAAGGCGGGTATTAACAATGCTACGGAATATATTACAAATAATGCATACATTATAACATTTTTAATTTCTTCCGAAGTACTGTTAGTACACGTCCTTTTTTCTCACTACTTTATTTGTAGAGAAACTTTTTGTAATACTTATTTAATTACGATAAGATATGGAAAAAATAAAATAAAACTAATGGTGTGGAGAAAAGGACGGGTACTAACAGTACTCCGGAATAAATTAAAAATATTATCACGTACGATATTAGCATATGTACCAAGTCTCCGTTATTTAGACTGGAGACTTCATACCAAAAAGTTTTAAGTTTATTCAATTTAATTTATTCGTCGAAAATATATATGACAGATTCTTTTTAATAAAACTGGTAAATAAATCTGATCTAAAAATTAGTGATGTTGGTAGCTATGTATTAGTAGTTATAAATATGTTTATCGTTTCCTTCTATAAACTAATTTTTATGCTTTTTTATCGTTTGCAGCGCCGACGAAAAGATCGACAGTACTTTCCCCACGAATGTCGTAGTGAGGAACAACGGTAGCTGCACCTACATCCCGCCCGGAATTTTTAAAAGTACGTGCAAAATTGACATCACATGGTTCCCCTTCGACGATCAGAAATGTGAGATGAAATTTGGGTCCTGGACCTACGATGGGTTTCAACTGGACCTGAGGCTCGCTAGCGAAGAAGGGGGGGACCTGTCCACGTACATAACTAATGGCGAGTGGATCCTGATAGGTATGATGTTATTTCATTACTCATAATGAATGCAATATAAGATTTTTCTCTACTCACCCGAATATAATAAGTGCCAAATTTTAATTTATGGCATGTTTCATATCATTTCATATCTCGTAAATAATATTCTGTATTTGTTTAATATGCAGTATGAAATTATTATAAATGAAACACACACACACACACACACACATATATAACACAAATTGATTTTTTCCCCCTCAGTTAATCACAGATAGAAATTCTAAATTTTCAACGTACATAATAATTAATCAGTATTCGAAAATTAAATACTAATGCATTAATGTTGCCTAATTAAAGAAAAAAAATTACTTAGGTTTACTCGAAATAATTTGTATCAAAATTATGAGCTGTTGATAGTTGATGATGACATCTATCGTGTTTTTGTTGAGCTGAAGTTTACTTCCTCCCAAGTGGTGATCATCAAACGGAAGGTGCTTTCCTCTTGCCTAAAATTTGGGTTGTGCTACTACCGGGCTCTAAGTTTCCAAGTGACGTAAGTAACAACAATAACAGCTATAAAAGTAATAATAATAGAATATTCGGTTAGAAAAAATAGTAATTATAACAGATTATATAGATTATACAGAATAATTATTTCAAAAGAAGTCAGATATTGTCAAACATGTTATGTACGAACCTGAAAGAACTGATTACCTGAATAAAAACTTTAAAATTATACACAATAAATTTCAAAACAATGCAACAGTTGTTTACAGTTGAACAAATTAAGAAAAACACTTTATTATGCATTGCAACATGCTGCATTTGTGCTTGCATTTTTTCACCTACTAAAAAATTCATACTTTTAATTGTTTCAATTTAAAACATACTCGTGTGTTTAAAACATACTCGTGGGTAAAACAATACCAGAGCTGCCAACCTAATCCGGCAAATTGTTAGTACCGCCCCTTTTTCTACACCACTTAATTTTTAAAGTAATTTTCTTCAAATATATTTCCATTGAATTAGGAAGAAAAAATCTTTAAGAAATGACTGGTGTAGAAAAAGGGGCGGGACTAACAATTTGCCGGATTAGGTTGGCAGCTCTGCAATACTGATATTAGAAGAGACTGATTTAGCAGATGAAATACGAGGGAGCTGCAAAAATAAGGAAGCTACCAAAAATTACAGCTTCCTCGTATTTCGTCTACTAAATCAGTCTCTTCTAATATCAGTATTGTTTTACCCTATTTTCCTAAATCCAGTCAAACCATAGCTAAAATTCGCAAACAATACGATTTTAAAATAATGTTTTCGCCTTCCAATTAACTCACCTTTTCTCACTTAAAAGATCCCATTGATATGTATAATTCTTGGGGCATTTATAGTATTTCCTGTTAGTGTGGTTTATCATATAATGGCCAAACTAAACGCAGTCTTAAATTTCGTCTAAAAGAACATATGAATTATGTCCGCAAACAAGAAACCAATAAATCGGCTATTTCTAAACATTGCTGGGAGGAATATCATAATTTTAAATTTCATTCAGCTAAAATAATTTGCAGACCTTAATCCATTCATGAACTCGATTTCCTTGAAGCTTTTCATATTTTTAAATTTTTTTAAAATGTTGTAAATTGTGATTTCGCTGTTCCGTATTTGTCTGATTGTTGGAAATTTTACATTCAGTCCACATTTTCTTAATTTTTCTACTGTTTACACAGCTAACATTCCTAAATTACTATTGGCCACACGCTCCACCTTTCCCGTAATCCTATTGGTTGAACTAAATTCGGTCCCTCTCCTATATAAACGAGCACTTCTCCAGATTCAGAATTCTTTTCGCACTGAAGACGGTACGCTTAAGGCTAGCGAAACAGCTGTATGCATTGCAAATGCTTTTCTTTTGGCGTTTCTGACGTAGTAGTTTATTCGGGTTTTAATATAGCTTAATAGGTTTATGCTAATTAGCCTTATCGAGCAATTCAGTTCAAAGGATTTTTTTAATACACTGCAGGCTGTTGAAATTGCTACAGCATAAAACTAGCATGCAACAAATGCCGAATTTGGATGAAAAGTGCTTCCTGCTGAGATATTTTGCAATTAATTATCATTTTCCGAAATGTACAGAGCAGATAGAAGCATTCGATAAGGACTTGTCGGAATTCGAACATACGAAATTTGTGGCTTTATCCGCGTTATAGTCGCTGGCATTGATTCTGCATCTAGCGGCAACCATACAAAACCGCAATTCCTCAAATACTCGTCGGAAATTTAAGCCTTCTGAGATAGCGCTGTGGTATCCCCAATGTTAACACTTGACATATCTGCGCCACAACATCACACACGTCCCTGCATTAAATACATGATAATGGACGTATACAGGTGGCGTAACTACATATTGCATACGCGTACAAAGCAGCATGGCGCATTTTCGTAGCTAGTGCCAAAAATCTCTCCGCTGCAAACCAGCCCCTTTTTTTACTTTATTCGCGATTCGCAGAGGCTTCAAGCAATGATGTTATTTCATAAGAATAAAATGTAAAAAATATGTCAATGAATATTTAAGATAGTTTTTTTTTTTTTTTTTTTTTTTTTTTTTTTTTAAACAATATATAATTATTGCCTAGATTTATTAGGAAATTTCCATTCTTTAAATTTTTTTAACAAAATTAATGAAAAAACAAAATTGTAATATTCTAATTTTAAGGCTTTTGAAATGATATTTGCAATACATTTAAAAAAATAATCAATTTTTATGAATAAAAATGTATGTAATAAATTAAATTAAAATTCAATACAATTAATTTAATTATTATTATTTATTAAATTTTATTTTCTCTTATCCGTAAAAGGTAGATAAAATCTTGTCTTTCGTCAAATTTTTGAAATTGAATTTTTGTTATACTTAAACGTTTAGAGGTCCCCTGAATCTGAAAATAAGATATTTTACGATTGGTTTAAATGCCTGTGAGCTGGTTACATATGTAACTCAAAAACAAATATTAGCAGGCAGTCCACGCTCAGTATTCTAAAAACTTTTCATATGAGAAAATTATTAAAAAAATATTATTGGGATCGAACTAACCGGTTTTATGAAAAGATCTCTCCCACTCCGCCACACACAAACATTTTTTACTTTTTCTTACCCATATATTCTAAAGAAAGTATTGTTTTGGACTCGATTTTTCTAAATTGAGTTTTTCTACAGTTACACTTTTTGAGGTTCCCTGAATTCAAAAATCAGGTTTTTAGCGGTTTGGCTGCATATGTCTGTATGATGAAATGGGCTTTCTCCTCTCAGCTGCACACGTACACGCATTCTTTGCTTTCTCTTATCCATATATTGTAGAGAAAGTGTTGCTTTTTATTATTATTATTTTTTTTTTTTTTTTACTACATTTACATATTTTGAGCTTCACTGAATCTAAAAATCAGGTTTTTAGTGGTTGGTCTGCGTCTGTCCGCGTGTTTGTAATAATCATAAATCAAGAACAAATATTAACAGAAAGTTCAAACTCGGAGAAAAGAATAGCGGATTTTTCGGCGTATAACGTGCAGGTCATATAAATGAGTTACACAAGACAAAATTTAATTTACATATAAAGGTATATTTGTAAGAAACAAAAGCTTGTTAAAAGATAGCTTTTAGTTTGCACTACTTGGTCATTAAAACAGTCATTCTTAATTAATTAATGCCCTTGGGTAATCCCTACGAGGCTAAATATTTAGTCAAAAATTGTACAGCCATACATTTTCTGTGCTGTCCAGATCTCGCATGCAATATAAGTTCCAAAGTTGCCTTGGTAAATAGGTTTTCTGAATCCCTTCACCAATGAGTTTAGTTCTATTGAGATAGCCATGGAATACTGAAAGACTGGTGCATTTCAACCTATAAACCAGTATCTGTAAAAAACTTTGTCATAAAGTATTTGTTGTACATGAAATGTTGTAGAAATATGTATCTTCTAAGCGTAGTTCAACAAATTATCCCTACTGAATTAGAGCCTCTTTTTTTATGCCAAACTTGGCACACTGAATTTTTTTTTTCCTATTAAAGTATTTCTGTACAACAAAAGATATTTTGATATTTTACAAATGTAAAATTTTTAATGCGTGGCAATATTGATATTACAAAGTACAAACAGTTTTCGATAAAGAAAGCAACATTATGAAAAATGTTTCTGATGAACTTACAAATTTAAATAGATAGATGGATAGACTGATTAGTAAATAGTTAGATACAAATAAACAGGTAGATAAACAGATGTAATCTTCCGATGAATCCCAAAAACGTATTGAAAGTTTTGTTGGAGAAGAAAATATGTAAGTAATGATAAATGTTTTCAAATTATTTTAAACCAAAAATCTATTTGAAAAGTTCGACTCATCAAGATTTTTATATAGGGAAAATTCGAATTTCTGAAAGTTTTTGATTTTATACGTGGTATCAGTTTTTACTTTGAGAATAAGACTACAGAATATATTTTTTTTTTTTTCAAACCTTGTATTCAGCTTCTCTTGTTTCAGACGCAGGTTTTAATCATTCATTAACAAGAATAATAAAAATACCTGACATTGGTTTGTTCTCAATTAAGTTAATATCCTACTTATTTTATTTTATTTTATTTTTATTATTAATAAGCTTATTATTGTTTTTTTTATTAATTGACAAAACTGCATCAAATATATTAAAAATTTAAATTTGAAAAGTTATCATTTCAACTTTTAAGTGAAATGTTCCTTTTTAAAAGTGTAAATTGCTGAGATATTACGTTTCTCTCTTATGCTAATAATGTCATCAAATATTTCTCTGTTGATATATAAACGCAATTCAGAAACTTTACCCTCAAGTTAATTTACGAAGTTTTACGAAAGATTTATCTACGGAACACAACGCATATTTTACTTGTTTATCTTTCTAAAGATTTCAATTTATTTCTCTTCCTGAATATGAAAAATGAATAAATACGAAATTGAATGATTTTGAATGCAGAGATGTTGGATAGTTTATCTAAAGAGATGGATTTGTTATTAATACAAATACTACACGAAGCATTTTTCAAAATAAGTACGTCTCTAAGCCCTCTGGATACATAAATATTTTAATTTACGATATTTTCTGGTTCAACTAAAAATAAATTGTGTTTCCTTTGAGTTATTTATTTTCTTTTTAAAGAATGTAAGATAGATCAAGAAAATTTTACTGATCTAGAAAATTAATAGTTTATAGTTTTGAATTTTTAAAAATAAATAAATAAATAAAAGAGGGAGAGAAAAGATATTTAATTTCTCTGAAGAAATATTTTTTTAATTAAATCTTTAAAAATTTATTCATTTCAAATTGAAAATTCTTTGGGAATCTGACATAAAATATGAAAGTGATATGCTTAAATAACGGAGTTTTAAATCCAATTTCTAATGCTAAATAGAAAAAGCTAGGGGTATTTTTTTTTTTTTTTTTTAATCTTATTACATGATTTAACGAAACACATATACAGAGCTGCCAAACTAATCCTGCAAATTGTTAGTACCGCTCCTTTTTCTACACCACTTAATTTTTAGAGCATTTTCCTTCTTAATTCATCGTAGATACATTTGAAGAGAATTGCTCTAAAAATTAAGTGGTGTAGAACAAGGGGCGGTACTAACAATTTACCGGATTAGGTTGGCACTCTCATATTTGCCAACCATCTTATTAATAACCGTACAATTGTTAACGTCTCCTGAAAAAACGCCCCTTTTCTCACACGACTATATTTTTAGAATTATTCTCTCCAAATGTTGTTACGATTAAATAAGATTAAAATTACTATAAAAAATTATTGGTGTGAAAAAAAAAGGCGGGTACTAAAAATTGTATGGTTCATAATGAGATGGTTGGCAAGTATGCAGCTCTGCATTTAATTTAGAATAAATGAGCGCTTGATTCTGAATGCCAATGGATGCATTTTCTCATCATTTTATTGTTCTCAGTTTAACGAAAAAATAATTAAATCTGAGAGTGTACAAGCACTTGTTAATTTAGATTATTGCTTTCGACGAACTAACCATCAGAGTAAAATATTACGTTCCAATGTTTACCACTGCATTTAGTTTAATCTTTGTCAGAATATGTCAGTCATCCATAAACGTGCCAGTTGATGAATGGAGTATTTTAGAGTGTTTTATACGGAATAATAGAACACATTTGTTGAGAAAATGTATCCATAAGTATCCATATTCGTTTATTTCATTTTTTCACATAAGTCGAATTACCATAAGCTAGGGGTCAAAGTCTCCGCCTTTTTCCAGGATGAGATATTTTCGCCTCTTTTGTTACCACTTTTTTCTTAGAGAAATTTTTATTGTATTTTTAACGTAATATTTTGGGATTAAATAGTTTAGGAATAATTGTATAAAAGTAGTGGTGGCTAAAAAGACATAAATTTCTCATTTCTCAAAGTGTTCTGAAAAAAAGGGCGGAGACTATGACCCCTGCCATAAGCTGATATGATAACCAGAGCTGCCAACCTAATCCGGCAAATTGTTAGTACCGCCCCTTTTTGTACACCACTAAATTTTTAGAGTAATTCTCTTCAAATATATTTACGAAGAATTAAGAAAACAAATACTCTAAAAATTAAGTGGTGTAGGAAAAGGGGCGGTACAAACAATTTGTCGGATTAGGTTGGCAGCTCTGGATAACAGACAGTATTCACTATGTTCCATGCCAACATAATGTTCAAATTACAGTATAGGTCTGTAGGTCTGTCTAATAGTTATTTATGTATAATTGGTAATAGCTGTTTTTAATTCCATTTTATAAAGAAAATTCCTATTTAATTTTCATATTTAATGTTAATTTTATCAGATAATGTATCTTTTTTTTTTTTTTTTTTTTTTTTCAATATCATTGAATGGTCCACTCACAATTTCTGAATTAAAACTTATGTTTTCATATAGGATACATAGTTGTCAACATTTTAATTTATTCCTGAGCATTTTTAGCCTAGCCTTTATTTCGCACCATTTTATTTATAGAATAAATTTCTTTAATATATAACTAGGATAAAATAAGAAAAAAAAGGAAGTGGTATGGAATAAAGGCTGGGCTAAAAATACTGCGAAATAAATTAAAATGCTCGCAACTCTGATTATATAACAGGAGGTAGAAAAACAAATAACCGGTCAAGTTTACCTTAGCACAACACATACCATTACGGCAACTCAAATGTTCTTTTTACTGGCACACTTTTAGAATCTTTCACAATTTATTTCAAATTTACATAATTTATTTTAAAGGCGAACAAAAGATCAATATAAAACCTCTGTGCTTTGAGTGAAAGAAAAAAATCCATCTTACTCTGTAAAAAATTCTAGGGTTAGAAAAATGATAAATTTTCAGGAAAAAAAAAAAAAATGGTAATTGAAATACACGAGTACCTATAACATGATAATAGAATATTCATACTGCCATGTAGAATTGGAAAAAAATGTAAATTAATGCAGCTACTGATATTATAAAATACACATGCAATATTTAAATAAAGTTTTTATTAACATTAAATAAAGATATTTCATTAAATATATTTCCAATAAATACAGTTTATTTGTATCAAGTACTTCAGATTACGTGTGCAAGAGTTTCCGTCTAAAGGAGAAATACATACACTACTAATTTTTATCAATAATTTCTATCCTATTCAATCTTAAAAAAATTACTGTATAAATATGATACAAATTATTGATAAAAAATAGGCGTGTACGAGTTCCGTCTTAAGTCTTGAGATAGGTATTCACCATTGTTTCAGATACTGTTAAAAACTCTATCAGTTAATGACATAAACAACAATATCACTTTAAATCTTCAAAAATATTAAAGGTAGATTAGTAATTATGCTAAAAATTAAGATTTTATTTTGCCCAATAGAAATTATAATAAAACATTCGCAAAGTTTCATTAAAAATACACTCAAGCCGGGCTCGCAGAGTTCCTAAAATTCCTTAAGCATTTTATTATACTCTCACCACTATCTTCAGAAAGAAATTTTTGTTGTATTTTTTAATGCTATCGTATTTCGCGTCTGGTAGCATTTATATTTAAAATTCATTCCAGAGTGCCGTTAGTTCCAGATTTTCTTCCCCCCTCCTCACCAGTATGATTTTGGAGGAATTTTCTGCAATATATAATTGCGATGAATTAAAAGAAAAATGCTTTAAAAATATATTGGTATAAGAAAGGGGTGGATCTAACAGCACTCTAGAATAAATTACAAATGCTACTCTATTATAAAAAAGAAGATTCTTTTCCTAAATAATGGTAATATAATTAAAAAAAGTAAAATTTTGGGAAATCTGCAAGTCTTGCTCAAGTGCGAGTGCACCAACCTCATACCAAAAATAAATAAATAATTAAAAACTTTTAATAATTATATTTAACACATTGTCGTCGGGGCATTTTCCTATTTTGAACAGCAAGCCCCGCCTTTTGGCATTCCTCTAAAACGTTCTATTATTTATTAAAATAATTTTACGTGTTCATAATTGAATTATTCAAATTTTATTCTTAGTAATTGATTCTTTAAATGTCGCTGGCATATATATACAGCAGCAGCATTATGAAGCGTTAAACACGAACACGTAAAATCGTTTTTTATAAACTAAAATATTTTTTAGAGAAATGCCTGAAACCGGAGCTCGCTTTTCATGAAAAACGTAATTTTACGTGATCTGCCATCAAAGTGTTAAATAGAGCATGCTTATGACCACCAAACCTGAATAATCTTATATTTTTTCTTTCTATGCAGGCCTTCCAGGAGTGAGAAACGAGATTTTTTATGCGTGTTGTCCGGAGCCTTACGTCGACATCACCTTTACGATCCATATTCGGAGGCGAACCCTCTATTATGGATTTAATCTCATCATCCCCTGTGTTCTCATCTCCTCCATGACCCTTCTAGGGTTCACCCTGCCACCGGATTCGGGAGAAAAATTAACCCTCGGTTTGTATAACACTGAACAAGTATCATTTACATTAAGTTTTATTTTATTTTATTTTTTATCATGAAATGGTTTTAAGTGTTTTTATAAACATAAGTTTGGAATATATTTTAAATTGCATTAAAGCATAATAAAACAAAATAAAATAAATTGATTGAAAATCTGGTAGTTTATTTCAGGTTTTGTGAATATATTTTTCAATGATATACAAAAGAAGTTGTTAAAACTGTAGTCCTACATATCTAGTATCTAAACAATGTCTCGTTTAGTTTAAAAAGAAATTTGTAAAATAAACACTGCCGTGTATTATACAGTGTGTTCCACAACTTATGGTACATACGTTAGGGCGTGACAGAACACAACCAGACAAGTACAAATCGCCATACAATCCATGGTCCGAAGTCAAGCCGTAAAGCGCTAGAGGGCGCCTCCCAGCGACCACAATAAAAAGGCTGTTCACCAAAATTATCTTCAATCGTTCTGTGTATCATCGATGCAGGGCTGAAAGTGTTCCATCTTTTGGCGGAAATCTTCCACCGGCATTTTTGTAACAATAACCTCTACTCTATTTAAGCGAAAGATATTAGTGTAAAAATACACTGAATTTTTCTAAATTAAAATAGTGATGCCGAAGACGCCGACCATTTTCACCTGCATCGATGAGATGGATGCGTATTCAAATCAGGAGAAGGTCGAGATGCATTGCATGTACAAAGCGACAGACGGCAATGCAAGGCAAGCTCGAAGGTTGTACCAAGAGCGTTTCCCAAAAACACGCATACTTGATGCGATAACCTTTCAACAACTGCACCAACAACTCTACGAACTCTAGCCTTTAGCGTACCGCCTTCAGTGCATAAAGATATCCGATACTAGAGACTTGCTCATATATAAAGAAGAGGGACCGAATTCTGTTCAACCAATAGAATTACTTGAAAGGTGGGGAGAGCGGCCAATAGGAATTTTAGAAACGCTAGTTGTGTAAACTGTAGAAAAGTTAAGAAAATGTGGACCGAATGTAAAAAATTCCAACGATCAGACAAATAGACCTTTTCAAGTTACATGCAGGATACTAGACGTGGAAGGAGTGTGAGGACGCCCTCTTTAACGGACGACATTCTGCATCGTATCAGCGAGAACCCTGAATCTAGCCCGCGGGCATTGCCCTAAGGCATGTCCCAAGCCCGTTCCGACCATGTATTGTATGGTGATTTGTGCTTGTCTAGTTTTGTTATATCACCCCCTAACGTATGTTCCATGAGTTTTGGGACACCTTGAATACTTGAAATATTGAGCTATTTACATAGATGGCAACATTTTAATTTATTCCGAAGTATTTTTAGCCCCGCCTGTATTTCGCACCACATTATTTTTAGAGTATTTTTCACCAATATACAGCTACCATAAAATAAGAAATATTTACTCATAAAAAAAAAAAAAAAAAAAAAGTGGTATAGAATAAAGGCGGGGCTAAAATTTCCCCGGAATAAATTAAAATGTTGCCAACTCTGTATTAGTATGCTACTCAATTTCTAAAAATTACTTTATTTACTGGGTTGGCGGGGAAGCTCTTTCAAATTCAATCAATCAACTGACCCTGGTAATCTGTCCCAGACTAGACTAATGTAATCAGTTAACATTTAAGAGTTTGTAATCAGTTAACATTTTTGTTAAATTTTATGTAATATGCTTTGACTTTGACAAGAAGTACTTTCAAAAAAGTTATATAAATGTTGTCTAGGATAAATTTTCGATGTCAATTGTTTATTTATATAAGGCAGAACTTTGCTGTCAATTTATAAAAATAAATAAATAAATAAATAAATAAATACATTTTTGGAATTTTTGGAATTTCATTTGAATTTCTTTTAAATGAATAATTTTTTTACTAAATGTACTGTGAATAAAATATTCTTAATTACAAACCAAAGATATATCATTAAATTTATATTTCGTGTAGAGGATAAAGAATAAAATTGTATCATATATAGGATTTAAACCCGAAAGCACATATAAAATATGATAATTAACTTTTTATGGTTTCGATTGAAACATTAATTTTACATTGCTGTTTATTTGGAAATGTTCTGCACAAATATTGAATAAATGTATTATATGAACATTCAAAAGAGATAAATATACTGTTTAATACAGCAAGAAACACTTAAAGCTATTTTAATTATTAGTAGTTTAAATGCTTTTGTATAACTTTGAATTGTTTCTAACATAACTTACAATGTCCAGATGCAATCAGTTTATACTTTTAATTAAATCTGGATTTGAATCTACAAATGTTGGTTGTTATCATTAGGCACAATTTGTATGTATTTTTTTTTTCAGATATGTGAAATTGTACTATATGTAATACTCAGATTTGTAAAATGACCATGCATTATAAAAAGTAAAATTTTTATATACGCTATTCCTTGTATGTATGAGGACTATTTTATAGATTTGCCTAGGAACGTCTTGGTATCGCTTAAGAAATAAGGTAGGAAAATATTTTTTTTTAAGTATATATTTCATATTGATTGATTATATTTGCATAAATTCATTTCTGTGTGAATATATTGTGTTATAAATTACACTTTGTCATGATTTAGAGGATCGCGTTATATTAGAATTTCGTTATACATCCAATGATTTATACTGATATCCATCCTACCATATAAACTAACGCGTCTATGTTAATAAATTGATTAGGAAATTAATTAAAGTATTTCCAAAAAATAAGCTGTTTCTAAAATTCGAATTGCACTAAGAGGTACGCACTTGAAATTGAAGTAAAAGAATAATTACCAGGCGAACTTACTATAGCTTTCAAATAACATATGCATAGTATATAAGTATAATATGATATATATATATATATATATATATATATATATATTATTTATTTATTTATAAAAATAAAAAGTAAATTTCCTACATTTTTTAAAGAGGTATAAAAAACATTTTAACTATTTTGGTTTACATCTGTTGACTGCACCAACTCACGATAGTAGATACTTATAAATGCAAAAAAAGTTGATTTTTAACTGTTGGCTATCGAATATCGTTCATTAATTTAATCATGCTTAAATAAAGAGAATAAAATTCACAAAAAATATTATAAGAAACTAAAAGATGTAGAGAGGCAAACATTTTCAAGATTTACTAATAAAGATAAAAAAAAAAAAAAAAAAAAAAAAAAAATCGTAAAAGCTATTTCATATAAGAAAAATTGTGTTTTTAAATTTGAATGATCCAAATATTAATATTATTTTTATTGTAAATGTAAATGAATTAAGAAGATTTGTTAAATGTATTTTTAATTAAATTTGTAAAGTATCCGAGAAAATTGATCCCAAATATTACCTCTGTTCCGTAAAGTTCGTAATTTGTTTAGAAACCTCAAATAATACTTTTAATTTAAAATGACAAAGATATTTTATATCATTTAAGAGTTCGATTTACTACAAACCTTCTTCTGTACATTAAAAGACATTTTAAAGTTAATACTTAAATTAACTTTTTTTTTTTTTTTCTTAAGACTGACCCCTGACTTGAATTGAACAGAATTTTCAATATCAAAAATTTACAATTTGTCTTCCACTTTTAAAATTTATGTTATGTATTTTGAAATGAATCATTTTGTTAAATATATTAATTTCAGTAAATTTCAATGAAGATGATGATTTTATGCATGTTTAAATGAAAGAAAAATCATAAATTTATTTAAAAAAAATACATGAAGAATTTCTTAAATCTTAAATTCTGCATTAAATCGTATACTAGATATTTGCTTATGTAACTATAACCATAATTTAGCAATAAAGCTTTAAAACTATAACCCACGCAGAAAAAAAAGGCAGGAAGAGATTTATAAAAAATAATAAATAAATAACAAATTACTGGTTTTCACACGCTGAATTTAATTTAATTTATGAATTTATGCAATTATAATCTTTTATTGAAACGGGTATTTCAAATGCATTTCTGATAGTGCTTCTCTATAGAGACAGAAAAAAATACAATAAATATAGAATAAAAAATAAATTTTGTGCTTCAAAATTTGCTTGCTGCTTCTTAAAAATTTTTTGCAGCTGTTTCCCGTTACTTCAAATATTCCTCATACAAGTGAATGGTAAATCCTAAATAATGACTACATAAATGACTAATGACTTATTACTCAATCCCCTCAGGTGTCACGATACTTCTGTCCTTGACCGTCTTTCTTCTACAGTTAGCAGAAACGATGCCACCCACATCTGATGCAGTCTCGATCATAGGTGCGAACTACAGAAATCCGATCAAACAAATAAACACTATTCTCCCTTGCACGTTGTTATGATCGTATTGGTGTAGTTTATGGCACGCTGGCACGTTGTTGTACATGAACGTTGTTACGCACCTGGAGGCATTTGTAGTTTCATTTCCAGTGATGGTCTGGATCATACTGGTCTGAAAACAGATATTTTTTATTATTACAATTTGCATGTATGTTTGGCGAACCTAGATTAATTTTCGACATAAAACATATCAAACAGACATTTTGAATTTCGATTACCAATTAAGAAACCGTTTTATTTTCTCTAGATAGACTCAAACGGATATTTATAGTGCTATACATTTAAAATATAATGGTTTACATTTAGACGTTTTGAATCTAACTATAGTAATTTAGTTAAAGAGAATTCGGTATGCATTGTTTCAGCTTATGTAAAACACATTGTAATTATAAACTTGGATAATCTAGTCTATTAGGAAAAGGACGCTTATAATTATACTAGCAAAGTGTGAAAAAATGTAGTCAGTGATGCATAAATGCTTTCATAAATATCCTCTAATGGTAATTTTAATACAAAAAACTCACTTATGAATAAAATGCAGCTGCAAAAGTAGAAAATGAAAATCTAAACACAAAGATTTAAAAATTATGTGCATTTATAATTTATTTTATTTCCTGTTCAATTTAAATTTAATTTCAATAAAATAGGCCACTTTTCTATACATACTTTTTCCAAATAAGTGTTTTAAATAATTCATTTAAATATATATATATCAACACGTTGAAATTGAATTCAGTAACACAAATAAGTTAATTTATCATAACTTCAAAATTTGACAATTTTACGTTTTTCATACCAAGTTTTTTAAATGTTAGAAATAATTGGGGAAAAATACTAATTAAAGATATATTGATTTACAAAAATATTTTATCAGGTGAATTATAAAAAAATAAACCTTTTAAACATTGTATTTCTACCAGATTAAACACAATGCCTTAGTCATTAAATTACAATAATGAAATGAAGTATAATGTTACAATGCAAAATCCTTTAAACACACTTGAAAAATTCATCATAAAATTTATAAAATTATTATTTTAACAATTATTATTCAAATGTTGCCAAAATTTTATATAAATTGTTTGAAACAGATTAAAAATATCTCTAATGATAGTATTAATTAATAATATCGCAATCGCATATTTATTTTAGAGTTTCTGAATCTTTAGTATATTAAAATATTTTTAGTTAAAAAATCAACTAGTCTGACAAATAAAACAAATTATCTGGCTAAAAGTAAATTTTAAAGTATAAGATTTATCATAGGAATATAATATATTTATTTTTTGGATGTCAGTTACGTTATGTATATTGCCGTAAATACATATTATCAGAAAACATAAAATAATTTTGCTACGTTTTGGCATTTTTTATTAATAAAAAGCATCAGTTGTGATGCTGTACATAAGCAACAGAAAATAAACATATTTCTGTACTTGATGATTAATTGCATAAAATTTTTTATACATTCCTAATTCTCAAAATTGTCGAACATAAATTTATATCATTCAAATATTTGCTATCTAAACATTTTATAGTTGATATAATTCATTTTTAATCTGTATTTTAATTGATAATAACATTTTTCCAAAGTATTGAAAGTAATACAATATTTCACACGGAAGTGGAAAACATGCTAAAAAAGTAATAAAATAAAAAAAATTTGCAGTCCATATTGATCCAGACGATCGTAGTGTTGCTTGTTGTGAATGTTTTTTGTTTGTTAAGACGCTTCTGAAGAGATATGCTGATTGTTTCAGGTGTAACAATCCTCTTGTCTCTGAGTGTGTTCCAAATGCTCGTGACGGAAACCTTGCCTCCTTCTTCAGATGCAGTCTCCATCATAGGTGCGCTCGTATCTATGCATCCAACCCCCCCACTTTTTTTTATTTTAACCCCTCCTTTTGTACCGCCCATATCCAATACCTTAGATTTTGTGATTCTGTCTCTATCTCTTGCTCCTCTCTCGCTAATCCTCACCAAAGCATTTGATTCCGATTTATCAAACCAGATTATATTTCAAAAATTTTCGATTTAACGAATGTTTTAAGTTTTAACATGAAAACTTTACAGAAGCGCATGAAATTATTTATATTAATATCTTTTTA
The DNA here is from genome assembly GCA_963930645.1 of Salticus scenicus. Taxonomy (NCBI): domain Eukaryota; kingdom Metazoa; phylum Arthropoda; class Arachnida; order Araneae; family Salticidae; genus Salticus; species Salticus scenicus. Next base: position 151,204,317 of record OZ005653.1, read on the forward strand.
CGATATTTCCCCAAATTTAATAAAACCAATGTTATTCTTTTCATTATATATAAGTTTATATATAAATACTATAAAATATTTTACGTTAACACTTTCGGGACCGCTGACGTAGATTCACGTCATTTGAAAATCTGTAACTCCGCCAGTGGGCGTTTCTTTTGCAATTTGTATGTTCTTTATTTCTTAAGTATATTCCAATATTCATATTTTTCCAATGAAATATACTACGGATAGAAATACATTGATTAGAAAGAATATAATTTTATTGTATATCTATTTGTAATATAAATGTGAATAAAGAAAATTTTGTTCTGAAATATTGTAACTTGGGAGAATAACGCCTACAGGAGGACCTTACTGTCAAAAAGACAAAAACATGCTGTCACGAAAGTATTAATTAAACTTTTGAATTTATTTCTTAAAATCAGTAGTGCAAAATTTTACAAGATGAACTTATACATGTTTCTTACAGACCAGCTTTTTCTGAGGACTCTTACACCACTATTCTTGAACAATAAATTTCCTTTTTAAATTTATAAGCTTATTTCATGACAAAAATGCTGTTTGAAATTAGTGGTAGTAAACAATAGGGACCATGGGAAGCCTGTTATATTTAACAGTTTCTCGTTCTCATATTTTCCCACTTTTATCATTAAGCCCTGCCTGCTGCCACTCCTCTAAAACGTTATATTAATTAAAATAAGGAATTTAAGTACTCATGTTTAAATTCTCTAAATTTTACCCTCAGCAATCGATGCGTTAGCTGTATAAGCCAGGCACATAGAATTAAACACAAAATCATTTTTAATGTAATGTATTGTACTTGATGAACACTTAAAAATGTTTTATTATTATTAAACAAGAATCAGGTCGACAACGTTCCCGGTCGCTGTTAAATTAAGTAATGCTAACATTAATTTTATAAATCTTAAATAAAATATTTTTATTTGTAAAATATTAAAATGTAATACAAAATGACACACGCACATACACTCATGCAGAAAGAAAAAAAAATAATAATTTGATTCAAAATATTATAAACAAGCATAAAAAATCAGCGAATTAAGATACAAAAACTTATATATTTACATTTAAATCGGAGTTGCCAACATTTACAGTTTATTCCGGAGAACTGTTGGTACACGCCTTCTTTTCAAACCGGTATCTATAATGAGTAATTTTTTTTCTTATATAATTTTTGTCACATATTGGAGAATATTATTCTAAATAATGCTCCGGAATAAATCATCGTTGCCAACATTTTAAAAGACAGTTGGCAACTTTGTAAAGATATCATTACGACAGTGAAAGTCAGACGATTAGAGTTTTTATTGTTTATTCGAATTTGGAATATTGTTCACAAAGTTCATAAAAAAATCTCAGACGATTTTTTTATTTTTATTTCTTAATATTATAACAACGTTTAAGTTCTTGTTACTTGTTTAAGCATAGATGCCAACATTTTAATTTATTCCGGAGTATTTTTAGCCCGCCTTTATTTCACACCAGTTTATTTATAGAAAAATTTTCTCCAATATATAAATACGGAAAACAAGAAAAAATTACTTTTAAAAAATGAATGGTATGGAATAAAGACGGGGCTAAAGATACTCCTGCATAAATTTAAATGCTAGCATCTTTGTATTACATACTTGCCAACATCCTAATTAATATTCCGTAGTATTCTTAGCCCCGCAATTTTTTTCACACCAGCAAATTGTTAGAGTAATATTCTCCAAATGCAATTATGATTAAATAAGAAGAAAAATACTCTAAAAAAATACTAGTGTGAAAAAGAAGGCGGGCTAACAATACTACGGAATATTAATTTATATGTTGGCAAATATGGTATTAGTACATTCGAAACCTGAATATCTTTATTAAGTATGGAGCAGAAGTTTTAGTTTAACTTTCATTTTAAAGCACATTTGGCAATATTCTGATTAATTGCATTGATTAAAACAGTTATCAATACACAATTTAGATCGAAATATACAAAATCAATCAGGCAAGCAAAGGAAATGTCGAAGAATAGTTACAGATTTTGATGACGTGTTTTATATCTAATAAAAATTAGTTATTAATAACGTAAAAGAAAACGAAGGATGTACTTATGCACTTTAATAATTTATGCAATATAAGTGCAGATATCCCAGTAATAAATAATTTTCAAAAATTTCTTTCAACGGAAATGATTTAATCGAATCAAATGCTTTGATTGCACTTGTTTTGCTTCTTCTACACACTACCCTGATATGTCAGAAGTAGTTTTCTGATGCATGTTATCTATCTCTGTGTATATCTATTGAGCATATTACTATCTCCTTCTCTTGACATTACAGAAGATAATTTACCATAATTATAAATAACAAATAAATAAAATAAAATAATTTTTTATTAACTTCTGTATCTATTGCCATTTAAAGTACAACAAAAAGAATATTTTTCGATTAATATAATATTTTTTCATTAATCAAAATTACTGACGAAATTCAATGATTTATTTTTAAATCCATTTACATTTATTAACTATATGCACCAACTAATTACGTATTTTATTTATTTGAAAAATAAACAATTAATTAAATAAATAAACATAGTTATTTTTTTAAATTAAGTTGAAAATCCATTGCAGAAGCTTAATTCAGTACATCTTCAAATAATTATTGATTTTCAGTTTTTTCATAAGAAGCTTTTAATGAAATTTTAGTTTGATAAGAGTTGAGATATGCTTCATCCTAAGATTTCTAAATAATTAAAAGAATTGTATAAGGGTTTTCTTTCTTTCTTTCTTTCTTTCTTTTTTTTTTTTTTTTTTTTTTTTAATTTTTTAAAACATAAATACCTACGGATTTTCAAAAGTAAAAAAAAAAAAAAAAAAATCAATGTTTTAATATTTTTTGTAATGACCTATTTATTTATTTATTTATATTATTTTTTGTAATATATCCAGTATTAAATAACTTATTTTTTTTTTTTTAAATAAATCTTATCTTAACTCTTTAATGGGCAAATTAATATGGTCATTTAATATTGAAAACCACCAGAATTTACGAGAAAAATTAGAAGAAAGCATAGAAATGAACGTTGTTGAAATTATAATATTCTGTTGAACATTTCCGGGAAGAATTCTTCCAATTGGGAATTAAAAATAGGTGGGAGTAATATATGCCGCCACGCTTGAAAGGATTAAAGAAATGGATTAAAACACTTGTGCATATCAAGGATGGAAATTTGGAGCAAAACTCATACCGGTATTTGTTTAAAATTTTTCTCTACTTATAAAATCATTGGTTGATGAAAATTTTGTTTCATGCATACTGATATGATTTCTGCGCCATTTTTCCACCCCTGATATATTGTCAACACTTGTATAAATTTATAACATAATATAAATGAATAACATAATATAAATTGATTTAAGTTTATTTATTTATTTATTTATTAGAATTATGACAAGACAATTTATTTCGAAACCAGATAAGATTAACAATCAAAATTAACAATAATTCTTTAATAAATTATGTGTAAATATCATCATTGTAAAATCATTCAATTTATTTTACTTTGCGTTACTGATATACACAGTTATTACTAACTAAATCATAGCATTTACGGTAATGTGCTGGATTCTGAATTTAACTTTCTCTTTAACAAATTATTATCACTTTGTTAGTATGAATAAAAAAATATTTTACTAAACTGACCTTAACTACCATAACAATATAAATGCAATAAAATATTTTGTAATAAAATAGTATTCTTAAAACTGACATCGTATTTATCTCTATGATAGAAGGTTCACGAATATTCTTGGCTTGATCATTTCCATTTCAATTTTAGTGACAGAGTGTTTGACTTTTGCATTTCTAAAACAACATCTGTGACTTATGCTGCTTTTAAACAACATGAAATGAAAGAAGACATTTTTATACATAGAAAGAGAGTAAAAAAAAAAGAGAGAGAGAAAGAGAGAGAGAGAGGGGGATTAAATTGAAAAAAGAAAAAAGAAATAGTAAATCTTTTGAAATATTTTGTAATAAAATAGTTCGTTTAAAATTTACATGATATTTATCGTTCTAATATCAGGTTTCATGAATTGGATACTGTCATAGATATTTTCATTTCATTTTCAATGACAGAATGATTGACAACTGCCTTTCTAAAATAACATTTATGATATACGCTGCTTTTAAAAACATCAAATGGAAGAAGAGTTTTTTTTTTTGTATATAAAAAGAGATTAAAATGCATTGTATATATTTAATTGTCACATTTAAATAAAACTCACTGCTTTTAACAATTTTATGATTACAAACACTTCTTATTAAGATAAATACATTCTAAATTGAATTACCTAAAGGTTGACCTAAAAGGTTATATATATATATAATTTTGTCTGAAAGAAATGGTCCTCTTTTTCCAATTAGTATGTCTCTTACAAATATGAATTTTGATAAAAGCCTTCTGTATTAATGAATATCCTTCGAAATTTTTTCCCGAAAGCCAGACAAAAAAAAAAAAAAAAAAAAAAAAAATCTTTTTTCGGCATGCAGGGCCCGATTAAGCTTTGAAGCTAGGGGAAACTTAGTATCATTTCTGGGCCCCCCCCCCCCCCTTTCATTTCGGATTTTTTTTTTTTTTTTTTTTCATTCATTTACCTGGGTGCTTTCTACACACAACATTAAAATCGTATAATTTATTAATTAATAACATTCAGATTTTTGAGGCTAAATAACAGATTTTCCCCGAAATAGTGAATATTTTACCTTGCTTTAGGCGACCTTTCTCAGAAAAAATTCAATCTGAGGGTGAAAATATGAAACAGAAAATCCAAGAACCTGTTTTCAGTCATTTTGGGGCCCCCTCTTAAATTTTAGAGGGGAAGCTTGTGCTTCCTGAGCCTTTTGGGCAATCATGCCCTGTCGGCATGCATTTAAAATGATATTCATACGGCTACAAAAATGGTATGAATTGAATGATAGAATTTTACCTTAAAATATGATGCGGCGTTCTATAGTTATGGCTGTTATATTAGTTTCTTAAACATGCTTTCGCATGTTCTTTTTTTTTTTTTTTTCTCAATTTTATGTTTTACATTTTTCTTAACCTGTGAAGCCAAGTGATAAAAATTCTCATTATTTGGTCTGGGTAAATCATATCTGCGCACTTTCGTCTATTTCACCAAATGATCTGATGGCAGAATTTTATAATAGTAAATTTTAAGATATTGAATCGCAAAAAGTTAATGTGAGAAATTCCTATTAAATAAATAAATAATAAACCTTATTTAAAAAATTTAAATATCAGCAGCTATGATGAAATGTACGAAAAGTTATATATACATATACATATATGTATATAAAGATTCTTTACCTTCAAATATGCTTTGTGTGTTACGTTCCTTTGCAATGATTACCACGTGATAGTTGTCAATTCTTCCGATTTTTTCGTACCATTTAATGTAAAATAATCATTTTTCTCTTTTTTCATTGTTAAATTGAAATCTTTAAATAAATCAAAAAAAAAATTTCTTAAAAAATAGTGGATGGAAAAAATTAACAGCTATGCTATATTATTTTTATTAATTTCCTATGTAAGTTTTTTCCCAAATTTATTTTTTATATATTTTTTATTTGTTGCGAAAAGGAATATATATATATATATATTCATTTTGTCTATTTTACCAGAAAGAAATTCTCTTGCCCTGAAAATCATTTCAACGCTAAAAAAAAAGTAAACTTAAAAGGTAAAATATCAAAAAGTGTGAAATATGCAAATGTGAGGAAAACAACAGTAAATATTAAATATTAATGTAAAATATACATTAACATGGAAAATAAGAATCTCATTAATTGCTTACTCCCTCAAAAGAGGATTTTGGCGTTTAAGGACAAATTTTCATTTTCGCAACTTATTAAAAATTTAATTATTAGCAAATTAGAATATGTTAAATCAAGTATACATTATCTATTTTTGTTTCCAACCAGTATTTTCTAACAATTATCACTAACCTGTTATTAGCATAAAAATACTGTATAATTACCAAAATGATTCTTGTGTAGCAATGACAACATTTTAATTTATTCCGGACCATTGCTAGTACCCGCCCTTTTTTCATACCACTTTATACGTAGTAAAAAATTTTGCAATATGCAACTACGATTTAAAAACAAACATACTCTTCATAAAATGTGGAATGAAAGAGAGGCAAATTCTAACAATCATATGAAATCACATCCCTGTTAAATGTATCGAGCAGTGATAGGATAAGCAGTGGTTGGATATTTCAACCGTCTTTAAGCCAGGTTAACAGCCAAGTTCATTGCAATGAATGCATTGAAGACATTATATATATATATTGTGATCGAAATTTTGGATAATTCGAATATTTTACACGGTCCCTTGAATTTTGTATTAAAATAATGTTAAAAAATCGTGGATAATTCGAATTCTATTTTGGATAATTCGAGTTTTTCATACGATTACCTTTAAAATCTCCTTATATTATTAAAATCTGTACGCGTGTGTGTGTGTGTGTGTGTGTGTCTGTCTGTGAGAAACGGCTTGACGCAGCAAAGGCTCGGCCGCTAACGGTCGCACGGACTTCGAACAGGTACCGATCGACAGAGAATTTATCGCAGATCCGGGTTATCTAATTTGCTAAACGATGCGACTCTAATTAGCGGAGATATTAATTAAAACGTTGACCATTGTCTACAGAAAAATGACCCAGAATTCATGATTAAATGCTTAAAAAGCGACATTTTTACGGAAAAAGTGGAAAATAAATTAGAAATATCAGTCGTATCGTTACAAACAAGATACCATTGGAAAGGGCTTTTTTTTCTCAGTCCGATGGTTTAAACGGCTTATCGATCGGACAATTAGATTTTTTAAAATTAACTAAACTATAAAAAAATGTTGGCAACGAATCACAAGAATGTTATCTTTGCAGACATTAAGTCTACAGCAGTCTTCAACGGAAACACATCTGGTATTTAATGGAGTCACGTGTTTCGTAGTGCGATTAAAAATTACAATTTTCTATTTTCTTCAATTTTTCAAATTTTACACATTTTATTTAGTATATATTATTTACACCACAAAACAAACTTGCATTTCAAATTTCATCGATTTTCGTCAATAAACAAAAGTTTTACATTTTAATTGCAAATTAAATTTTATCTTTACACGCCGGACATTTTTGCAATATTCTAATACGCGTATTTCAATTTCTAATTACGATTGATTTATTTTTTATGCATCATACGAAAGATATTTTAAAGTTCTTTTACATAATTCAAAGTTTTCAACAGATTTACACGTTTTGAGGTCTCCTGAATCAGTGTTCTTTCATGGCGCTGTAATATTAACAAATTTCAATATTTCAATTTCTAATTATGATTAAATTATTTTTAATACATCATTCGAAAGATATTTTAAAGTTCTTTTAAATTATCGAAAGTTTTCACCAGAATTACACGTTTTGAGGTGTCCTGAATCAGTTTTCTTTTATGGCGTTGTAATATTTTCAATTTTCAATATTACAATTTCTAATTATAATTAAATTATTTTTAATACTTAATTCGAAAGATATTTTAAAGTTCTTTTATATTATCGAAAGTTTTCACCAGATTTACACGTTTTGAGGTGTCCCGAATGAGTTTTCTTTTGTATCTCAGATACTAATTATAATAATTTCATAAGTAATACATCATTAGAAAGCTTTTTTGATTTGGAATCGAACAGTGGAATACAGAAATTTCTACCGCCAGATGGCGCTGTAATTTTTTCAAATTTCAATATTTCAATTTCTAATTATAATTAAATTATTTTTAATGCATCACTCGAAAGATATTTTAAAGTTCTTTTAAATTATCGAAAGTTTTCACGAGATTTACACGTTTTGAGGTCTCCTGAATCAGTTTTCTCTTATGGGGCTGTATTATTTTCAAATTTCAACATTTCAATTTCTAATTATGATTAATTTTTTTTTAATACATCATTCGAAAGATATTTTAAAGTTCTTTTATATTATCGAAAGTTTTCACCAGATTTACACGTTTTAAGGTGTCCTGAATTAGTTTTCTTTGTATCTCAGCTACTAATTAAAATAATTTCATAAGTAATACATCATTAGAAAGCGTTTTTGAATTGGAATGGAACAGTGGAATACAGAAATTTCTACCGACAGATGGCGCTGTAATATTTTCAAATTTCAATTTCTAATTATGATTAAATTATTTTTAATACATCATTCGAAAGATATTTTAAAGTTCTTTTAAATTATCGAAAGTTTTCACCAGATTTACACGTTTTGAGGTGTCCTGATTACGTTTTCCTTTGCATCTCAGCTAATTGGGTTAGACCGTTCAAAATTGGTATACGTAGGTTAATTAGGAGGGGCTGAAAGGGTGAGGAAGAGATAGGCGTGCACCGCGCGCGTATCCCTTAACTTGTGCGCGCAGCGCATACGGGACTGCGCGGCCGAAGGCAGTGGGGACCAGGTCCGACTTTTTAACCGATGAGAAATGATTTTTTTTTCATTTTCTTTTCTTAAGAATAAAAATTTGATTTGAGAAGGAGTATATGCGCGCAGCGCGCGTATGCCTTCACACGTGCGCGCGCAGCGCGCATGGGTTTGCGCTGCCGAAGGCAGTGGGGACCCGGTGTGAGTTTTTGACCTATCAGAAATGATTTTTTTTTAGGGGGCACGAAGGGTCAGGGAAGGAATACGCGAGCGCAGCGCGTGTATCCGTGAACTTGTGCGTGCGCAGCGCGCACGTGACTACGCTGCCGAAGGCAGTGGGGACCCGGTCCGACTTCGTATCCGATGAGAAATGATTTTTTAAATTTTCTTTTCTTAAGAATAAAAATATGACTACAGGAGGAATATGTGCGCGCAGCGCACGTATACCTTCACACGTGCGTGCGCATGGGTCTGCGCTGCCGAAGGCAGTGGGGACCCGGTGCGAGTTTTTACCCGATCAGAAATGATTTTTTTAGGGAGCACGAAAGGTCAGGGAAGGTATACGCGCGCGCAGCGCGTGTATCCCTTAAGTTGTGCGCGCGCACGGGACTGCGCTGCCGAAGGCAGTGGGGACCCGGGCCGACTTTTTACCCAATCAGAAATGATTTTTTTTTTTTTAATTTCTTTTCTTAACACTAAAAATTACTGTTAGTGATTCATTAATTTTAGTGATTCATTTGAAAATACTGACCCGCTAGCGGGCGAAGCCAGCTAGTATTACAGTAAAATTTGTTCCCGAGATTTTACTCATCTGAAATGCATTATCTATTTTTATAGTCTTTCAAAAGAAGGATAAGGAAATACAATAGAAGCAACTAGCTAGTGCACCAGAAGATATGGTGCATATGTATGAACTTCGAGGTTTTTGTTAATTGAAAGTCATGTGTAATGTAGAAAATTCTATTTTTGTATCAGGTCATATGCTATGGCACAAAGATTCTACTTAAAAAAGAAATAAAAAATATTTGACTATTTTTTAAAAAGTGTTGAATAATTAAGCTCGTAAAAAATATTAATTTAATAGGGGGGGGGGGGGCGTTGAAAGGGGTAATGTAGCGGTTTCTTAGATATAAAGTTTATGTGTTAAATCTCTGATCGTAGAGTTTTAATTTTTTAATTCATCACTTTTTTTGACAGAATAGTATATGTAATTCGAATTTTTGGATATTTAGAATGTTTTTCTGGTCCCTTCAACTTCGAATTATCCACGTTCTACCGGTGAAATTTGAATAATTCGAACTTGCTTAATTCGAAATTCTGGATAATTCGAATTTTTTAGTCGGTCCCTTGAATTTTGTAAAAACATTTTGCTAAAAAATCATGGATAATTCGATTTTTTCACGCGATTACCTTTAAAATATTACAGTAAAATTTCTTCCCAAAATTTTTCTCAGCTAAAGTTGCATTATTTTCTTTAACAGTCTTTCAAAAAAAGGATAAGGAAATACAAGAGTATTTCCTACCTAGTGCATCAGAAGATATGGTCCATATGCATGAAATTTGAGGGTTTTTTTCATTGAAAGTCATATCTAACGTACAAGATTCTATTTTTGTATCAATTGATAGGTTAAAGTCATATGCTATGACACAAAGATTGTACTTAAAGAAGCAATAAAAAATATTTGAATATTTTTTAAAAAGTGTTGAATAATTAAGCTCGTAGAAAAATATTGATTTAATTTGGGGGCGGTGAGGGGATGTAGCAGTATTCTTAGATATAAAGTTTATGTGTTAAATCTTTGATCGTAGAGTTTTATTTTTTTAATTTGTCTCTTCTTTTTGACAAAATAGTATATGTAATTCGAATTTTTGGATATTTCGAATTTTTCTCTGGTCCCTTCAACTTCGAATTATCCAAGTTCTACTGTATATATATGTAATTTATTTACTTTGTTCCCGATTAAACGTGCTTTATAGTGGCCGTTTCGTTCCGCTGTCCACAAGCACTTAACAAAAATATAAGGAGTGATTTAACTATAAATACTTTTTTTGTACTATACCTTCTTATTCAATTCAATTCAATTTCTTTTTCAATAGGAAGTTATTACTTCTTACATTGTAGTTCAGTGCTTGAGGTAGCGGAACGGAACGGTCACTATAAAGTGCGCTTAACTGTACAGTACGCAACTGAACAATCTGAGTTTTAGTGGCCAAAAATCTAGATAGTTTGGAGCTTTTAACCTTTAAATATTTTGATGGATATATAGTATCTAGTATTCGCTTCATCACAACTAAAATCAAAATTAATTCATTAAATTTTTACACGTTACGACGATACGTAACGATAACAGCAATTGAAGCTTCCCCCTTAGAAACACCTTGAGAAATTCTTATCTTGAACTTATCTAAGATAACTGTTTACGAATTCTTTTCGATAACATTACACTGAATAAGGAAATATTCGAAAGATTTAAAGTAATTTTTTGGAATCTGTATCGTAGAAAGCTTTTGACATGAAAAATTATTAGAAACGTGAAAAATAGTTTTATCATCCACAGTGTGAAAGTGTAGTAAAAATAACACTCAAAAATCAAAATATTTGTAATTAATTATCTTTTCTTCTTTTACAAAATCAGTACTAATTGCACTTTTTCCCCTTTGAAATGTATAACATTCGACGTGAATGCATCTATCAATAATTTCTCTGTCAGTATTCTGGAATATTTCACTTTTTTCTCTTTAACTAAGATAATTTGTACAAATCACGAACAGTAAAACATGTATGGGATTAAACTATAAAGAGTTGTAATTCAGTAAGTTTAACCTTTATCAGGGATATCTCACATATCAAGTCTTGTACATTAATATGCTGCAGAAGTTGAAATATTGCCTCCATATATACGAGAAAATTGCAACACAACAACGCACAGTAACATATATCATGATTTTTGTTTGTATACTCAAAAGAAGCTGAGATATAACATTTCATGAATAAGAGAGATCAAAGCTTGGCAGTGCTGCCTGTTGGAGGATTTGCAGAAGAAGTTCTTAGGCATCATCTTATGTGAAGGTAAAACTAAATAATAATTTAAGGTGAAATTATGTGCATTAGCTGTAGAAATGAAACTAACACTTTTTTTTTTTTTTTGGTCACACGCATATGAAATCACAGACAGACAGATATTTTCTGAAAAGGGTCAAGTTGCGTTCAGTACATCTAAAAGCGTGTAATTCCATAAAAATTCAAAAGCCGAAAATTTTATCGCATCTAATACTCTTTTCAATAAATATATAAGATAGTTAACAACTAAAGAAAGGGAATTGTACTACGAGTATTACGTTAAAGAAAGAATTATATTCGAGAAATTTTACTTACATTATGAGTCTTAACCATTGATTGTGCCGCACAGTGGTTTATTTTACAATTAAAATTAAAAAGTTCGATTTGTAATATTTTACTAAGAGATATGTTACGTAACATAATCTCAGATGATATCGAATTTCTGTAATTTAAGTCTCCCATATATTAATTCATTGTTTTTTCTTTCTTTCTTTCTTTTTTTCTTGTTTTTATGTGTGAGTATTTAATTATAATTTCCTGGCTTAAGCTGAAGAAATAATAAAAAGGTCCGGTTTAGTGCAACAGTTGTCGGTATATAAGTTAGACATAATTTATTCAGTTCAGCATCCTTTATAAACTCTTATAAAATAAATACATGTCAGTGAAAATAGCAGTTCTTAAAAATTTCAAATAATAATTAATATTTTCTAATTTTGAAACGTTAAACCATAGCCTCCTAAACTAGATGCCTGTCGCATTGCTCTTGAACTTGGCAACAGTTGAAGCGGTAGACAGCGCCACCTGGGACAGACTGCGCGACTGTTTTATTCAACAGCCACCAATAATTTTTAAAAGTGGGATTTGATATAGATAAAAGGCGAATAGAATCAAAGAAACGTCGATTGCATATATAATATACCCACTTCTTAAAATTAATGGTGACAATTGAATATAAAAGTCACGAAATCTGTACCAGGTGGCGCTGTCTACCGCTTCAACTGTTGCCAAGTTTACGAGCAACGCGACAGGCATCTAGTTTAGGAGGCTATGGTTAAACACTGCTAAAATGATTTTTTAAGCAATAATTGTTTATAAAGTACTACCTAATGTTTAGCAATCTATAACAATCTAGCTTTCTTTCGTTTTACTACTTTCATGATATAAACACATTACAGTAGAGCCTTGTTTATGCGAAGTAATGTGGACCGATAATACCTCGGATAATCGAAAACTCGGATAACACGGACTCTGTTGTAAATTGGAGGAGAAACAAAGTTTAGAATAGAAGAAAACATAGTCAAAGAAGTAAAATAATACATATATTACATATTTAAATGTAGTCCGTTAAATATGCAATACAATACATACATATAAAAATTATAAAATACAGTGACGTATAGTAAAATTTCTCAAAGTTATCTGCGTCATTTGTCAAAAACCACGCCTCGACTGGAGCGTGGCCTTTTTGGAACTACCTCGGTTAACTTGAAACTCGGTTAATTGAGGCTTGGTTAATTGGGGCTCGGATAACCGCGGCTCTACGGTATGTCGCATTAAATTTTATACCGATGTAACAGTAAAAAATATTATAGATTAGCGCACTTTAAAAAAACGATTCATTAAAAATTACAATACGCACAATTATTTCTATCAGTCTTTATTGATGATTATTTACTAATCTTGAATATACAACATTATAGATATGTGATATCTAGTTATTTATTTTTATTAAAACTACATTTAAACAATTGCAACATTAGAATGTAACGTATCTGTGTTTTATTAGGGTTATGCAAAAGTAATTTCACGTTTTTAGCACACCATTTTCATGTACCAGCATCCTGTTCTATGTATATTACAATAAAAAATTTTATGTCATTTTCATCGGAAGGATATAACATTATTCAAAAGATAGGAGTATCTACTGCTTATTAGAGTTTCAACATTATTGTTGTATGTACTCCTGTGAAGCACATGAAATGACTTTTTATTTGTTCATGGCTGCCAAAGTTTGCCTAAGGGAATTAAGTTAGAGAAACGAATAGACATGGATAGGCAAATGAGACCAAATTAAAAAGCTTTAAAAATTTCACAAATGTTATATGCTAAAAGTTTTATATAAAAAAAAAAAAATACTATGGTTTATTCTTTTTGTGTGCACTTCTGTTTAGGACACGAAATGTTCATTTATAGCTCGTACCTGATAAAATAAGCCTACGGTACTTAAATTACTCAGAGAAGAACAGGTACAGATAGGCAAATAAGCTCCAAGTTATAAACTTTACACATTTCCCTAATCTTATAACCTCATGAGCAAAAAGGTTTTTCTAAAGTAGTGCAATGAATTAAAAATACAGTATTAAAAAAAAAAAAAAAAAATGTTGCGGCCACGTCTATGAAGCAAACAAAAAGACCATTTATTGTTCGTGGCTGTCAAAGTATGCTTAGTGTGCTTAAATTACTGAGAGATGGTTAGGCATGGATAGGCAAGTGTGAGTCCAAATTATAAAATTTTGCAAATGTCATCAGCTACAAGGTTTTATATAAAAAAGTATAACGAATTAAAAATGTAGTATTAAAATATATAGATACATCATTTTATTTCATAAAATAAAAGTAAGTAAATTGAAATTAAAAAAAAAAAAGAAAGAAAAAAAGAAAAAGAAAGAAAAAAAATGAGAAAGATTTTGAGAATTTAAAAGTATGAGATTAAGACCGCGAATAGCATATTTATATATATTACATGTAATCCTAATATATTGTATAAACAATTATATTTATAGTTTACATGTTTATATTAATTATCTCATTTTAACTAAAATAACTTAAAAAAAATTATTAAATTTATATTTTTTTTCTCCTTTGCGCTGTGCAGAACAGATTTGTATGCAAAATAATTTATTTACGATTATTACCTTCTTCATATTACAAATAAACTTATAAATGAATAAATCCTCAAGAGGCTTATATCTCTTGATATAATTTTTTGTGATATGCGTCAGTGATATAAATTAATATTCATTTGGCAACAAACATAAAATATTTTTCTAATAAAAGCATATTGTTATTTTCTTGGATTTTTGCTTTAAAAAAAAAAAAATAAATAAAGATATAGCAGATAAAAGATTTGAATTTAATTATATAGCTGTGTATAATTTAATATAATTTAATTTCATTCCATTATAACCAATTTAGAAGGTAATTTTGAGATACCTGTTGAAATAGTAAGCTTATTAAATATCCTCAAATAACAAAAAGTTTCATTTATGCAACAGTGGGGACATTTTATTAGATAAATACGCAACGCAGTTTCTTATTAGAAGATAAGCTAGAATAAATAAAATTTTATTCCCAGCGGAAAAACTAGATATCTTATTACATTTGGATTAAAGGGAAGAGAAAAAAAAAAAGAAGTATCATTGCACATTACGTCGCAATGTGTAAGCAATTGTGAAATAATGTTCTTGCAACGTTGCTTAGGAAATAATTATTATTTGGAAAGATAAAATAAAGATTATATGATTGTAAAAGAACAGCAAGATCCTCTCATTAAATTTTCTTTTTCTTTTCTTTTCTTTCTTTCTTTTTTTTTTTTTTTTTTTTTTTAATCTTTAATTTTGCATCTTAAGCTAAACTACTTTTAAAATAATTTTCTTCTGGATCAGAAATGTTTCTCCTTAATTAGTTTATCATAAGAAAAGCAGATTCATTATATTCGATTTGAGAAAGCATGAAAACGTTATGAAATTTTAAAATAATGTTTGTTTTAAATATCATTATTAAAATTTTTTCAGAAATTGTTAGGAATGAAGTGAAAAACATGAATAATATGTTGATATTTTTGTTGATAAAATTTTTCTTCAAAAAAGAAATAATATGTTATTAACAATTAAGAAAGCTGTAGAAAGATTAAAAGAAAAAAAAGAAAGAAAGAAAAAGAAAAGGAAAGAAAATTGTAAAACAAGCTCTTTTTATTTTTTTAAATTAAATTTTTGAAGGTGCAAATTTAAATTAATTTTATTTTCTCTTGCAGATAAATCATTATAGAATTTCAGTTAAGGTATTAAAAAGTAATTTTATTTAAAATTTAGTAATTAGATGGCTGTGGTAAATGGAAAATAACATAGATATGCGTAGTTACGGATTTTTTTTTTTTTTTTTTTTTTTTTTCACCATTTATTTTTGAACATCAACTGTGTTAAATATTATCTGTTTAAATAAATGACTGTTTTAGATTTAAAAAAAAAAAAAATATATATATATATGCATTCAACGAACGGATTACTGTACCTCAACAATATTGGCAATAAAACTTTAAAATGTACCAATATATATATATATATATATATATATATATATATATATGCATAATTTTTAAAACCTTTATGTAAATTATATTTATAAATGTAATATGCTTAATTAATAATGAAACTATCAAAAATAATGACGAATTTTAAACTACACATATTTCCTTCAGACTTAATGTTGTACACTTTCATTACTTGTTCGCCATTTTTTAAAAAAGTTTTACCTAAATAATACTGAAGTAAAAAAAACTACGTTATAAATTTTTTTTTTTTTTTTTTTTTTAGTCTTATATGTATATTCTGGTGATAGTTTAATTTGAGAGCGCAATTATTGCTCTCAAAGTGTTAAGTCATGATGCTGAAAATAATAATAATAATAAAAAGAGAAAAAAGAAAATAATAAAATGGAAAAAGGTGAAACATTAAATAGAAAAATTAGAGAAATAACAGAAAATAAATAATATTGTCTAAATTACATCCCATTTATATCATAGTTGCTAATGAAAAATATTACGAGCGTTATGAAATTGTTTCTCTCTATCTTAACTTGTAAGTTTTTCTTACCACACGAGAGCTGGCGTACTTCGTTTAGCTTTTATTATTCCCACGTTTTTCCCGTGTTAACACGCTTGAATTCTTGATTAACTGCACCATATATTTATTAAAATAATTTATAAACAATAAAATAGTTAAGCATATCACAACTGTCTTGAAATATTTTACAAATTATCTATATACTTAATAGATCACTTGGTAATAATTTAAATTAATTCAGAATTTAAAACAACGAATTTAAATTATTTAGATAAAATCTCTACCAAATAAAAACCTTTCTGACAATACAAGTTAGATGACGGATTTTTTTTTCCCCTATTAAATTTAGTTTTTACTGAGCTGCCAACCCTCCGGATTAATTCATACTACTTTCTTTTCCCCATAGATTTTTGTGTAATCCCATAGATAATCGAAAATTCTGTGATTAACTAAGATGAAGAAAACTTATTAAAAATTCTGGTATTAAGTAATCTTGAGGGTTAACAGCTCCTTTTTTTTTTTTTTTTTTTTTTAATATATATATATATATATATTTCATTTTAAAAGAAATATTTTTCTATTAGTACATTTTATACAGTTTTTTTTTTTTTTTTTTTTTTTTTTTTTTTTAATGATTCAACAATAGTTTTAACAAAAGAAAGTTTTATTACATTAATAGATGCAGTTTTTTAGATAGTTTCTCTTTGAAATACATTCTATATCAATCCAATCATTCAAAACGTTTAAAATATTTTACTTCTTTTTCCTGTTTCAGGCAATTATTTGTTTATATATATGCATATTGAATCCTCTTTCCCATTTGCCATCTCAGGAAAAAATAAAATCGCTAGTGACAAGTTGCCAGACACATTCAAGTTTTTCAATTATCGACAGAAAAAGAAAAAAAAATTCTTTACTTCAATCTTACAAAATATATGCCTATTTCTTCTATTTTGAGAGAAGGTTCAAGTATACCGAAGATATAAATACCGATAACAGTAAACTAGAAAAAAATATGATAATTTAAATTTTTTTTGTATACTAAAAATACCGATTAATTTCACAATTTTTTTTTTTTTTTTTTTTTTTTTTTTTTTCACTCTACGAACGTGAAAATGTATGCGTTTTTGTAAGAAAAGTATTTACTTTTACAATGACATAAGGACTTATTGTAAATTATGATGTGTTACCCATATTTTGTTTCCATTTTCGCCTTGATAGGCATTGTTTTTATCTAAATATCTCCAAATTTTATCGAAATTTTAAGAATGGTTGAGAAAATATACAGGAAATAATCATTATGCATAAAAATACAAAAATAATGATAAATAGAAATTCTAGTTTAATATCGTGTAAATTTTCAGTAACATAGCCTCCTACCTAAACTAGAGGCCTTCCTTTTTATTTTATATATCATACACCACTTCTTAAAATTATTGGTGAGATTGAATAAAAAAAGCGCGCAATCTGTACCAGGTGGTGTTGTCTACCGCTTGAACTCTTGTCAAGAGCTTCGAACCACGCGGAAGGCATCTAGTTTAGGAGGCTGTGATAGTAATATAGGGCCTTATAAAAGTCTAGCTTTTTTTTATATTTCTTGGATAAGAGAATTGGCCCTTTTCTTTTGTAAACAAACAAAAAATTAACTACACTATAGTGCCATTAATTGGTTCAAAATAAAAATATGGATAAAACCTTTTATCCCTAGCAGCAAATTGTACTCGTTCATTGAATGGTATCTCAAATGTTTTATCATGAATAGCTAAATCTGATAGTCAAAACGAGATGAATTTTAGAAACTGATCCAATCAAAATCAAATAGAAAAAAACATATTTTATTTTCCTTTTCCCTTTAATAAGTATTGTTTTTATTAAAATACTTCCAACATTTATCAGAACTTTAAGAATGGTTGAGAAAATATACAGAGAATAATCACGATGCATAAAATGAAATATATATATATATATCAGGGGTCGTACTCTCCGCCCTTTTTTCAGGACACTCTCATGAATAAGAAATTTTAAAATTTATTGCTACCACTATTTTCATAAAATAATCTCTACCCTTTATAATCATGGAACACTAAGTATTTCTGCATGAAATTAGCGGTGGCAAAAAAGGCGGAAATTTCTCATTTTTGAGGATGTCCTGAAAAAAGGGCGGAGAGTACGACCCCTGATATATATATTGAAATTTTAATAGAATGTCGTATAATATCACAGTAATATCGGATCTTATAGTAACCGAGATTTTTTTTTTATTTGTAATTCTTTATAAAAACGTCTGATTAAGGAAATTCGCCCATTTTTTATTGTAAATAATTAAATAATTACCTATATTATATTTCTGTTAATTGGTTCAAAATAAAAATATTAGTAAAACCTTTTATCCCGGTCATTGAATAGCCTCTCTTTAAAATCCGAAGAAGTGATGAGCGGATGATAGTCGCATACTTGTCAACCTAACTCGGAAGCTTGTTAGTTCCCGCCCCTTTTTGTACACCACTTAATTTTTAGAATATATATCTTCAAATATATTTACGATTAAATAAGAAGAAAAGTACTCAAAAAAAAAAGACCGGTGTGAAAAAAGAGGCGGACAGAGGTGGGACTAACATTCTTCCGAGTTAGGTTGGCAAGTATGTAATCGTATCTCATCGAGAAAGTTAAGTCTCATAGGGAATTCATCCGAAATCTCTCATCATGGATAATTTAATTCGATGATCAAATTACACTTCTCAAAACAATTAAAGGATTTTGAGGTTGTGGGTGGATCTTGCGGTTAGGAAATTGTTTAGACGATTGATAGATGATCGACAGACGTGATAGGAGATATGAGACAAAATTTTGGACACACATATTTTTGAAGAAAAAAAATGCGTTTAATGAGTATTTGGGTACAAAAGGAAAAAAAACAAAACTTATGCATATGAGAAAAAATGAATAAATAAGGTGTTTCCTTGAAAGAAAATCCTTTTTAGTAGGGGATAGAGTTTCTCGGACGGTCATCAACATTTAACATGTTTGAAGCAGGGAATCAATTAAGTTATCAATAAAGTGTATTCTGTCCTTAACTGAGGTAGTCTGTCCCACTCCTCATAAAGAGCCTTTTCCAGTTCTTGGAGATTTTGTGGGAGTGGTAGACGGCCTGCAACTCGTCTGCCTAGTTTGTCCCAAACGTGCGCTATTGGGTTCATGTCTGCAGAACACGCTGGCCATTCCATTCGTATGATTCATCCTTGAAAAGGAATTCATTCCATAATTTAGAACGATGTGACCTTCAATTGTCGTCCATCAACATGAAGTCATCTGCAATTACTGCAGCGTAAGGAAATATAATAGGTCTGAGGATCTCATCTGTATATCGGCGAACGGTCCCAGCTTTATTTCGAATGATGTGGTGATCGGTGCGCCCATCAGTTAAGATGTCAGTATTGACCATCAACCTCCCCCCCCCCCCACACACACACTCCTCCAATTCTGATACTTCCGTGCACGAACGCTTCTAGTGCCATGTTCCCACGAAATGAAAATACGTTTATTATCAGGATGAACAGAAAAACGCGATTCGTCAGAGAAAAGAATATTGAACCATTCATTTCTCCCGCAGTTCACATGCTCTAATGTCTGCTCCCTGCGTATTCGACGGTGCCTTGCTCTTAACGTAACGCATACTATTGGTCAACAAGCATACAGAAATTGTTCGAAAGTTCAGCGTGGAGCCGGTTTCGGACAGCTTAAGACAAAACTGTGGTGTCAGTAGCAGAATGAAGGTGTTGTTGAAGAAGAGTAATATTCATATTTCGGTGTCTCCAAGCTGTTAGCGTTAAATATCGAATATTATAAGCCGTTGTTGCACGTCTATGACCTTGTTTTGTTCTTCGACTTGCATTTCGAGTCTCCAAAAAAATGTCCCAGATTCTGGAAATCACACTATATGAAACTACAGTGGAAAATTTGCATTTGCGACTCTCTTCTTCCATTTTATGCAAAATAAATAAATAAATAAATAAAAAATTCGCTTATACCGGTTTTGTATATAAGACTTACAATATACTTTAATTGTTTTGAGCAGTGTAGATGAATTTTAAATCTGATCCGATCAAAATCCGACGGACGTGAATTTCATTGAATGTTTACTGTGATTACTTATCGTTCCAATATCTGGTTTAGGCGAAATTTTCTTCATCGGAAATCTGTTTTAAGTACTACTCGAAACGATATGTTTATTTTATTACTCGAGTAAATTTCGAGGAGTTGATGAAAGGACCAGTAAAATATGATAGATCAATTAGGGATCATTTTGATTTTTTTGGATAATACTGGAAATTTAACCAATTCTGTCGATGATATCTTACTAAATCCTCATGATATTTCCTTGTTTTCATTTAAGAAAGGCTAATTATTTGGATAAAATTTATTCAAAGAAACTTTGCTAATGCTTGCGAATGTGCAGTTAAAAATCATTTGTAAAAATTCTCATATATCATCAAATGTTTAATTATTTTAATTGCCGATTGCAGTATGATATGTCTAATGTAGTAAGTCAAGTTTTCTAAAAATTGCTTTAAGAAAAAGAAAACCAGCATGTTATAAACAAGAAATATACGACGGTATCTCATTTTTTTTTTAATCTTTATGTTTTTTTTTTTTTTTTTTTTTTTTTTTTTAAATAAAAAAAACCCTTTATGTAAAGGACTTTGCATGTTACTCACATTCAAATCATTACGGAAACTTAAATGAAGCCTCATATAAACATGCTATACTGCTTTTCGACTTTTATAGTTTTCTTTATAGTTTGTTACTAGTCCCACTCACGTCTTCAGGAGAAAATCTTCGCTGAAATACATGTGATATAACTTGGGCTTTACACTCCTCAAGTTTCAAGAGAATTCATCAAGACATTTTCTAGCTATTAAAACAAACATATGAACATTGCAAAATAGTACAACATACTGATAAAAGTGCGTAGAAAAAGTGAGTTACAACCTGCCTAGTTTGTAATTTTCTCAACAAGCAAACTGCAATCGGCTTTAACCAACACCATACTTGCCAACCATCTCATTAATAACCGTACAATTGTTAACGCCCCCTGAAGAAACGCCCCTTTTCTCACACCACTATATATTTAGAGTAATTCTCTCCAAATGTTGCTACGATTGACCACGACCATTTGAATCTTTGTCCTAGTGTTGTTATTTTGGAATAAAAAAACAAAGAATACGTAGGTTGCTCACATTTAATTAAACAAACAAACAAAAAAAAAGTGTGCGGGGGGGGGGGGGGGGGAAGGGGGATCCAAGAAAATTTCACTAGTTTAAGATAAATTAAAGGATAATGGGAATACGAGATTATCAAGAACTCTCTGTTGTTGGACATCTCGAAAAATACGAAGGGTTGCCAACATTTTAGTTTATTCCGGAGAATTCTTAACACCAATTTTATTCAATATCACTTTTTTTTTAAGAGTGCATTTTTCTTATTTTACCGTAGTTATATATTAGAGAAAAAATATTCTAAAAATAAAATGATGCGAAATAAAGGCGTGGCTAAAAATGCTACAGAATAAATTAAAATATTGGCAACTATGAATCTGTGTTAAAAGTTGAAGGTAGTTTCATGTATTAAACGTAGATTGAATTATATTTAAACTATCTATTCTTAAAAGGAACCATTAATTATTATTTTTCTCCCGTATTTCATGCAGTGTTTAAATAGTGTTAAATCCTAATTAGATTATGAACAGAAAATGCATTGCATTATAAAAGGAATCCATAGAAATATTTGAAATCAAACTAAATATAGTTTCCTCAGTAAACAAGACGTTTTTCATATATCCCTGAGTAAACACAATATTCTTTCTATTAAAAATATATCTCACTGAAAAAAATCTCTGAATCAACATAACAAAATGTCTTTGAAAAAGAAATTTATACGGAAGAAATGTGATTTTATGTACTTCATCATAGGTATATTTAAAACCATGTTGTTTCTGATTACAAAAAAAAAAAAAAAAAAAAAAAAAAAAAGCGGTGCAGAAAGTTTAGCACATTTTTAATTATGTTAAATGTCACATTTTAAGAAAAAAAATAAATAATAAAATATTTAAAATTACTCTTGAAATTTTCTTATAATTAATGATAATTACTTATTTACTTATTAATTTATTATTTAAAATTTAATAAATTTTAAATAATAAATTAGTTAAAATTTATTTATTGTTTAATATTTCAATACTAATAAACTTAGGTATAACATTTGAATATTGATTTATAGGTATTTTTTCTACAAACAAAAACTAAAGTTTTATAAACTTGAAATTAATAAGAAGTCACATCTCACATGTTTTTAAAAAAAATTGAAAAACGTAATTCGATTTAATACAGAATATATATATATATATATATATTCAGTTCCCGCCGCTTAATAAAATCACATTCGTTCTGAGCCAAAGTGATTTTATTAAGCGGCTGATTTTTAAATCCGGCGAACGCTCCTGCCCATAGGGAAAAAGTATTACTTCCCTGAATTTCGAAAGAAACTTCAAAAGGTAACGAATAATGGAATTAGTAAGCAATATTAATTAATTTTTGGTAGATAATTAACTAATTGTTTCTTCGATATAGGTAAATTAAACGCATTATAAGTTCCCGTGCACTTTCGTTAGAGGAAAATCATCATTATTTTACCGAAAGTTCACGCTGTTCTTATAAATTAAAAATATTTCACTTTAAACCTCATGAATTATAGTAATTTCAAAATAAGAACTAGAAATTGCCTTCTAATAATTAGAAAAAAAAAAATAAAAAAACATTTCAAATCAAATTTGTATGTTATTACTGCGCTTTGAAGAATACATACATTGAAATTGTTACGGAAATAAGTTATTAATTTGTAACTGTGCTGCAAGTGAAAAATCTTCAACAATGAGCAATAACAGATGGTTTGTTGTGCTTTATTTTCTCTTTCTATTAAAAAAATAATCACAATGTAAATAAAAAATCTTTTTTAGTGTGCATAAATGATATTTTTGGCTGCTTAGGAGATATTTTTGAGTTTATTAACCGGCGATGCTGATTTTATTAAGCGGCGGCTTGAAAAGTAGTTTGATTTGATTCCGGTCCTGGCGATTTGATCAGATTAAGTCTGATTAAGTCTGATCTTATTCACCAGTGATTTTATTAAGCGGCGGTTACTGTATATATATAAAGGTAGCTATGGCTTCGTTTGAATTAAAGAAATATTTATTTAAAAAAAATTAATAGTAATAAAACACATCTGCGTCGTGGAAGTGTTTTTTAAGGACAACAGTTTGTGTCTCTTTCACCTAGTTGTTAATGTCAAAATTGTGATTCTGTGTTGAGATGTCGGATGTTTTAATTAAGAAGTAAGAATTTATAGCGATTTTTAAACTCGCTTGTAATTCTTCTACTGTAATTCTTCTTACGGTAAATTTGTCAATACGGATTCGACATTAAATTAAAACTAAAAGATATGAATTTTTCGCACAGATTTAATAAAAATGCAATTCGTTGATATAAAAATAAACGACAAATAACTGAATATTTATGTGAAACATAGAGAATTAATTTTGCATGTAAGATCGAATAGCTGTTAAGAAAAGTAGGTTGCAGTGCACTGCCTAAAATAAATCTACCTCGGTGAAAATAATTATGATTGCTAATTGATATATATATATATATATATATATATATATTTATTTATTTATTTTTTATTATTTTTTTTTTTCATTCACATCTAATTTTTCGGTGGGAGTTTTGTAAGATATTCCATATCTTACAAAACTTTATAGCAAAACGGTGAATATATATATATATATATAGCCAATATCGATTAATCGTTTCTTTACTTTTAATCATTTCTTTTCAGTTTGTTCGTTTTGGCAACCGGTTTATTTCTACTAATTCTGTTTGGAATCGGTTACATATGGACTTATCAATAATACGTATTCCATTTTTCAATTCTGGTTGAGTTACTGTTTAATCTAATTTCCTTTTATATATATATATATTTATGCAAGATAGAAACTTGTGTTGTATATCGCTTGAAACAGCTATACAACGATCAGAAATCTTGCATTTGCTGACAGAGATGCAAGTATCCTGATGAGATCATTTCTGGATTTCAGCATTTAAAACTCTATTTTTCACTTCATGAATTCTCTTTTCTTTCAACAGTTTCTTTTGGCTAATTTATTTCTTTCCATTTCTACTATTTGTTGAATTTTTTTTTCTGGTTTAATGGATTATGCAAATTATCTTATCGTTAGGCTTAAGCATTAAGTATGTTATTTCTCTTCTGCGTAAGTACTTTAACATCTTTTTACTACTCAGTGTAATTTAATTAAATTATTATCGTGACAATAATTTTATACGTAATACATCTCAATTCAAATTCCATTGTTGGTATTTTCATCAATCTTTTATTTGCTGAGTGTTGTAAAGGAATTAAATTATTCAAATTATATGTATATATATATATATATATATATATATATATATTCTTCAAAATCTTGTTGATAGGGGCAAAAAGACACTTTTGAGAAAAGTGAAGAGACTTAAGTTTAAAAATGTAATGAAGTTCAATACTGAAATCAATTACAATTTTGCTCATTACTTTTGAAACAAAGTACGAATCATAAATGAAGCATATGAAAATATTTTCATAACTGTTCAGCATTCGTTACATACATACTTGTGGGATGGCACACTTTTGTAGGCGTTAAACAAAAACTAATACTTATTTACTAATTATAAATTTAATAAAAGATTAAATTGTAATTTACATATATACAGGAATGCTAATAAGCATTTAGAATTAACTATCGAATGTTCATTGCATAGTTCAATTAAAACAACTTGCGGTACAGACATGTCACTTATTAGTTCGCTTTTCAGTTACGTCGAAACACAAAGTTCGTAAAGAGTACCAAGCTCCGGCACTCGTAAACATCGTCTAAACAAGCATTCGTCAAAATGTGCCTTCTCAATCGGCCGTCAACTGTACTCTCTGAACTTTCTCTCTTCCGATGCTGTTAGCAGGCGCGCGTTCCGGAAAGACGTCATTCACGTCATGAGCACGTATTTCCTCTCAAGCGCTGGCGCTCCGTCACATGATCAGCAAACAGAAACTAAACTGCCTTGGATTTCAGGAACGGCAAAGAGAAATCAAATAGCTAGGGTTCTGAGTCATGGGAAAGCCAAGTAAGGGGAGAGAAACAGGATGCCGATCTACCACATTCGGCCATCCTGCATCGGCTGGACCTCCAGGCGATCACACTGAAAAGATACAAAAAAAAAAAAAAAAAAGCAACACAAAATAATAACATAAATATTTACAAATTTTTACAAATCTTCAAAAATTTTTGTTTTTAAGTTATTCTCCATTTGAGGAATTCAGCTTTTGCAGATGTGTAATAGGAGCCTTCATGGCATCCATTTCTATATTTTTTATCAATATTTTCAATATTATCATTTTCCATTTTTGCTGTTATAAAGTTACAAAAGGAAGTCAATTTTGCGTTTACGGCAATTTGGCCGCCCATGGCATGAGTTTTTGGTGGATGTCTACTCAACTTGCATTTCAATCTATTTTTCTTTCTGACTCTAGAAAGTTGTTTTTTATCATGTGTACTTAAATCTTTACTTTGGGGTTCAAAATTATTTTGGGACTCGAACTCGAGACCCTCCAATCGATCATTTTCAGTCTTAATGTTTTTTAATGCTTCTGTAGCATCACGTTCGGTCAAAAAGTCTATGATAGCAGTCTTATATGCAGGGAAAACTTCTAATTTTATTTGCACAGCTTTAGGAAATAATATGGCTATTTCACCAATCGTGGTTGTCAATGGAAGTGATGGAATGAACAACTTTCCTAAATTGACACTGGCAGTCTCTTCTTTAGGCATATTCTGTATTTTACACTCGATGGAATCTATCGTCGATGGCTTTTTTCTGGATTTCTTCCTTTTAAGGAGTTTGGAATTTTCGTCAACTTTTTCTTTTAATTTTTTCAACTCTTCGGCTAACTGTGAAATTTTTTTAAGTAGGGCTTGTTTCTTGTCTTTCTTCAAATAAGTGTTTTCTGGATTTGGCGACTTTTTTTGGGAAATATCCGTCTGGCTTCGTCCCTTTCGTCGCGGCTCCTCCTCTTCATCACTATCATCATCTATCTGGAAAATGTTCGTATGACTCTGTTTCTGTCGTTGAGGCTCCTCTTCTTCATCACTGTCATCATTTACACTAATATCATCCTTTAAAAGCATCTTATCGTCATCACTCTCGTCGTTTTCGTCTTTATCGTCATTTTCACTTATGGCTTTTTCGGAAGATTCTAATGGTTTTTTGACAGCATAACAAGGTTGGGGAGTTTTAATTTCACATTTTTCAACACTATTTACTGTTTCATTTATTTCTAGGGATTTTTCAAAATTTTTGTTCTTACAGTTCATAGGGGCATCAACAACAACATTCGTTTTAATTTCACTTTGATATTTATCTACAGGGAGTACTGTTACTAAATTTACCTCAAGAGAATTACACTTATTTTTCACAAAAATACCTTTTTCATTAATTGTTGTTTCACTTAACATTAATACATTCATACCAAGGATTATATCATAGGGAATTAAATCATCATGTACAACATAAATATCAGTTTTATTTTTAAAATCATCAACTTTAAGATCGGCGTCGAATGAGCCTAACGGCTTTATTGAACTTTTCCCGATCCCCTTCAAAGTGGTACTTATTAAATTCAATTTATTTACATTCAACCTATCAAAAGAACTTTTACGCAACAATGTTGCTTCACTTCCTGTATCAATAATTCCAATAAAATTTACATCATTTACTTGTATAATTTTACTCATATTTTGATTTACATTAATACACAGTGCATCAACTTCTGGTTTTGAACCTGGACACTCCGAACTTTTATGCCCGTACTGCTTGCACGTAAAACACTTTAGGCCTTTGGCCTTATGAGGGCAATCTCTAGATAAGTGGTTTTTTTCACCACAATTATAACACAATTTATTATTTACTTCATTTCTAGGACCAAATTTTTCATGTACGTTATAGGCTGCGTGCTTCGGTTTTACATTATAATCTACTTTATTAAATCTGAATTTATTTTTCTCATTATCTTTTTTATATATTTCATATAACTTAATTTTATCTTTAAATTCACGAATATTTTTTGCACCATAAAGAATTAGTTTGTTTTCACTTTTGTCATTTATTCCTTGGATCACGTAATGCATTAACGCGGCATCTTCAATGTGCCCGTTTTTTGCTAGTTCGCGCATTTTAAAGAAATACTCTATAACTGTTTCATTTGGCTTCATTTTCTTTTTACACAAAATTTCGTGTAAAGAGGCAGAATTTATTTCGATCTTGAATTCTTCGATAAGAGCATTTTTTAGTTTCTTATACGTTAATAATCCTTTTTCGGATTTTACAAATAACAGAGCATTTCCGCTCAAAGACCTTTTACAGAAAATTATTTTTTGTAATTCGTTTAGATTAAACATTTCAGCTAACTCTTCAAATTCATTAAAGAATTCAATTATGTTCTCATGCGGCTCGCCGCTAAATTTTGACATAGAATTTTCAAAATCATTGAAAGAAATTGCACCAAGTGATCCATTATTCACATTATTACTATAATTTATACTTTTTTTACCCTTATTATAATCATCAATAACATTGTCACTATTATTATAACGCTTATTTTTGCTGATATGGCATTGCACAGAGGAGTCAGTTTTTTCAATATCATTATCGCCACTACTTTCGGATTCACTGTTCGATTCGTTTTCCGAATCTTCCTCTTCCGAATTATTTTCTGAACTTTGTTTCAGTAATTCCGTATCACACAAGCTTAACAATAGTCGATCTCTCAACTCGTTTTTATTCCCATCAAAAGGCACATTTAAAATATTACAAATAGTAATTAGTTCATTTAATGAAAAATTTTTATCAATTATTTTTTGCTTTTCAAGGTATTTTTCGTCGCCTATAGCGAAAGTGAATCCTTGAAACTTTCTTATTCTGCATCTGTTCTTACGATCGCCGATCTCATCGAATAAAAACCGATGCAGAATTTTAATTTTATTATAGTTCTCTATCTTCAGTGCATTGCCAATTTTAGGAATATCCCCTAGAGATACCATTTTATAAGAAGATAAAGTGTACGTACCTTTGTAGAGCCGAAACAGCTGTTGTTTTAAATTTTATTTAGAATTTCCATTTAGTCGACTTGCTGTTTTAATCCTCGAGAACCTTGAAGAACATCTTTCTCACTCGTTTATCCACATAGTTGTAGTCGGCACTCATTTGTAGAAACACACACAACTAGTTGAATCATGGTTTAAGAATAAAGAAAAAGTTCAGTCCGACAAATGTTTATACAGTTTATATTTTAAACACAGTTCAGTTTATAAACTTATTTTTATCAGTCCAGACGCATCATCATTTTTAGGAATACAGTTCGCAAAAAAAAGTTTATAGTTTGTTCAATCAAATTTTAAGTTAAATTAAACTAAAAATTAACGTTCAATCACACTTTCTTTATCTTAAAATTCGCGTTCTATCCAAAATTTAAATTAAAATTAAAATTCGCGTTCTATCCGTTCATGAAGTAGATTTTATTCTTTATCCAGTAGATTTTATTCTTGATCCCGTAGATTTTATTCTTGATCCCGTAGATTTTATTCTTGATCCCACTTCTGAACTTGTGGGATGGCACACTTTTGTAGGCGTTAAACAAAAACTAATACTTATTTACTAATTATAAATTTAATAAAAGATTAAATTGTAATTTACATATATACAGGAATGCTAATAAGCATTTAGAATTAACTATCGAATGTTCATTGCATAGTTCAATTAAAACAACTTGCGGTACAGACATGTCACTTATTAGTTCGCTTTTTAGTTACGTCGAAACACAAAGTTCGTAAAGAGTACCAAGCTCCGGCACTCGTAAACATCGTCTAAACAAGCATTCGTCAAAATGTGCCTTCTCAATCGGCCGTCAACTGTACTCTCTGAACTTTCTCTCTTCCGATGTTGTTAGCAGGCGCGCGTTCCGGAAAGACGTCATTCACGTCATGAGCACGTATTTCCTCTCAAGCGCTGGCGCTCCGTCACATGATCAGCAAACAGAAACTAAACTGCCTTGGATTTCAGGAACGGCAAAGAGAAATCAAATAGCTAGGGTTCTGAGTCATGGGAAAGCCAAGTAAGGGGAGAGAAACAGGATGCCGATCTACCACATAATTAATATACATATATATAGCCAGAGCTGCCAACATAATCTGGAGGATTGTTAGTGCCGCCCCCTTTTCTACACCACTTAAATTTTAGAGTAATTCTTTTCAATTGTATTTGCAATTAATTAAGAAGAAAAATACTCTAAAAAATGACTGGTGGGAAAAAGGGGCGTTACTAACAATCCTTCGGATTACTTTGGCAGCTCTGTTACATATATATGAGATAAATATATTTAAAAAGTCGATTTTTTTTTAGGTTAAAACTCCTTAGACCTTTTAACGTGGTACCAGTACGTTATTTAGCTTTCTTTCTTTTTTTATTTCAAATATTTATTTTCTGGGAGTACAAGTAGTTCAGATTTCCTTTAATTATTAAAATATATGACATCTAATAACTAGAATCATTTCGTGCTGCAGTTTAACATTGAAAGAAACTGTTATTTCAGGGGGGTGAAAGACCCGTCTTTTTTCCCTGATTTTTACAACAACATATGTACACAATAATTTTTTACTTAATCATTCAAAGTAACTGTTAAAAATTCCGAAAGAAAAATGCCGGTGGAAGAATCAGGGAAAAACTTTGGTCTGTCACCACCCTGAATTTGCTTCTTGTTATATAGGGATTGAAATTTTAATGTTAGAAAATGCAAAATACTTAAAAACACATAACACATTATTTAGACAAATTTTTAACGGATACATGTAAAATTCATGACTTTAGCACAGCTACCAACATTTTAATTTATTTCGGAGTATTTTTAGCTCCACCTTTATTTCACACCATTTCATTTATAGAATGTTTTTCTCCAATATATAATTTCGATAAAATAAGAAAAAAATACTCTTAAAAAATAAATGGTGTGAAATAAAAGCGGGGCTAAAAATACTCCGAAATAAATTAAAATGTTGGCTGCTATGCTGTCGTAGGCAGAGTATTGACCACTGTAATACATTAACTATTTAACCTTTAACGGTGTCAGAGATGTTTAGCAAACATGATGTTTTAGAAAATTTTATAAACATTTTAGAATTTGGAAATATAGAAATGCTAAAGACAATTTTTCCAGGGCTTGTATTTTGAGAAAAGGAAAATAAGATATACACAGCTACCAACCTGATCTGGAATATTGTTAACACCCGCCCCTTTTACTACACCACTTAATTTTTATATTAAAATTTATTTACGATGAAATAAGAAGAAATGTACTCTAAATAAACACTAGTGTGGAAAAATAAAAAAAAAATGTGAAAGAAAAATGAAAATAAGAAAGAAAGAAAAAAAAAGGTGGGTACTAACAATCCTCCAGATTATTAATTAGGATGTTGGCAGCTCTAGATATAGTTCTTTTATTCTTTAAGCATTAATACTTCATATAAAAATCAAGTCAATCACAATTAAAATATTTTATACTATTAACCTTTTGTGAACCAGTGTGTAAATAAGCCTATATATATAAGTGTATGAGAGAGAACGGTCCGACTTTAGGCGTTCCTATAAAATAATACATTATTTCAGAAAAGGGATTTTGCGTACTCCTGCGGTCATACCAACATTTTAATTTATTCCAAAGCACTGTTTATGTCCAATCATTTTTCACATTACTTTATCTCTAATGAACATTTTTCCAATCTGTAAATACCATTAAAATTAAATAAGAAGAAAAATATCGATTAACAAAATTTGCGTTAAAAAAAAAAAAAAAAGTTACTAATAATACTCAGAGCCTGATTAAGGGGGAAGCATACATTATCTCCGCTCTCACCGGAATATTTTTAAAATTATTTTTTTACTTCATGTCATAGAAATTCCACGCTTTGACGAGGAAATATTTTTTATAAAAAATAAACGGTGTAAAACAATCCAATTTACTCACCGTTATTAGACACCAGAATTCTTTTAAAATAATTTTTAATGAGAATTTTCTGTTTATTATAAGAGGAAAGTATTTGTGAAAAAATAACGGTGTAAGTATAAATAATGTGTGCTTCCCCCTTAATCAGGCTCTGATAATACTCCGGAAAGAATTAAATTTTTGTCATATCGGATTCCTGTTATACCCCATATGTGTCGTAAGTGTATATATATATATATAGTATCGTATTTTCATCATAGATTTCTGTGAATACAGTTAAAATAATTTTAACACAAATACTTAAGTTATTTTGCAAAATACAGTAACGTTTTAGAGGAACGACAAAAAGTTTCGGCTTACTTCAATACTTTTAAAACATGAAAATATGACGATCTCAAAGGGTTAAAGGAAAAAGGTTGCTAATAAATTCTAAGGGAATCGACGTTTCGAATTTAATTTAAAGGGTACTTTTAAATAAATTTTGGTGTAATATGTAAATAGTCTAGTTGTTTAAGGAAATTCCTTCTCTTGAGTAATTCTTAACATTTTCTTTCTTTCTTTCTTTATTAATAAAAATGTTTAAATTCAATGTTTAAAATATTTTTACACGAATTCTTAAAGGGCTCCCTACTTTCATTACTTCACGACCAGAGAACTGAAAGTAACATGCTCAATAATAAAGGCTGTCGTTTTCTGAAGCATGTAGAATTTTGTCTATCTAAATGTCTGTACTTTGGATTGTGATGCATGTAAAAACTCCTTCTCTAGATGTTTCTTAGTTTGTAGTGCATGCTATGCAGTAATTGTGTAGATAAACAGATTTCTCTTAGTGTTCCACTTTCTAAAAATTAGTGAGTAGAACTTCAAAGAATTAAAATAGTGTATTATATAAAGTGTTGAATGGACTTTTTATTTCTTAATATTGTATTAATTCAATCATGAAAAATATCAAAAGCTTTATTTTGCCTTTCACTTAATTTAATTTAGAATATATTTAATTATAATAACTATTACCTACAAATCTAACTTTTTTTAAATGACCAAATAATATTTAAAATTAAGTAAAAATTCAAAATATTAATAAAGTGTTTAAAAAATGCAAACTATTTATTTATAATTTTTTTAATCATAAAAAATATAATAAAAAGAATGAAACCACACAATGCAAAGATGGAAGTACAGTTCCTCTAAGCTAAGATTTAGCTTATTATTTTATGGCTAAAGCTTAATCTATCACTTTCTGCTGTGCTTTCTCAAAATTACTAAATTTATTTTGTAAGTAAATTCACATTCTTTCTCCCATTCTTTTCTTCTCTTTATTTTTATTGATTTTGGTGACACCATTTGAAAGAGATAAATTTGCACTCTCTTGTAATTTATTCTAAGTTTAAAGTGTCAATTATCATAAACACATATTTATTTATCCAATTTTCTTACCAATTTAAAAAGAGTTTTAATTTTCAAATATAAAAAAGAAAAAAGAAAAATGTTTTCTTAGCATCCACTTATTAACAGTATTTTATTAAAGTTCCTTAAAGTAAACCTTTTATTAAGAAATTAAAGAAAATCTTTTAATATTATAAGAGAATATTTTACCATTATGTATCGTTTATTAATTTTTTAAAAGTTAAAATAAATACTTCAGAATTGAAAAATTATTTGTTTCTATAACAATTTTCTTATAATGAAAAATATTCACAAAAATTATATATACTTAAGGTTAGCAAAAAAATAAACAACAGCAACAAGATTAAAAAAAAAAAAAAAAAAAAAAAAAAAAGTTAGAGGGGTCATAGGTAAGAGTTCAAAGTTCCTTTGCCCTTTTTTCAGGATACTTTCAGAGATAAGAATTTCCGCCTTTTTCACCACCTGTAATTTCACGTAGAAATAGTTCTGGCATATTTATAGTAATGTACCATAGAGATGAGTTCGGGCTCTATTTTGGCAATCCGAGCCCGCCCGGGCCCGATACATTTTTGAACTGAGCTCGCCCGAGCCCGATATTGAAAGTGATACGCTATGCAACGCATACACAATAGTAAAATTAAATACCGTTTTCATTTTCAAATTAATTTTCTTATTATCAATCCTCAATTTAAATAACTCTAAATGTTATTATAACAATTTATAATGTCTGTGTCTCTGTATACATGTATATATTTATATAATATATATTTATAGTGCAGCCCATCGTTTATAATGCGCCTATCGGGGGACAAAAAAATTATCCGATTGAGTGTTATAATGAGGCCCAATATAACGAAGGAGGAAGGATTACTGTATAACACTACGACATAATATGCATCCCATTGAAAAAAAAGTTCAATTTAGAAAAGGGAAAGTCAAAGCTGCTAAGGTTTGCAAGATTATTTTGTGATTTATAACCTGTCATGACTATTATGGCATTAACTAAAGGTGCTCTCAAAATGAATATATATTTTTCTTTTTTACATTTTCCAGTTAGTGAAGAATAAAATAAACGGAACTTTTAGCTTGAATCTGAGCCCGCCCAGAGCCCGTCTCATCGCTATTGTGCCATAATTATACAGGGGTCGAGTTTTTTTTTTTTTTTTTTTTTTTAATAAAAATAGTGGTAGCAATGAATTTGAAAATTTCTTGTTCATGAGAGTGTCCTGAAAAAAGGGCGGAGAGTACGACCCCTGGACACAAGTCACCTTTTTCCATAGCTGCCAATATTTTAATTTATACCGGAGTACTTTTAGCTCCATCTTTATTTCACCCCACTTTATTTGTAGAAAAATTTTCTTCAATATATAACTTCGATAAAATAAGAAAAAATTACTTTAAAAAAATAAGTGGTACGAAATAAAGGCGAGGCTAAAATTACTCCGGAATAAATTAAAGTATTGACAGCTATGCTTTTTCATATCACTATCTTTTTTTAATAATATTTTTTCTTAATTTAATTCTCAAATAGTCAGGTTCATGATTAATGAAAGCAACATTTTTTCATAAAAAAATGTGTTATGAGAAAAGTGGGACGCTATGACCCCTGTGATTATACTATTTATTCTTCTTAAGAAATAAGTTTAAAAAGTGCCATTTTAAATGCAATCATATAAAATACAATAAATTATTATTACAATTTCAATTAATTTTAAACAAAGAGACTCCTTAAATGAAACTTACATTTTCTAGGTTATAATGACAAAAATAAATTACAATATATTTTAAACAGATATGCCAATTCTCCAAATTATTCAACCTTTTCTGACATTTTTTCTTTCTCTTTTTTTTTTTTTTTTTTTTTTTTTTCATATTCTTTAATGATAGAATTTTCAATAATAGATATGCAGAAAAAAAAAAATTACCAAAGCGGTATGAAATAATACAGAGTGTTGGCAGATCTACATATATAATCTATGAATAAGCAAAATGCATTTATATATGTTTCATTTCAAATAACGATACATTTAAATATTACATTTCTTTGAAATAATAATCATCTTTCAGTACCATGAATATTATTTATTCGAATTTCAAGAACATAAATTAAAATAACTAAGAAAATATTCTTCAAAATTGGCCATGATAATAATAATAATAATAATAATAATAATTTAACTAGTTAAGAAATAAATTCATGACTTGACACTTCAGATGTAATATTTTAATCTATATAAAAATAAGTTATTGTTATTCATTTAAGACTAGATTTAAACAAAGGCATCTTAAACTAAAATTACAATTTATATATTACATAGCCATAGCTACCAACATCCTAATTGTTATTTCATAGCGTTGTTAGTACCTGCCTTTTTACTCACATCAGTTTCTATTTATAGTATTTTTCGTCTTATCTTATCGTAATTACATTTGGAGAGAATCACTCTAAAAATTAAGTGGTGTGGTAAAAGAGGTGGGTACTATGGCAGGTGTCGTACTCTCCACCTTTTTTGTTTTTTTCAGGACACTCTCAGGGATTAGAAATTCTCTCCTTTATAATTGCCACTATTTTTATACTACAATATCTATTCTATTTAATCACGACTAATTACTGTAAATGTAACATAAAGATTTCTGCATTAAATTAGTGGTGCTAATAAAGGCAAAAATTTCTCATCACTGAAAGTGTTTTGAAAAAAAAGGCGGGGATTACGACCCCTGACTATGGAATATTAATTAGGATGTTCTTTCTTTCCGATTTATAAAAACTGGTGTTTTCTTTTGTAGAAATGTTCACCTTATTTAATCATAAAAAAACTGCTATGAAAGCTATAAAACATTTCTATAAAATAATACCGTTATCCAAAAATCGAAAACGTTGCGAGCTATGTATTGGCGAAAATAAATTAATATATATTGTAAATAACTTCTAATTATCCTAATTTCTTGCCTATAACTCGCAGATTAGATTAATCTGTTTTACATCATAAAATTTAATCTATAAACAAATTTATATCTGTCCAAGATACTAAAAACGTAATATTTTATTTAAAAAATAAGTAAATTAATCAAAAAAAATAGTTTGGTATGGATCGGATACGATATACTGACTTGCGTAGTATAAAGGAAAATTACGGTAAACAAGCGGATTTTTGTATTTCATTTCAAATGATCAAACATTTAAATATCAAAATATTTCTGAAAAAAATCATCTATTTCCATCACTAATAATATTATTTATTCGTATTTCAGGAACATATTTTGCATGTATAATGATAATGGTGGCATTCTCAGTTGTGATGACGGTCGTAGTCCTAAATTACCACCACAGAAATTCGGACACGCACGAAATGCCTGAATATGTAAGTATGAATATTTATCCTTTAAACTACCATCAAGTCATTTCAAATACATGTAAAATAGAATAATTATACAATACAGAGTTTCGAAAAATGTAAAATATTACTTTTGTTTTAACACATGTTTATTTTACAGTAAATGAATTCTACTTTTATTTTAAAAGTAATTATTTTAAATTATAAAATAATATAAATACTAATTGTTGTTATATAAAACATATTCACTTTTCAGAAAATTAAACCTCAATATTCTACTAAAAAAAAAAAAAACTTACTTTTCCAATGTAAAATAGTAACAGTTGTCATTCTTATTAAAACAGTAAATTTTTAATTATCAAACAAAATTATCTCTATTTATAAACTGATTTGTGTACACATATCTTTATATCAGTTTAATTACATAAATGTATTTTATACAGAAGAAAAAAAAAATCAACTTATCTTCATAATTTAAAGGTTTACGAAATGCATATTTTATACAATAACTTTGTAATATAAAAATTATTATGATATATTTTTTAATTAATTTAATGTTTTCAAAAAATTAATATATTTTACTAAAATTTTTAAAATAATTTTTAAAATAATTCACTCACTAAAATCGAAAATTACCGTGAAAATGTTCCATAACGTTACGTTTTTTTTTTTTTTTTTTTTTGGTTTTTTTTTTTCAGAAGTCATATTTTTAATTCAATATAGCGTAAAAACACAAAATCTGGTTTCCTTTTGTTGATTATAAAAACCATGCTTAACGATTGTTCCTTAACCCTTTCATTCCCAATTTTTTTCCCTCTATAAAACAATAAGTCTTATATTTAGTCATAAATTTATTTCAAAGGTATATATATAAATAAATATATATATATATATATATATATATATATATTTTTTTTTTTTTTTTTTAAATAGGAGTAATATTGAGTACGAATTAATATAGCTAACTAAGCAACTGAGAGGCGTTTATTTATGTTTAATATAACTACTGATGCCATTTAAATTCATAACTTTTCAATAAATAAAAATATCAAAGTTTTGGAAGAAATACGAATTGCAATTAATTTAAATACAAATTATAAACATTAAAAGATAAAATAAAAACTATTTCAAACAGATAATTTACTTAAATTGGCCCAAACATGAAATTGGTTCCGATATTATTATCAAAATGGAGTAAAATATTCTTTCAATTTTCAACAATAATAGTGAATTCATCTAAAATATATTTTTTCGGTCGGAAAATGTATATAGATTTTCATATTGTTCATTTTGAATCAACGGGAGTGTTATAAGGCAAGAGAGAAAATCTGAAATGTTATGATTCCAATTGGCCTCACGGGCAATGAAAGGATTAAAAATGTTTGTTAAGTTGAATCTAATATATATATACAAAGTTTAAAATTTAAAATAGGAGGGATTTGGACGGCAGTTGAATGCATGAATGTTGAAGCGTGTTCGACGCATAGGGGAGGAGGGAAGAAAAAGAAACAGTTTCACGAGCAAAGAGAATGAACATAAAATATTATTATATCATGAAGGAACTGTTTATTTAATTATGAGAAAGAAAATGATTAATTTATTGTAATGAAGTTAATGGCTTCTTTTTATTTTATTTTTTTAACCCCGATAACTTTTCAAAATATCAGTACGTGATGGGCAGAAATGGAAGTATTTGTCGATTGAGCATCCTCCAAAACATAAAGTTTACCAAAAAATCAGTCAGATGAAAAAAAAAGAAAAAAAAAAAAATCCCCAGACTTCTGATATTTGATATACACAAAGATAGTCCAAATTTCAAAGCATTACATTTAAATAAAATTTATTTCGTTACAAATTACTGAAATTTAAATCCTTCCAAGTCTCGAAAAATCCAAACATTTTCCCTAGACATAAATGATTTTACTGAAATATGAGATACTTCTTAAAATTTATAATAACATGTTTCGTTTTAAAATTGTTAAAATATGAAGACCATTAGTTTTGAAAAGGGATTATATACAGACCTTATGTACGATTCTGCTGAAAGCAGAGATGATGGAGTAAGAGATTAAATACTTAAAAAGGAAAAAATGAAATATTCGATATAATTTCTTATAAATGATTATGATGATTAAATTTACTTGCAGAAATTTTCAAAATATATTTAGAGCAAAAGTAATTCAATTCTGTAGCTTTTATGTCCCAAGAGAAATTACTCTGATTAAGTGCTGCAAATAAAAATTCCATTCGTTGATTTAAATATTCTAAAAGGAGTTGAGGGAACAGTAGAGATCATTTTTACATTTTATATAAAAAAATGAAGATATTGTAAATAGCATATAGGTAATGCTACAGATTATATAATACAGATTATTCTAAAATAATAAAAAATGACCATAACTTCTAAAATTCTCTAGTTCAAATAGAATATTTGGAAGGAATGAATATTTTAATATTTTATACAGATCTGCTTCGTAAATGCGAATATTCCTTAAACCATTACTTTGTTTAAACCACCTAACTTAAACCATTACCTTACATTTGTCCTTACTTAAACCTTTGCTTTGAAATGTTTTGTGTTTTAATTTTTATTGATCTAAAAACAATCTCCGTAAATGAGATCATACTGTCAGTGTCCAATATTGACAGATCTGCCAACTAGTAGAAGTTTATCGAGTAAATACATTGTCAGGAAAATAGGTATGGTTTTAATGCAAAGAATCCAAAATGTGCGGAATCGATGTGTGAGACAAGAAAGGTTAGGGTGTTCAAGTACGTCCACCTTAAATGACAGCATATGTACTAACGAAACTTTGATACGAACTGATCCTGGGTTTTAAGTGCGATCCCCTTCAGAGATGATAAGTTTTTACCAAAGAAAAAGAAATTTCATACCACTATTTAAAAATAGTAACTTTTGTGTTAAGTAACCGCAGAGTTTTATAATGTTATCCTTAAACTTTCTTACTTTTATACTTTGTGCTTCCTATTTCTGTTTTAGCTCCAGGATCCTTACTATTTTTTTGGTGTTCTTTTATGTTATTTATTCTCCTTTGGCAGTGAAATTGATTTTCAGGACATCCCAACCCGTTAGCCTTCATCCTTATGCAGAGGAAATTGCGTGATTTTGATCATAAGTGCTTCCGTCCCTCATCATTCGAAGTCGTATTAAAAAAGGATACTATTAAAAAAATTCCGGTACGAAGGTTACGGACAATCAGTAATAACTTGGCATATCTGGTGTTGCCAGATCTGGCGTATTTTTTATTCAATAACCACCAATAATTTTGAGAAGTGATATTTGTTACACTTAATAATCTAACAACCTTCGATTTTATGGTTTTCTTTCTATTGTCTTTTTGAGCTCAGAATTTGTTCCTTTCTATCTGTCCGATCGTTCATTTCCTTCCTTTTTTTATTTTTTTTTTTTTTTTATGTGTGTGTGTGTGTTGTAAGCCATCACGATCCTAACTCATTCCAGCTTCATCTTCTGGTTTGCTGAGGTGTGGGGTCACCAATGGACCCCGGGAACTCAGCACGTATCCAATTCTCGAACTGCCTTCGAAGTGACTAGGAAAATGTTACAAATAAAAGTTATTTGTGATTACTGAGTAAAAAATCCGCCAGATCTGGCAACACTGCCTCTGTCTCATAAGCATTTGAAAGGTTTCCATTACAGAGTCGATTCCCAAGTTCAAGAAGCCGTCGTTAAATGACTCCGCAACCTAGAACTTATTATTATTGTTATTATTATTTTATGACGATATCGATAGAATGGTTTTCCGATGGTTCAATTGCCTCAATAGACATTGTGGCCAGGACGGAAACTTACATGTACCAATGCCTTTCTATTTTCTATTTTTTATTTTATTTTATTTTATTTTATTTTTTTTGTCTCTTTTATTAGAAAACGAATAAATCTTTGTCGTGGTGTATAATTCGAGGAATTTTGATCGTAAAACGTT
Organism: Salticus scenicus; assembly: GCA_963930645.1. Taxonomy (NCBI): domain Eukaryota; kingdom Metazoa; phylum Arthropoda; class Arachnida; order Araneae; family Salticidae; genus Salticus; species Salticus scenicus. The sequence continues at coordinate 151,244,549 of OZ005653.1, forward strand.
TATCCCAGTTTCTTTTCTTTTCTTTTCTTTTCTTTTTTTTTTTACTTTTATTATAATAATTGTATCAAAATATTATTAGAAGGTGATAGAAAATTTATTTTTATAATTTTTTGAGAAAAAAAAAACTGTTTCTAAAGAAATATTAAGAGTTTTAAATGTAATTTTTTTTTCACTGAATTTTATATCCTGTAATAATTAAAAAACATATTCATCTCAAATTACTAGGAAATCCTGGCAGGGAAGTGGCAGGGAAGTCCGTAAAATATCTGTCATTCTTTCGGTTAAAAAGATCATTGTTCGTTGAAAAGATTATTATAGTACTTGTCACTCCAAGTATAAATATACAGTACATTTTTTTTTTTCCCACACGGGATGAAATATTTGGAAACAATGCTTTTGCAAAAATAAATAAACAAATTAATAAAATAAAACAAATTATATTATGAGAATTTCTGAAATAGTATACAATACTACACTATTACTTTTGTACTTGCTTTCCTTGTTTACCTACCATAATGATATAAATCATAATAAATCATCATAATAATAATAATCTCATGTAGCGATATTAACACTAAATGTTGCACTTTAATAAAATATTTTAGACAAAAATGAAATTATAAATACATAAAAAATATTTTAATTAAAAGTCTAAATAAATATTATCCAAACTTTAAAAAGGAATAAAATCTTGTTTTGAGTAAATTTATATTTATTATTAATATGAACTTGGAATAGTCACACTGGATAATATTTTTAAAAGGGGTACTTTTAAAGGCAAAATATAAGTATAACAAATTGCTTTTTTCTTTATAATCAGATGTCACCTTCAATGAACTATATTTTGCACTTGCGCACTGCAAATAAAGATGGCTTAAAGTAAAACATAAAAACAAATGAAAAGGCATTTAAGACACGTAAAAGTCTTAATATACAGCTCACGCATAATAGATATCTGAACTTAATACAGAAATGTGTTTGAAACACGTAAATATATGAAATTTAAAACAGCAACCTCGTCTATATTTTCAGACATTTTAGGAATTAAAACACTTGCATTATTTAGCAAATTTTTCATATGGAATCTACTTTAAGATAATTCTATTTAAACTGCTTTCCACATTCAATAAATATAATATTATTTTATGCTATAAGTAAATATTTAAAATATTAAAATAATTAATATATTTAAACTATGTTAGTTTATTAAATTAAATTTTCAAGAAATAATACTCTACAGGTGTGCATGATATTTGCATGGAATTATGTTTAATATAATTCATAAAACAACATATTCAGACGCAAAACTTATTTAGTTAAAAAAAAAAAAACTTTATATTTAAAACTTTCTTATATTAAAAGCAAAAGCATTAAGATGAACGTACAAAGTAACTTAACATCCAGGACTCCAATTTTAACATATTTTTTATGCATTTTTTAAAAATTCTGAACTTTTAGATAGAAAATTTAAGATAATTATGCATATTAACTTATAGATACCATATTAACAATAATTTTATAGCAAAAAATACGGATTTAAACATAAAATTACCTTTGTTTCACAAATACTGCATATGTTATCATGCAAATGAGTATTGACTTCGATACTAGGTTTTGTGCTCCACACCCGGTATGGGTTTAATTCCAACGTCAGGTTTAAAAAAAAAAAAAAATCTTTTAAAAATCATTAATATTTTATTTATGCTCTAGAAAATTCAAAAATCTATTTTTAACAGAAAAACAGAACAACAGACCACCTTTTTTTATTTATTAAAAAATCATAAAAATAGCGATGTTTTTAAGCCTAACATGGCAGTGTTTCTAACCTTAAAAAAGATGGCGATGTTTTAAGACATTTGCAATGTCTTAATTTCAGATACAAAAAGGTGTTTTTTTTTTTTTTTTTTTTTTTTTTTTTCAATTTAAAAAGTGACCATCCGTATGAGAAATTTTTTAATTGAATTTAAGATGTTCACGTTTACAGGGTGGTTTTTAAATCACATTATATTTTGTTTGTACAATGTAAGAATTATGATTAATTCTGTCAAACAGTTAGAGCATATCGTTCAAATATTTTAGATTATTTTGGTAATTAAAACTTTAAAAAGTTCTTTTTTGCAGTTAGTGTTCATTTAATTATAATATTTATTTATTTCTAAAAGTGGTATTGTTTTCTGATGACTGTCTAAAAATAATAATAACAATAATAATAAAAGTAATAATAATAATAAACATTTCATATAACAATTAATTTAACAAGCATGTAATTTCCTTAAATATGAACTTAAATTATTTCTTAAAAATACAATGGCTGCCAGTAAATATACTTAAAATCTCTAAGTTAAAGTAAAATCGGTAAAAAAAAAAAAAAAAAAAAAAATGAATGAATGAATGAAAAGAGTTTTATTTAGGATATTACACGGTTAATTTCAATGCCACTTTTTTTTTTTTTTTTTTTTTTTTGCAAAGTTACTTAAAGCTTATGGAAAATTTTAAATATTACGTATGAGAAAAAACAATTAAGACAATCCCATGTTACTTAATTAATAGTAACTAATTAGTTTAAAAATATTTAATTTAGTACGACAGGACTAATTTATATATTGCAATCTTGTGACTAATTATTTTGTTATTATTTTGTTATTTGCTACCCTGGCTAATAACAAGCTTGACATTTCTCACATAATAACCGTTGGCAAGGTCACCATATCTGTAAACGCAGATTAACGATTATTAAGTGAGAAATGTCGAGCTGGTTATCAGCCAGGGTGGCTTAATAGAAGAGCATCCGCACATTAAGCGGAAGGCTAGGTTCAATTCTCGGCTCTGGTATTTTTTACATAGTTGGTATAAAAAAAAAATCAACCTGATACTCCAAACTACTTAAAATGAATTTTCACAGTTGATGAGTTTATCAGTAAAATTTCTAAATATTTTAAGATAGTTTAAGAAATTAAATAGTAAAATTGAATATTGGCAGGTATCCCGACATTGCGGAAGTATGACAATGTAAAATCGCTGTCTGAAAGAAACAGTTCTGTCGTACTAAAAAATTCTCCGAAAATAAAAATCAAGTGAATCTTGTGTTTTCTTATAGTATACATATTTATATATTCAACTTAATTACATATCAGGGTATAAAATATAGTCAAAGAGATTCGCTATGAAAATTAACAGCCTATTTAATATGTACTACAAAACATTGCCATTAATGAAAAAAATATATATATTTTGTGCATAAAGCAAAACATTACTAGCCTAAAAGAGTTAAAATAAATAACTCTAAGCAGAAAATGTAATAAAATATCTTAGTATCAGTAAAAAATATTAAAATTCATTACATTATAAATTATTATGTGTAGTAATTTATCTTTTTAACGATTATTCTGAATTTGATTGTCCTTTGAACAAGTATTCTAATCTTAGATGAATGTGTATAGGTGTGTTATAAAACTTCAGATTTAGTACTGGGGTACACCAACAGGCGACTGAACGTGATTACCTTTCTAATGTAATAACCTCTAATCCTTATAATTATAAGGCTGTTTATTAAGTGACAGTCGTATCTGTATCCATATTTGCTTTAATTTTGTTTTTGAAAGCATATATTTCTGCTATTTCATTATAGATAAAAACTTTTAAACAGCTTGCTAATATAAGATTTTGCTTTAAGTTGGCAATGGTAAGTTGAGATAAGTACATAGACTTAAGATGAACAAACGTGCCCGAAAATTATTGTTCAATTCATAGATGTTTATATACCTTCCATGAACCTTGAACATAGCCTCCTAAACTAGATGCCTGTCGCGTGGCTCAGAAACGTGGCAACAGTATATCGGAAGATAGCGTCACCTGGTATAGATTGCGCGGCTTTTTTATTCAACAGTCACCAAAAAGTTTTAAAAGTAGGATTTAATACACATAAAAGTTGAATAGAATCGATGAAACGTCGATTATATATATATATATCATATATCACTTCCTAAAATTATTGGTGACATATGAATAAAAAAGTCGCGCAGTCTGTACCAGGCGGCGCTGTCTACCGCTTGAACTGTTGCCAAGTTCCCGAGCAACGCGACAGGCATCTAGTTTAGGAGGCTATGCCTTGACATTCCTTATAGGCACAGTTTATAGATTACCTAATGAATCTACCAACCCCAAACATAGTTTTAAAAATTTAAGAATTTTTTATAGAAATTTGTTTACATAATAGTTATTTTCAAATGCACTTTTCTAAAGGTAGCTGTGAGATAAAAAAAAAAAAAAAAAAGATAAACTTTGCTTTTTATCATGATATTATACTTTTTTTCCCTTTTAGATAAGCATAGAGTACATAACTAAAAGTAAATTTATTTTTAATTTTGAATATTTTATAACATTAAGAAAATATTAGAATATAACTTTTATTACAAGTAACTACATAAATGAAAAGGACTTATTATATAATTTCTATAGAAATAGCAGTAACGTAAAAATAAATAGAGTTCTGTAAAATTATCATTTCATAAGTTAGTTAAACTTCCCCTTTTTATCAAAGTATAAAGTCATATAAACTCTAAAGAAATCCTATTTTTTTTAATAGAATGCAGAAACATCATTTCTGGTCTAATTTGTCATAAAATTTTAAAATATTTTTAAGCTACAATTTTGAGAAGCAAAAATTAATTGAGATGCAATGACATTTTTAATTACAACAACAATTCACATCAATTGACTCATTCCATACATGAAAATGTTGTGCTGTATGTATATATTTGTAATATTAGAAGGAGGGTAATTTAAAAAGAGAGATAAATTTTAGTTAAGAATTGTGTGAATGCCAGTGGAATCATATCTTTCTATGTACATTTTAAACTCGCATTTAAATCGTTTACTTATCCATTTTTTGCATCGAGTTTAATGTAAAACCTAATTTCCCTTTCCATTCAAATATAAAATGACTTTCAAATATAATGGCATCGTACTGCTTTAAGTACTCTTAGAACACATTAATTAACGGAGTATATTACTGAACTAATGACAGTGGCTGTCATGTAAATACAAAAAATAATTAAATACTAAATGTTAATAGCTAACTGGAAATACTTGTTACATACATTTTGATACTCAAAATAGCCAACTAATATAGCATCTTGCAAATAACTTAAATAAAATATAGATGACAACACTTAACTGCATCTTATAAAGTACTAGTGGTTAAAATGGCTTTATTCAATTTTGAAAAGTCAAAGTGTATATATATATATATATATATATAGTATATATATATTATACTGTTAAGTATTATTATTTCTAGACACTTAAGACTAAATTAAAATAAAATTTCCTACATTGATAACTTTTAAAATATCTCGCATAATAACTCAACTCTTTGTTTGTTTCATATAATTTTTGATGGAACGAAGTTTTAAGTACGTTTTTAAAATATTTTTCGAAATTTACAGACAAGTATAACTCAGTCGCATACTAATATCATGGCTTGTCTACAATAAATAAATAAATAAATATAGCTGATATAGTAGTTTTTTTTTTTTTTTTTTTTTTTTTTTTTTTTTTTTTTATATAGTTGAATTAAAATATGGAACTACAGTTGCAACTTTTACGATTTTTGGCTACCGGAAAATTTCAATCGATATTTTTTTTATACAGTTTCGCATAGGTTCACACTAATTACGTAAAATAATAAACTTCTATTGCATTGTTCTGGTAACCAAAAAGCTTAAAATTTGACATCTATGTCATACACATTATTTACTCTGACAGAATTTCTAACTGAATTCGTTTAGGGTTTAGTGTAATTTTCGTCTTTATATTTATTTTCATTTGTATATCCTAAACTTTTCCAAAAATGATGTTAATTTTAATAATAAACATGAAAAAAAAAAAAAAAAAAAAAAAAAAAAAAGAAGAAGAAGAAGCAAAAAGTTTGGCACTTATTTTAATATAATCATTGATTAACCCATCCGTACTTAGAAATAACTCTCTCAGTCTAATAACACATTGTTTGTCACTTGTTGCATATTAGTCGCACATAAAAACGAATGTAATACTTGTTTAGTAAATAAGAATGCGTCTATACACACTAAAGCTGTAGGTCTAAATACATAAAATCTTTTATGTTTCTTTCTGTTATTGTTATATAAAATAAAATCAAAACTTTTCTCATCTACTCTAGCGTATATAGGTTATATATTATTATTATTATCATTATTATTATTTTTTTTTTAAATGCATAAATGTTTTTAGACTTTTCTTTTTGGTTAAGTGGGTGTGCACTCTTTATTCACATCCTTAAAAAATAGTACATTCAAATTTTTCATAATTTATCAATGAAAATTATTATTTAATTAATATTTAATGGTATATTTCATGAAAATCGAGCGTTTTTGAAAATCATTGGTTTTTATTTTTCCTCAATAAGCACAATTTAGCTGGAAAAAATACATCGTTAAAAGTGTACATCAGTGAAATTACGACAAAATCATAAAATGCAACATTTTATCTTGAAGTCATTTTAAAAAGTTTAAATTTTAGTCACTCTATATGTTTCAATCTAATGACTTCATTTCTATTTAACCCTTTATATCTCAAATTATTTTATTTTTGGAAAAATAGTTTGAAACTTTTTTATTATATTTCTTTATGCATGAGAATCATCACATATTAACACTTTCATGATTTTGAATTTTTGACAGTAAGGTCCATCTGTGGGCATTATTCTCCCATGTTACAATATTTCAGAACAAAATTTTCTGTATTCACATTATTAAAAATAGATATACATTATAATTATATTCTTCCTAATCAAAGTATTTGTATCCATAGTATATTTCATTGTAAAAATGTGAATATTGGTTATATATTTAAGGAATAAATAGCACACAAATTGTGAAAGAAACACCCACTGGTGGAGTTACATATTTTAAAATGACGTGAATCTACGTCAGCGGTCGCGAAAGTATTAAATTTAGCTTAAACTATACCCTAACTATAGGAAAAGCTTAAACTATACGGACTAAAGCTTAAAATATAGTTCCAATGAAATCCTGTAGTAAATTTAGGTTATACTGAGGAATTTGTTTAATGGGACTTTGAAGTTCCGGTGGGATACAATGGCATACTTGCCAACCATCTCATTTATAACCGTACAATTGTTAACGTCCTCTGAAAAAAAGTCCCTTTACTCACACCACTATATTTTTAGAGTTATTCTCTCCAAATGTTGTTACGATTAAATAAAACTAAAATTACTCTAAAAAATTATTGGTGTGAAAAAAAAAGGTGGATACTAAAAATTGTACGGTTCATAATGAGATGGTTGGCAAGTATGGAATAGGTTAACTCTTTTAAAATTAAGGAAAATTGCATATTTAAAATCTACAGCCACCGGAATTCAGAAATAAAATTAGAAGACGTGAGAAGAATGAATTATGTCACCTGTATTTAAAATTCAAAAAATTTTCTTAAGAATTCCTTAGCATTTATAAGTCGATATTACTAATTTATTCCGTAACAGTACCCGCTACTTCTTTACGCCACGTTTCATGTAGAGTAATTTTTTACTATGTGCAATTACGATTAAATAAGAAGAAAACTATCTTTTAAGACAAGTAAAGTGAAAAAAAGACGGAACTAAGAATACTCCGCAAAAAATTAGAAATATTGATAGATCTCTATATGTGCTAAAATGAGATGTATCTTGAACGGAAATACGCTCATTTTAGTGTAACACATTTTATTAGAAACTTACTGTGTTATACAGTACTTTTTTTAAACACTTTCCAACAAGGTTGAAAAGTGTTAATGACTTTGGTTTGTCTGTCTGTCTGTACGTCTGTCCTTCTGTCTGTCCGTCTATCCGCCCGTCTGTCTGCCCGCACTCTAACTCCCGTAAATATTCATGCAATTCTTGAAACTGATATATGTTATTCAAGTTCAATATCGGATGTTTCCTATTGAAAATGGAGTGAATATCTCTACTGATTTAAGTGCAGGTACACCCGAAAGTATTCCAAAGCATTCTGTTCTATGAGAGGTATTTCTATAAACCATATTTTAATACAGTTACTTTACACAAAACTTAATGAAATTGTTATTCAAGTTCACTATCGGATGTTTCCCATTGAAAATTAAATATATATAATCACTGGTTTATACACAGGGACACCCGAAATTATTCCAAAGCGTTGCTTTCTACGAAAGGTATTACAATAAACCAATTTTTAATAACTTTACTTTGCACAAATCTTAATAAAATTAAATACGTTATTCATATGCACAAAGGAATGCTTTCCATAGAATAAAGTATGATTATTATTAGATTAACAGGCTACACAAAAACATTCAGTTATATTAAAGCGTATTATTGGAAATTTGTTGGAATTGGATTTTCGGTTATATTAAACATTTATATCACTTTCCAAATGTTTTTAACACTTTCCAACCAGGATGAAAAATGTTATACTCGGTTTGTCTGTCTGTTTATCCGTCTGTTTGTCAATTTGTGTCTGCACTTTAACTGCAGTAAATATTCATGGAATTTCTTGAAACTGATACGTGTTATTTATGTTCACTATCCCATGTTCCTTATTGAAAATGGAGGAAATAGCTTTACTGGCTTGTGCATAGGGATACCCAAAACTATTCTAATGCATTGTGTTCTATGAGAAGTATTTCTGTAAACCAAATTTAATAACTTTACTTTTCACAAATCTTAATGAAATTGAAATGTGCTATTCATATGCACAAAAGAATGCTTTCTACATAAAGTAGTATGATTAGCATTAAATTTACAGGGTCATACAAAAACATTCAGTTACACTGAGGTCTTTTATTGGAAATTTGCTGTGTATTTTCGCTTTCAGTAATCTATTTAACACTTTTTCACAAATTTTAAGTCTGAATAGGATTTCAATTTGAGTATCTATCTATGCGACTTTCCATCTGTCTATGTGTCCGTCTGCCCGTCTCTCGGCGTCCGTAAATATTTTCAGAATTAATATATTTACATATATATGTTATTCAATTTCATTATGAAATGTTCCCTATTTAAAATGGCATTTATAGGTCCTGTGCAACTGGTTTGTGTACAGGTACACCCCAAAAAATGCCAATGCATTGCATTTTATTTTTGACAGTTTTATAAATTACATTTAAAGAACTGTCTACTGTAAAAATCATAAAGAGATTTGCATTTATTGTTAATGTGCTAAAATATTATTTTTTATAGAATATGATCTTGTTAACCTTCATATTTACAGAGCTACACTAAAATATTCAGATACATTAAGGGCTGCAATTAGAAACTAAGGGCTACGTTTTCTTTTGTGTTAAGCATTTTTAACACTTTCTAACAATGCTTAAGAATGATTAGGAATTCAATTAGTCCATTTATAGGTCTTTCAGAACTACTGTTTGGCCGTTGAGTGATCGGTACGCAAAGAAAACTTAAAGTTATACGAAACAACAATTAAGTACAGTCAGAGCCCGATTAAGGGGGAAGCACACATTATTTATACTTACACCGTTATTTTTTAACAAATACTTTCCTCCTATAATAAACAGAAAATTCTCATTAAAAATTATTTTAAAAGAATTCTGGTGTCTAATAACGGTGAGTAAATTGGATTGTTTTACACCGTTCATTTTCTATAAAAAATATTTCCTTGTCAAAGCGTGGAATTTCTATGCCATGAAGTAAAAAATAATTGTAAAAATATTCCGGTGAGAGCGGAGATAATGTGTGCTTCCCCCTTAATGAGGCTCTGAGTACAGTTGGAAAGTGTTAATAATCAATGCGTACCGCATGGTCTTTCGTTCTTGCTTAATATTTAAGATAACCATTAACGCAAGTAGGATGGGGACATTGGCACTCGAAAATACTATTCTCCTCTTGAACTCTCACAATGTTTTCGCACATTGAACGACGATCAGTGTGCAGAGGTTTCTACTTCAAGACGGAACATTAACACTTTAATCCCAATAAATATGATAAAAATTACTGAAAATAAAATACTAGTTTTTGAATCTGTCTTGAAACATAAACCGTAGATACTAACATTTTAATCTATTCCGAAGTATTTTTAGCTCCACCTTTATTTCGCACCACTTTATTTATAGAAAATTTTACTCCAATATATATCTTCGAAAAAATAAGAAAATATTACTCTAAAAAAATTTGACGATGATCTTCTCACAAAACGGCTGTCAGAATTGTGACTGGATTTGATTCTCTTCTTGCCGCGTTGGTTGCCAAGGGGCATTCCCTCGTTTGTATCAGAACAGTTGCTCTCTGAATTTTACAATGACTAACACTTGATTATTTTATCATAGTTAAAACCGATTCCGCTAAGCAAATTAATACCATTTTAAAAACATGAAGATTTTCTTTTTTTTTCCTTTTGAGAATAAGACGTTTAAAAGGAAAAAAAAATCTAAATGCAAGATTGATGCTACAGATGCCAACGTGTTAATTTATTCCGGAGTATTTTTAGCCCCGCCTTTTTTTTTTTACACCATTTACTTTTTAAGGATAAAATTTTCTTATTTTATTCGAGTTATATATTGGAGAACATTTTTCTATGAATAAAGTTGTGCGAAATAAAGGCGGGGTTAAAAATACTCCGAAATAAATTAAGATATTGACATCTATGGAGCAATATATTATCCAATATACTTCTATTTGTAACTTTTCAAGAAAAATCAAAAGTTTAAATCATACAACATCCTTTTGTTTACAAGCAATAGAGGAACTTTTTCGAGAATTACAGGCTGATTTTCACATGATATACATTTTTTTTTCTAGCTAATAGTAATACTAATAAAAAATTCGCCTCTGCTTTCTTTATTTTTATTTTTATTTATTTTGGTCTTTTTTTTTCAAATTTCTTGAACGTTAAAGGACAAAATTTCACAATCATATTATTGTACCAAAGAATAATTTTCTGTATCATATTTTCATAGAATGAGCTTTAAATTAATAAATAACAAGTGATTGTGTGGCAAAACCGGAAAATCTCTACCACTCATTTCCATGTTTACGCGAAGTGGCGGATGTAGCAGTTAAAATGTATCAAATTAAAAATAAAATAAAATAAAGTAAAAATTAGAAGCGCATATATTATTTAAAAAATTGCTTTAATTAAAATAAAATAGCAAAATTTAAAATTCAATCAAATTTGAGAAAGAATTAATAGGAATTACAATATTTAGTGATTACTATCTTTAGTTAACAATTTCGTATTACCTAAATTTGCGTCTCTGGACAGTTGAATTTTATTTTTGTATAGTGTTAATAACAAGCAAATTACTTTGAAATCTCCACTGCACGTAATATCTATAGGACATATACCGGCAATTACGTACACACCAATAAAATAACTTTTATAAATTTAATGAACTTTCAACATTCAGATAAAGAAGCAAAATTTAAAAAACATAATTAACAAATATAATTATGAATGTAACTTTTTATAAATGAATTAATGTAAGTATACAGTTAGTAAAAAATATGAATGCAATATTCTTTGCTTGAATATGATATATAAATCACGGTACGTAAGTGTGATTTCATATTATATTAATATTAATGTCATGTTTAATAATATTTATAATTAATTGCTATCCAAAAGTCTGTACATAAACATATACATCTTTAATTAATATTAATATAGTCTTTAATAATATTTATAATTAATATTAGTAATTAAACATTATTTAGAAATCTTCATATGAAACGTACACATCTTTAAAATTAATTATTACAACTACAATAACGCACTCGTTAAATAATTTAATATATACATTTATGAAATTTAAAGAAAATAATACATCAAAATATTAAAAAAGAAAAAAAAATCATTTTATTTGAATTCAGTAGCGTTGATTTTATTTGAAAAGTAATCCATGTTTTTATACTAGTGCTTAAGGTGGCAATTTGCACTTATAGATGCGCCTTAAAATATTCTCTTAAATATTCTTCAAATATTCTCTTAATTTAATGTACAAATACATTCTATCAATTTAAAACACTTTTTACGCACCCCCCACTGTTTTACTTTCCGAACATACATATGCAAAGAACCATGTTGCGAAATGTGACGTATTTTTTATTCAATAATCAGTAATAATTTTGAAAAGTGATATTTGATATATATAATAGAGTTTTGGGAGTTTAGGATGGGATGGTTAGGAGGCACTGTGACAGAGTCACGTATCATCCGATACATAAGAGTGGAAGCTAACGGAGTGTGAGTCCCGAATTACAATTTCACTGCAATGGAGAGAACGGAGGGGGACATAAAAGAAACAATAAATAATAAAAAGGGAATTTTAGAGCTTATGGAAAAGGAAACACAAATGTAAAAATGAGTAGAAAGAATAAGGACAGCATTACAAAACTACAAGGAAGATTAGGGATAGTAAGAATATTTTTGATTTTTATAAGAGCAAAATTAAAAAAATTTGCTTGGTATTTTAAAACGCATTATTATTATTATTATTATTATTATTATTAACACAAGGACAAAAAACAGACTAACAAGAACAGGGTATAATCTCCGAAGAGAAATCAAGGTTAAAAGGAGATGGAAAAGCAAAAAGGCATACAAACAAAACACATAAAAGATTAAAGGTAGGAGTTAAGACAGAGGCCCGCTTTGGGTCTGCGTCTATTACAAGGATCATTAAGGTCATATGTTGCGAAAGTGTCTAAGCAGGGTTATCTAAGCTTTCTAGTGCCAAATGAAATTGAATATTTAAATATAGGATGAAATCGTTAAGTTTAGGAGTTTTTATTTCTTCATAAATATGAAATTTTCTAACGTACCAAGGAATAGCAAGAATTTGCTGAATAGTAGAATTTTGAGCCCTAATGATCAACTTGATAAACAATTATATTAATCTTAGAAGAGATTAAGCAAAAGTTACCATTAAAATTATTGGTGATTATTCAATAAAATATTCACCAGATCTGGACACTGGTAAGGAAAGTATTCCAATTATGTCAAAAATCCGACTTTGAGAATTCGGTGTTTCTATACGTTTTGAGGTAACCTGAATTCATTTTTACTATTTTTACAATAATGTATGTATGTGTGTATGTATGTGTGTGAGTGAACACAATATCGCCTGAACGCTTTGTTCGAATGAGCTGAAAATTGGTACGTTTGTTATAGATCACCATAGCTCAAACCCTAAAGATTTTGGTAAATCTAGGACTTCTAGTTTTTTTACAGGGACACAAAGAAAAATTCTTTATCATTATAGCTTATGGGTCGAAATTTTTTAGTGTACGACAGCGTCTAAACCCCTTATTCCTCTGTGTTGAAAATGTATACACATATTATAAAGTACCGTCGCACAAACTGTATTGATTTTGGGGAATCTATCACTTATAGTTTTTTTGCAGGGACACAAAGAAAAATCCTTTATCATTATGGCTTATGAGCCCAAATTTTTAAAAGCACGATAGCGTTTTAACTAGTTATTCGACTGAGCTGAAAATTTATACTCATATTATATGTCACAGTCGCACAAACTGTACTGATTTTGGTGAACCTAGCCCTCATAGTTGTTTTACAGGAACACAAAGAAAAATTCTTATCATTATGGCATATGGGCTCAAATGATTTAAAGTGCAATAGCGGAATATTAAGCAATGGCAAACCCGGTAACATTTTTAATTTATTCCGGAGTACTTTTTGCCCCGCCTTTTTTTCACACCAGTGTGATTTTAGAGAAATTTTCTCCAATATATAATTAATCATGAAATAAGAGGAAAAAAGCCGTTAAAATATACTGGTGTGGAAAAAGGGCGTGTCTAATAGTACTCTGGAATAAATTATAAATATTACCAGGTATGCAATATGGGAAAATACTCAAAACCCGAATTATAATTTCCCCTTTTGTTTATTTAACGACTTGCCTTGCTCCAGTTTATTTATACAACCGTTAATTACTTATCATTATTACGTTGTCACCGTTAATTTGGAATGTCGAGTAAAGTCACTTCAGCTTTTTTTTTTTTTTTTTTTTTTTTTTTTTTGTTAGTGTTAAGATTAAGAACATCTAACTACCGGAGGGTAATTTCGCCTGTTTTTTTTTTTTTTTTTTTTTTTTTTTTACTATAAATTTTAATTTTTATCAAAATATTTTACTACAAATTAATATCTATTTATCCTTAAATTTGTTTTAAATGCAAATCTTGAAAATTTTCTTCTTTATACGAAAGAAAAAAAAAAAAAAAAAAAAAAAGTTCACAGAGCTCCGACATACAGCTGAAAAATAAATCTTTCGCCATCGTAAAAAAAGATGAAAAGTATGCTTTTTATGAATTACGTTTGAAATTTTACCCAAAGAGAATAATTTTCTTGGGCTATTTAAAACCACATTTCAAAATATTAATTTATCAAAAGTATACACATTCATAACTTTAATAGTACTCATGAGAGAAATTAAATAAAAATTTTCATTGAAAGGAATTGAGTAACTTTAGATGTACGAAGATCCATGTAACTCTACCTATAAAAGAGTACCCGTATCTTTATTTAAAATGAAATTTGAAATAAATTCTCAAATATATACTAAATATCCCTAAAATTAAATTAACGTATCTTAAGGTAATTTCAAGTTATCAAAAAATGCTTTCAATATCATAGTTAAATGCGTAATTAAAACGTCAAATATCTGAAAAAAGAGAAGCAGTGTAATATTTACCTCTTAAGTGCCATCGGTGTATATATTCACCAATAGTATTTACCGCCTCGATTATTCAGAATAGAATTTAATAGTTGCACGAATTGCGTAAAATCATTTTGTAAAATAATGTACCGGCTAAAAGGGACGCCAAAGTCCCCAAATAATAAAATATTAACAGTTCTCATAAATTATCATTTCTCACCGTGCTTTTTTATGTGGTTATGAATCTTAACTATGTTCTTCGCCTCACAAACAAGTTACTAAATAGAGTTATACATCATCCTATATACATATATATGTAGAGAGAGTTTCAGAACACTTGGTAAAAATTGAAAAGGTAGTAGAAGAACACATCAATTTCTGTCATCCAAAGCATAGTTGCAACGCGAGTAGCGAGCCGCTTGATGACGTTTCTATTTGAATGCAATGGAGATTGCGTTAAATCTGACGAATTAACTTCAGAGATCTGTTTAACAGAGGTACCGATTTAATTGCTGAAACGTCTCCTAGTCTGGCACGCGTCTTGTCTGGAAACGCTCTCGGTAAAACCTTTAGACTTTTGGGAATGGCCGTCTACAGCACCATAAATAAAATGCAAGTACGCCTGTTCCTAATTTGTAAAATCAGCCATTCCTTTATCAATCCTCGACATAAATGATAAAAATTAATTTAAAAAAAAGGAGAAAGAAAGAAACAGCTTTGAGTTTTAATTTATTCGCATACTTAGGAAATTAAATATCTAAAATATTGCTGTGATTCAGCCAGCAATTTTTATTTTAATAGAAGGTGCTCTTTAATTTGAATCAGCTGGTATTTCTTTTTCTTTTTTTTTTTTTTTTTTTCATTTACCCGATACCGGGTTCGAAACCGGTTATGGAATGGATGTTCATAGTGATTTGAAATCAACTGTGAGCCATAGGTCCCTGTTTAATGAGCCTAGAAAAAAAAAAAAAAAGAGCGTAGAGCGACTCCCCAAACTCAAACTGAAAAGCCTTGAATTTTAAGCAAAATCACAAATGTAAGCTAATTAATTTATATTACAAACTTTAATATACAGTAACCGCCGTTTAAAAAAATCACTGGTTAATAAAATCAGCCGCTTAATCTGATCAAATTGCCCGGACAGGAATCAAATCAATAGAAACTACTTTTAAAGCCGCCGCTTAATAAAATCAACATCACCGGTTAATAAACTCAAAAATATCTCCTCAGAAGCCAAAAATATCATTTCTGCACACTAAAAATATTTTTTTTTATTTGCATTGTGATTTTTTTTTTTTTAATAGAAAAAGAAATCAAAGCACGACAAACCCTCCGTTATCACTGATTGTCGAAGATTTCACACATGCAGGACAGTTACAAATTAAACACGCCCCATAACATATTTCCGTAACAATTTCAAGAAGCTATTCTTCAAAGCACAGTAATAAGTTACGAATTTGATTTTAAACGATTTTTTTTTTCTAATTATTAGAAGGTAATTTCTAGTTCTTATTTTGAAATTACTATAATTCATGAGGTTTAAACGGAAAGATTTTAAATTTATAAGAACAGTCTGAACTTTTGGTAAAATAATGATGATTTTCCTCTAAAGGAGAGCGCATGGGAACATGGAATGCGTTTAATTTACTTATATCGAAAGAACAATTAATTAATTATCTATCAAAAATTAATTAATATTGTTTACTAATTCCATTATTCGTTAACATTTGAAGTTTCTTTCCAAATTCAGGGAAGTAATACATTTTCCTTAAGTGCAGGAACGTTCGCCGGATTTAAAAATCAGCCGCTTAATAAAATCACTTTGACTCAGAACGAATGTGATTTTAATAAGCGGCGGGAACTGTATACTATAACCATAAAACCATAAATATATACTACAAACTTTATCTGAGAATTTCCATATAGTTTGCTTTTAAGTGAAAAGTTCGACATGAACATGAGTACTTTAGAGTACATGCAAATGGTCGCAAACAACGCTTACTTCCATCGAAATTATAGAAAAGGTAAATTTTCCGAAAATAAAAAATATAAGTGAAAAGTAGTCTATAGTATTATTACATTTTTTTTTTTTTTTTTTTTTTTTACGATACGTTTTTTTTTTTTTTTTTTTTTTGTTGTTGTTGTTGTCGTGCAAGTATTCAGCATTATAAATATACAAAACAATTACAAATAAAATTTGGAAAACGAAAACCTCTACAATATTAAGATTGTTAATATTAACAAAAAGTTTACAAGGCAGAAACATTGTGTACTTTTAAGTAGTCATTGGTCTTGCGGAAAAGATAGGAACTTTAATTAAAAAAAGTTATTAATAAACTACTAATTACTTTATTATTGAAAGAATTACTTGACATATGCTGACAAAACTGAAATATTTAATAGTTAATGTTCATAATATAATTTAACGTATTATTTGCTTACCGATATTTCTAAGCATCTAAATCTTTAAGGTTTTAAATATCATTTAAAGCAAATTGTAACATTTTTAATACATGGTCCATAAATACATGTTTCTTTGTGAATTAAAAAATTTAATCTGGTATAATTAGAATATTTTTATGCATTAGTAATATATCGGCAAAATTCATTATTTTACAATTGTAATTTCCAGCGCATAATATGCTTGTTAGAAAAATCTGGTTATACCAGAAATTTTAATTAGCATGCAATATCTTAATTATATATGGGACTTCTTTGTACAAATATAGCTTTTCCTGCTATATAAAATTTTTGGTATAAAACTTTTTTTATCTAAACTTCAGATTTTATACAAGAATTTTTGTTATTTATTACTAGACCAATACTGAATAAAACGCAGTTAGATGGACTGCTTTGGTTATTAAATTTACATTCAAATTGACATACCCTCCCCCCTCCGTCTTTTTAGCGTTAAATTTTTAACTCCAATATAAGAAAATATAATTTTAAATAAGTTAATGGTTAAAACAGTTTTTCTAAAAAGAAATTTTTCATCAGAGAAACTATTCAATAAGGGCTTAGAAACGTGTTATAGGGAAGCAAATAATTTTAATTTAATTTATTAGCAGAAATAGCTTGAAGGAAAGAGAGTTAAAAAAAAAAAAAACTTCACTTGAGTGGAATCTTAAGGAACAAAAAACGAGCTGCTGCTTTTCGTGAGTAGAAAAAAAAATAAATAAAAAGCTCTCAACATTATAAAAATCTTTTCAAAAATCTAAATCTTTCTCATAGCCTTCGGATATGTTAAGAGGAAGATCTTTTTCTGTTTATTTTTATAATAAAGGAAAAAGATAAAAAGATAAACAAAGGTGTTCTAGGGTGATACCTAAAGCTCTTTACGTAACGGAAAAAAAAAAGTTTTATTGTCAAAAAAAAAAAAAAAGATAAACTACTCTTTTTTTATGATTTTAAATTACATTTTAGTATTGAGAAGAAATAGGTACGTATTTAATTAATTTCTTTATTTACATTTTGTGCTACATATAATCATCGTGTTGATTTTAAATGTACCTATTTTTATTTCGCCACTTACTGTTCTTTTTTAAATGTATTAACTGTTTTCTTTATAATTTTTTTTAAATTTATAATTAAAAAATACACTCTGTGATTTAAACAATAAATGTCACAAATACTTGTCCTTTCTCTCCAAAATACTCTTTCCTGAAGCGTATGATTTAGTCAAATGAACTACAAAAGCCAAATAACCAAAAAAATACATTTAAAAAAAAACTTTTTATATTTTGACTTGTATAGATTAGCTGTACTTGTATAGATTAGCTGTAAAAGTATTTTGGTACAAGGTATATTTTTGTAAACATTATAAGGTATTTTTTATTTTATGTAATGAAATGACTATTAATGCAAATTAAATTTATAAATACTGTTTGATGGAAATACCCAGGTTTTTGTTTTTATTGCAGAGCTGCCAACCTAATCCGGCAAATTGTTAGTACCGCCCTTTTTCCTACACCACTTAATTTTTACAGTATTTGTTTTCTTCATTCATCTTAAATATATTTGAAGAGAATTACTCTAAAAACTAAGTGGTGTAGGAAATGGGCGGTACTAACAGTTTGCCGGATTTGGTTGGCAGCTCTGTTATTGGGTGTGTTTACATGCTTAACAAATAATCTTGTTGACTATATGGTTAATATAATTTTTTTTATTTTTTATTCAAGGATACGACTGTTCGTATGTGTATGTGATGTACGAAACCCTGAATCAATTTCCTTTTTAACTTTCTATATACATTTTATTTATTGTAAAATATATCAGAACAACATTTTATTATGCACATTTTAGAAAATTTACAGATATTATTACTTTTTAGTTTTGTTTATTTATCTCGGGATTTATTCATTGATGTTATTTAAATATAATTATATAATATGTACATTTTTTATATGACTGTTATGTAAAAAAGGAAAGTTTCTTAAAACCATGATTTTCTTAAATAGCTGTGGTGCGCAACTGTTTCCATCGAAACCGTATTACTACAAAATATAAAGTTTACGACATTATTGACTTCTAATAATACATAATTATTTCTACAGTACTGGAAGCATCCCTGGTAATATTTATAATTTATTCCAGGGTACTGTTAGCACCGCTCTTTTTTCCCACCGGTATATTTTAAGAGTGTTTTTCTTCTTATTTAAAAGTTATTATATATTGAAGAAAATTTGTCTGAAATCTGACTGGTGTCAAAACAAAGGGTGGAGCTAACAATGCTCCGAAATAAATTACAAATGTTACCAAGTCATAGTTCGTACAGTCCTTGAATTTCCTTAATTTTCTGCAACTTAAAAGGACATTAAAATCTGAAAAACTTAAAAGGAAACTTAAAAATACTAGCGGGAAAGTTCTTGAAAATAAAAGCGTCGCCATACGAACCATGCAAACATGATTGAAAGAAACTATTTTCAATTTCTTATCTACAATAATAAAGTAACTAAACAGTTGTGAAAACTATTTTCCCCTATATATGCTTGTGAAAAAAAGAAATTAAAATTTCTTGTTTTTCCCTACAATTTGACAATATATTTTTGGTTTTCCTTTATACATGTTTAAAAGCATGATCTTCCAAGATTTGGTAACAATTCCTTACCATGCATTTTACGAAAATTCCATAAAAATGTGTTTTCCATTTCTTTATATCTTGATGTGTTTTCCTGTGCTGAATGTTACGATATGTTTTATTGATGTTTCCTTTCGGGTCATGAGCTGTTGTGTTCTGTCTTATCTGTAATTGTACCACGTTAGTCTGTTAAATTAGAAAAATGAATGGCATTCTACTTCTTCTCTGTGTATCTATCTATTTGTCTACACCCAAAAGTGTGCCTTCTATTTCCTCTTCTTCTCGACGTATATCGTTTAATAACGCTTATAACAGATGAACCGAGAATCACTGGAGATAAAAATGGTGAGTGTAACTTTTTAATATTATAATTATTTATTATTTTTCTTAAATGTTGCTTGCTGTGCGCTTAAATTTGCATGTAATACGTATACATTTCATCCTACGACGCATGACTAATGTCCCCCTTTGCATGTTACGTATTTCACCTAAAATGTTCTCCAATTTAGATGTTTAGTAGTGAAAACGCTGACATTGTTACGTTTAATAAAAATCTTCATGAAAAATTAATTTCAAAATTAATTATGAAAATTATGTCTGTAATCATCTGATTTTTATTTATTTATTTATTTTATTTATAAATATTATAGCAAAAATTATTAAAAACGTTTTAATATTCATTCTTAACATAGCTGCCAATCGTTACGACTTTTCTACACCGGTATTTTTCTGCTTATTTATTCATAGAAAACAGCTACAGAATATTTAAAAAAAATTCTATAAAAGGATACCGGTGTCAAAGAATCGTAACTGTTGACAGCTATGTCTTAGTATATCAACAATGACTGTAATGTTCTCATACTACTCGCGGTTATGAAAAATCAGTTTTACTCAAACAAATACGACTAGCATATATTCGTATGAATAATTTTTTGGAGGAATAGTTTATTGTACAATATGAGATTTCTTTTATAAAATTTATTAATTTTACTGCAGATTTTACGCAGCAACTTACGGTAGAATATTTAGAGATGAGTATCATAGCTGTAAAATAAATAAAAAAGAATTATTCATGAAAAAAGGATGATTTTTAGTTTATTATGTCCATTTTTAACACATTGTTTCTGAATCTGATAAAATTACGTTCTTAACCCCCTTCTTTAGGGTAGCTTCTAAAACAATACATTATTTGAAAGCAAGATTTTACATATTAGTGCAAGGATGAAACATTGGCTCAGAACTCCTACCACTATTAAAGAAATAAAATTTTGTTCTTGTTATATCAACGATTTTAGAAATACATATTTTTTATTTATTTATTTTTTTTTTTTTTAAGAAATAGTAGTATGGTTTCTGCGCCAATGTTCCATCCTTGTTCGTGTGTTCGTGTTTACATTCTTAACTGCAACCGATGTGTATGACAATGACATATACCGAATCGATTGCTGAAGGTAAAATTTTGATGATTTAAATCGAATACTAAAAATTCTTTTTATAATATAATAACGTTTTACAGGATTGTCATAATTTGAGGCATACTCATAAAAACAGGAAAATATCACGTCGTAAAAGTGCTAATATAAAAGGCATGTACAAACTTTGATCATTCTCATTTTTTTTTTTTTTTTTTTTTTTTTTACTTAAATAAAAACGTAAATTTTATTCTAAATCGAATTAAAAAAGTATTGCTCCTAACGATTAATATTATTCTTAAATATCCAACAGATTTTTCAAATTTGTTTGGAAGTTTATAAGTTTAAGCTCAAGACAACATTTATATTAGAAACAAAATTATTTATAAATATTTTATCTAATATATTAATATTTTGCGTTTTATCGATTTTAAAATTACTCATTTCAAAAATACTAAGTTAGATTACACTGTTTTTCTTTTCTTTAAATGCAAAGTAAAAAAAAAAGCTATTAAAACAATCTTTTTTTTTTAAAAAAAAAAAAAAAAAAAAAAAAACTATTAAGAAATGGAAAAAATATTTTGGTGGGAATTTCATATATTTCTTAAAAAGGATGTTTTAAATTCTCATTCAAATATTGAAATTTGTATTTTTTCTATTTAAGGAATGAAATAAATAAAACTTATTTTTTCGAAAATTTACTGTCAAAATTTCTAATAAACATTCTAAACCGGAGACCATTTTAATGCATGTAATTGAATTTGCAAGAAGCATGCTGCTTGCTTAACTGTAAATTTATATTCGAAATATCCTTTTAAAATTTTCGCAGTTTTACTTTAACAATTTTTCACATGAAAATTTAAAAAAACTTTGTTGAGAAAAATCCATAGTATAAAAATGTGTACAAGTAGAATCGCAGTAAATGTGTATTAAATTATTCAATGCAATTCATTTGTATATATTGGTATAATTAAGTATATATCAAAATAAGTGAAATACTTTTTTACATATTCTTAAGTACATGAACATTTCAAACGATATTTTTGCGGGTTCCTCAACGGTATAATGATAAATATGTATTAAATTAAGAAATGATTCTTTTAGGTCTGAACCTAAATGCTTATTATTAATTATAAACAGAAAATCATTAACTAAAACTTAAAATATAAAAAATTCTTTGACTTTAATAGCGAATTCAAATTGTTTTATTTCTTTAGTTCAGTGCATTCTTTTTATTAATGATTATTCGAATAAATGAACCAACAAGAATAGTAAATATGTATATCATGAACCAAGTATTAGGTTGATTCATAAATAATTTCTGATGCAGTTAAAATAGAATACACACCAATAACACTATACAACGAATATTTAGGTATTACTTCCTGCCGAAGAATAAGCCCCTCCCACATTTATCTTGTTACGTCTTTGTAGGTGGAGTCTTAAATAACTTCCTTTGTTTTTAACTTCCTTTTGTCCACGCATTTATTTTGCATTCATTTAGTTATAAAATTATATCAATTTGTTATGTATTCACCATTTTTATGTATGACATTTTCCCATCTTCTTGGCAGTTTATATATTCCTTTCTTGTAAAAGGTGGTTGGTTTCGATTGGAAGAAATTTTCAACAGCCTGTCTGACTTATTCTTCAGATTTGAACGTTTTTCCTTTCAAAAAGTTTTGTAAGAAACAGAAAATGTGAAAATCTGTCGGGGCAAGGTTCGGAAAGTAAGGTGGGTGCGGTAAAACATACCATCCGAGCTCTAGAATTTTTCCTGAGTCACTCTTGCTGTATGTAATTTTGCATTATCATGTAAAATAATGACGTTTTTGCTATTGGCGAGTGTGGGACGTTTTTCATGAAGTTTCTCTTTCACTCTTTAAAGTTGCTGAGAATGTATGTGTGCAGTAATTGCTAAATTTGACTTTAATAACTCGTGATGGATTACTCCTCGACAATCCCACCATACACACAATAAAATCATGGATGTCAGCTTTCGAATCTAATAAGGATTTTTGTTCCTCATCAAGCCACTGTCTTTTACAGATTATATTCTCATACGTAATCCATTTTTCATCGCCAGTTATTATTCTATCTAAAAAATGCTTTGACCATTGGTTCAATGCAAGTAACGCCCAAACACACTACATGATGGATGCAGGGGGAGGAGCTTATGTTTGAAGCTTTATATTCATCGAATAATGTTTCTGGTGTAAATTTTAACTAAACTGCATCGGAAATTAATTATGAATCAACCTAATAATTTGTTAATAAATAGAAATGAACATTTTATGGAATTTACAATTCTTTTTTTTTTTCCTCTTAATGAATTTTCTGTTCTTTAAAGTAATGAGATTTTAATCATAATTTTTACTCATTATTTTGATACACTTTTGAAAGTAATGTTTAAATTCAAAATAAATGGTTCTAAATTACTTGTATTGAATCTTTTTTAGAAATTTTGTAAGTCAAGTTTAAATCGTAATAATTTAATAGCTAAATTGGGATAACGTAATAGTTAAAGTCGTGATAAAATTAATAATTAACATTTCTAAAAGTGAAACCAGGAATGAAAGAGTTCCTCTTTTTTTTCCCTCCAATATTTGTCTACAAACATTTCTAACCGTTAAAATCGTAAAACTAACTGTAAAACTATAATAAAGGTTTCTGTATAGAAATTCTGGTGGAAGAAAAAGAGGAACTTTTTCATCCCTGGGTAAAACACAATGCCCCATGTTTATTAGTTGCTCCTAAATTAGCGACATTTTGGGGGAAAGCTTAAATTTATTTTTAACAATGTAATATTGGTTAAAACAATATTTGGCATATTTTAGAATTCTGTTCTATTAGAATTTAGTTTTACTTCCTTTAACAAATATAATTCTCTAGGTTTTTATGTTATTAATATATATGATAAAATTTAACTTCCTCTACATTTATCTAAACTTTTTAATATTCTACGAAACCATATTTTAAAGTAATGATCTAGATATTGAGTATAAAAAGATAACTTGGATTTTGTTAAATATTGGTGGAAAATATTTGTTATTAATAATTAATCGAAACAATGTTTAAATACAGCTAATTGCTTAAACATAAATAGAACTGGTTCTGAAAATCTGTCTTTAAATATATACCGATAGCTTACATAAGTAACTAGGAAAAAAAAAGTCTTTCTAACTTCATTTTGTAAATTAATTAATTTATTTCCCACTTAAGCATTATTTACGTATGCCTCATTTCTAAAAATTAGTATTTAAAATATATAAAGTTTTAAAAAAGAAGGGAAAGTATATTTTCCATCAGCATATTTTTATAGATGAAAATTAAAGAAATGCAATAATGACCAATGTCGTATATATATAATAAAAAATTAATAATAATTTTGTAGAGAGATATTTATTTATTTTCTTACTAGTTTAATATATATGTCCTCATTTTCATAATTTTAGACTTTTAGATTATGTTTAATTATACACTAAGTAACCATAAAAAAAAAAAAAAAAAAAAAAAAAAAAGTATGAAGTTTTAAGAATATAATTTTAAATTAATATTTTATGTATAATATTAATTGAATTTTATTAGTCAATTTATATACAGGTATGAATAAAAATAAAAAGTGCATTATTTGTGATTTATTTGCCAACGTTTCATATAATCATACTAATAATAATTTCAATTTAAATAATTTCAAATATACTAATGCCTCTAAATTAACATAGAAATTACTAAATTGTTAAGGAAGTAGATAATTATCGATGGCTGAAAATTTTACGTTCATTTTGATGTAATTGCATTACATTCTAGAACAGATAGAATGGCGAATAATTATATATTAAAAAATACACCATTATTGTTCACACCATTTTTAGAATTCCACGAAATTGTTTGAATGACTAGAATGGTCAGCACATGCTGGTTTCGATCATGAAACGTTTCGACTGTCAGCTTCGAGAATAGAACTTCTCAGACACTGGTGGGACTTTGAAGCAAAATAAGTTCAATATCAAGCAAGATCCAGTAGAGTAATGGTGCAGCATGTGCGTCAATTTTTGGTCCTGGTATTAATGTTGTTTATTTGGTTTATAGGAAATATAAAGAATTGAACATATACAGTTTTAGAACGTAAGTATGGTTTGAGGATTAGGACTATATGGGGAACAACGTATATCATGTTCAGTATGGTTGTTAATTAGATTCTGAATTGGATTTATTATGCATTAGGTTATTAGCCACCGAAAGAATATTTAAGATGCAATAATATATAGATTATATCTTTTAAGATGAAATTAAGTTTTTTTTCACTTTATTTATTTATTTATTTAATTTATTTATTTTTAATAAACGACGAAGAAACAAGCACAAATGAGTTTTACCAATAAAAGATGGATGCTTGTATGAAGACTAAGGTATCTTTCAAAACAAATCTGCTGTCTGTTGTTTCCAGAAATAATTGAATATTTCAATAAGATTTTGGTTTTCTCCAAATCAAAGTTTTGGAGCCGTTTGCGTTTATTTTACTGATGCATTATTAGTTTTCGAAAGCTACTGTGAGGATTTATTATTGTTTGTTTGGGATCTAGATCGTATTTCTTCTTGTAAATAATAATCTTATTATCAAATATTTGCCACCAGAGCTGTGTAATCATTTTGCGGTCATGTAGGATTTTTTTTTTTTTTTTTTTTAAATTCGTGGTTAGAAAGGTTACTAAAATTCACGAATTGGGAGACATCTGAGCAATGCTGTCAAACGTTTTGTTTGTGCAAATCATACACTTCTAAACTGCCTTTATAGTTTTGGACACATTCCGATCAGCCTTTAGCTGAAATTTCTTTCAATGCGGCTTTTAAGTGTAGTTTTACAATACCTTCAGTAATAATAATGAAACAAATCTAAATCTGAATGTTAACTGGAAACAAATATAGTGCAATACCAGGGAAAAAAAACTAGTAATTATTTTTATAATCCAAAAAAAAAAAATCTGAAAGAAAAACCCGTTTTAATAGAATTATAAAATGAAAAACAAACGAAACCCCATACTGTAATTTAATAAATTGTGAGGCCCTCTTTAGTACTTAAGTTCACTACCAGGGGTGACCATACCTTTAATTGTATAACATAACTAAATTCCATATTTTCTGTGACATCGTAAATAACTTGTATTCGAAACAGTTTCAAGCGTCACGAAGAGCAACTTTTAACTCTAAAACCTTTTGTTTGTGTGCAAGTGTTCCAAATAGTCTCTCGAAAATGTTCCATACATTTTCAGTAGGACTGAATTGAAATAGTTCAACAGGCCACGACATGCACTGGATATCTAACATTTATTAAAGTTATCGATCAATGTCGCATAATGACAATTTGTGATACCAACCTTGTATCCCAAGGCAGGAACGACAATTCCTCGAAATGGGCATTTATAAGGCTTAAAAGCTTTAGCTCTTTGATGTTTGTCTATCACAATCCCTATTTTAAAAATATGGATGTCTGTGCGACTGCCAAACATGACGATTTACCCCACAATCAGGGATGGAACACGGGCGCAGAATTCATACCGGAATCCGTTTAAGAAATTTCTCTACTTATAATATCGTTGATTTAAGAAGTAGAAAATTTTCTTACATCGATAGTGGTATGAATTCTGCGCCCGTGTTCCATCCCTGCACAATGACGCCACCAGAAAGAAAATAAAATAACATTTTCTCATGGTATTTTAGAGTAATATAGAGTTCTGCGTTTTATCCATAGCGTTATCCGATAAGAATCAGCGATCAGACAGATCACTGAACATCACATTCAGAAACTGTCCCAAATTACATTTTAAATCAGTTTCTTTACGCCCAGACGTGAAAATAATAGGAATTTATGTTGATATGGTATAGATATCAACATAAAAAGTCTGCTGCAAAGAGTTTGTCTCTAATCTTATTCTCCTGTGATAGCTGTTCTCCTGTGATAGCGATAATACAGATTCCTAGCGTACATTTTCTTTAACGTTGCGCTGCATTTTTCTAATATAGGTCTTGTTTAACAGTCCTGATACTGTACCCACCTGGTACAGGTCACCAGCTAATACCTCCCTGACTTTGGGAATTCTGCCATAATCTTAAAATCAATCACTACAGCTCTTTAGAAATTCATGACTCTTCGATGTGCAAATTTTCCTATTTCAGCACTTTAATGATTCTTCCGTTCGCAAATAGCCTCACTTAAAATTTTTGTGCCACCATTTGTCTTCTTAGTTCGTTAATAATGTTCCTTTCCTACGTGCAACAACTTCTGAAAACTTTTCTGAACTACCTATGCCGTACGAGCCAGTTTTTCACAATCCGACTTGTTCCGGTTTTTTGGACATAACGGTGTCCACTAAAATGTTTTGCATAAAAGCTATGCTTCTTCTTCTATAAATGTCTCGTCATAACTAATTTTGAATCATTTTATAAGTATTTACGGACTTTTTTCTATTTTATGAATTATTTTTAAACTTGGTTACCAGTATATAAAAGCATATAATACTTGTATGCAATTTCCACATTTTTGCATGACAGAACTGCATACTTAGTAAAAATACAGATATTTACTTTATTTTTCGCGAACTATGACAAAAGCAGAATAATTTCTATTCAGAATACGTTTTTCGAATAGAACAATATCATCTTACATATGATACTCTATTTACCTTTTACGATGCTGCTCAACATTCAAAAAATTCACAAACATTTGAATTTAATTGCAACAATAATAAGTGAGTTCTAAATTTTCTGAGATTGAGAAAACATGGTTTATGTCTTTAACATCAAATTTTAGACATTTCGGAACTTGTAAAAGACAGTTGTTTAAACGTCTATTCGATTGCTAGAATACATTCTGGTAACTTCTTATGTTCATTTTCATATGCATATTATGCACAAATTATCAGTATAAAAGTATTTTATCACAAATTCTGTTATTTAAAAAACTGAATTCTCGCACTACATTTAATTTAATTCCATTTATTGAAAACAATATCAGTTCCTTTTAAAAAACAGTAAGTATTAAATTTTCACATTTCCTGTGCTCCGTGTTAACATTTATTTTTTATAACGTTGGTCATCTGTTACTGTTCTCATTATTATAGACACTCTCTCAAAATTATCAGCTAATTCCTGGTACTATATATGTTCGTATGCCTGTATGCCTCGCTTAAACGTTGATTGGAGTATACGCTTTTTCTTACTATAATTAAAGAATTTTTCTCAGTATCACATTTCTAGTCGTTGTGTTATCGTCTCAAATTTTGTTTTCCATAAAAATGAAGCGCTATTCTAACAGCATCAGTGTTCATGACTGCAAGCTTCGCGTAAACGATGATGGGAGGTTCCATGTTTTCTTACTGTAATTATAAGATTTTTGTCAGTATCCCATTTCTAATCATTGTGTTATCGTTTCAAGTTTTGTTTTTACTGGTACGAAATGGAGTACCATCGTGACAGCATCAATGATCATGGCTATATGCCTCGTGTAAAAAACAATGGGAGGTTCCGCGATTTCTTACTATAGTTATACGATTTTGCTCAGAATGCATTTCTAATCGTTACGTTATCGTTTCAGATTTTATTTTCCTTGTTTGAAACGAAGCACCATATTTTTTACCCACATTTAGCACACTGCTAACAATTGACGCGATTAATCATTTGCTTTCTTATCTCACGTTTTCATTTTTAAATGTACAAAAAATTTTAGTTTGCATGTATCAAGTTAGATAATTAAACCATAAGTATGAGCAGATTATTTTAATTCGTGTAGAAGAATTTTCTTTAGTACTTTAATAATGAGAATTTCAATACAGATTCACATTTTATTAGGTCGTCAAGGATGAAACTTGTAGTGAAAAATTCAAAGTTGGTTGATAACGTACAAATATAAGGAATTATTTTATTCATAAATGCATACACCCATATTGTCTATACACATTAGTCATTTAAGTGGCTGGTTGTTCAGGCCAGTGGTATAAAACCCTGACTGAGTCAGTGAATACCTGGAAGGGCAGTTTTACAACTTATTCGGAATTGAATAGTTTTTCTGTTAAAACAATGTCCAAATTGCAAATGAAGTAGTAGTCAGTGAGGGCTAAGTCTGCAGAGTATGGAAGGTGATGAAGAATTTTCAGCTCCATTTTGTGTAGTTCTGTCATAGTCATATGCGCAGTATATGGTCTAGCATCATCATGCAATAAGATAGGAGTCAATCTGCGGACCAATCTAGGCCGTTTTTCTTAAAAGTTTTACATCATTCCATCCAGTTGTTTGCAGTATATTTCTGCTATGATCGAAAAGCCGGGTTTCGTGAAATTGTAATTGATCACAAACGTGTTTGATCACCAAACACTCACCATCAACTTCTTTTGGTGAATATTACGCTTTTGAGTGTGTTTTGAAGATTAATCTTTGTCCAACCACTGTACAATTGGCATATTGGATCCATTTCTCCTTGCAGGTAACAATTCGATTAAAAAATGGATCAGATTTGCGAGAAGAAGAAAAAAACAAGCCAGCTTCCAAAAGCTTTTGTTTCTGTTTTTCATCCAGTTCTTGTGAAAGCACTTATGCAACTTTTTCACTTTACTGGCTTGACCTAAATGAGTTAATATTGCTTTTTGCTAACACCAAACTTCAGCAATAATTCATAGGCACTCTGACATGGGTCAGTATCAACGGCGATCTTCAGTTCCTCATTACTGACCTTTGATTCTGGGCTATTGTGTGGTTCATTGTGAACTCAAAGTAACCTGTATGAAATTTGGGGAATCAATTTGATGATGTCTGCTATGTAGTAACACTAGAACCAAATACATTATTAATGTTTTACATGATCTGCGATGCTATAGTTCCACGTAATTACTCATATTTCATAATGGTGCGAATTTCTCAAAATTTCATCTTCAACAACATTAAAAATTTAAAAAAAAAATTTAAATAATAAAAAAAAAAAGAAAAAAAAAAAAAAATTAGCACCTTTTAGAGTTTACAATGATTTTTAAATAGGCGAGATGGGTAACTTTCCAACAAAAAAGTAGAAATATTAAGCTAATGTCAAATAATAAGCTGATAATGGTAGCAATATTATTAACTAGAAGTTTAATTTTTGATAACCTGATATATTGCAACTTTTTTTTTCAATCATTGCTATTGTTTAGAAGATTAGTATTACATTTTAGAATTTACTTTAGTGTTTGATTATCATTAAAACGAAAATTAAAATTTGCAGTACTTTCCAAAACTCGAACAAAACTTGTAAAACGAGACATGTTTACCAGAATCATCTCACAATAGACAGCTATTATAATTTATAGACTTCATATTTATTTATTTATGCTTTCTCGTTGAGGCTGACGTCCAGTGTGTTTAACGTCACACTGGAATTATGGAGCATTGGCGGCAATCTGAGAATTGTCCCTAGAGGTTGTTTAGTAGCATTCTATTATAATTTTATGCAGTGATGCATTTGGGACAGATGCATTGGCGATCCTAAAGGTTATCTAGACACAAGCTATTGTAATTTCAATTCTCTACGGAAAGAAACACTCCCACGTTTTGGTAGCCTGAAAACATACTTATGTGCGAAGTTGAATATTTTGGCGGTGCAGGACCAGACATTTTCTGGATAATATTCTAAGCAGAATATATGCAACTATTAAGTGAGAATATATGCGATTATTAAGTGTTTTTATCAGTGGGATTTATAGTAAAATACAGAAAAGGAATTTCTACATGAAATTTCTACAATCTGATTTAATCTGTTATTTATTTGCAAACTTGCCGCAATTTGAATTGAAATTCGCTGAGCTGCCAACCTAATCCGGCAATTTGTTAGTACCGCCCATTTTCTACACCACTTAATTTTTAAAGTAATTTTCTTCAAATATATTTGCAATGCATTAAGAAGAAAAAAACTCTAAGAAATGACTGGTGTAGAAAAAGAGGTGGTACTAACAAATTGCCGGATTTGGTTGGCAGCTCTGAATTCGAAATCATATTTGTTTCCTTTGTGCGAATTTGGTTCTAAAACTCTTCAAACGAAATTCATTACTGTAATTATTTTAATATATTTCCCTTAAAGCAAACTTTTTTATGTATTTCTAACTAATGTGTATTTTTGTTACTTGCATAGTACGCCTTGGCAAAACAACCCAATAAGAATTTTAAGTTATCTAGCACTTTTTCAATAAAGTAAATCATTTAATACGACTAAAAACAATCTAAAATAATTGTTATTTGACACATATGGAGATGTTTCTACAAATAATTCTTTTGTTAAAATAAATATATACTATTTGAAGGATACTGGTAATTATCTAAAATAATAAAAGGAATTTGTATTATGATATATTATTAGTTATATTATGAAACAGTACCTTGAAAATAAGCTGCTATTTAGATAAAACGGTATATTGAACTAATTATATACTTTTACACAAACCATTTTTCACTGAGAAGCATTAATTTTAGGAAATATTCAATGTTAAATCTAGTAGAAAAGTCACACATAATTTACTGTATGATTTTATAATAATTAATTATTATTATTATTTTATATTCTTAATATACTGAGTGCACATCTAACGCAGGCGGAAGATACTTTATTTTTATTAGGGTTTGTTAAATTAATAAATAGTGCTTATTTTCAGTTACAAAGCATTTGTTAACTGCAGAATTTGACGCCACAAGTTAGAAGTAATAAATTTTCCTTTATTAAATCGCAACAATTAAGAGAGGCTACTACGGGTAGATGCACGTCGTTCTAGTCACACGCTCTATACGGCAACGACTCCCGGTTGTCGTCGTGTATTTAAAAGAATTTTATATAAGTATGGTAGTGCGAGAATTGCACTAGAAAGCCTCTGATTTTATCACTAAAATAAACCCGGCCAAACGAAGATAAACTTGCGTGGCACGCAACTTTTTAAGAAATGTGAAATACTGTTAATTTAGAATGTTTATAAAAATAAGATAATTCATAAGTTAAATAAAATATTTTTGCACAATATCCAGGGGTCGTACTCTCCGCCCTATTTTCAAGACACACTCAGGGATAAGAAACTTCTGCCGTTTTTATCATCACTAATTTCATGCAAAAATCTTTATGGTATTTTTATTGTAATGTGTGGTGATTTAAATAGGATAGATGTTATTGAATAGACGGGGGAAAAAAAAAAAGTAACACTCAACGTAACTTCGTTGCTAATCGATGTAGAAAAATGTAATAGGTATCATTCGACGGGGAATTGTGAGTAATTTCAGAAAATGAACTGAAAATTTGAATGGGGGTCGTCTACATATTGAAACACGCACCAACTTTGATTTTTTCAATGGTAATGCCCCATTTTTATTTTCTATTTGAATTCCTGGGATCGCAACAACGCGAAAATGCATATTGGTTGCATATTTTACTTATTTTTTTCACAGAGTTATAAGCGTTCAAAGTTTGAAGGTGCTGATGTTAAATTCATATTTCAAACTTTTAATAATATCTTCACAAAAAATAACTTGATCGATATATATATATATATATATATATATATATATATGTATATATATATATGTATTTTTTTTTGTTTTTTACGAGATACAGTGAAGAAACCCAAACATAATCCATCATTACTTTTGGTTCTGAAAAATATTTTTAATTCAGAAAAAATATTAATAAATTCATATTCATAAAAATTATGAATTATTACCTATGTTAGATTTTACATAAAATAAATCCTAATGCTGAAAAATATGTGTGTGCAAATTTGCAGCTCATTCCAGTTATTAGTTTTCGAGATATAAATAAATCTTTCTTTTGGAGTGGTTTAGGGGCCGTCTCTCATAAAGTTTTTGTTGAGATAACGAATCAAATCTTAAAAAATAACAAAGAAAATTAAACAAAACCTTTTTATTTTTTATTTATGGGTCAAATTATATAACAACGTCAAACGAAAAGAAAAGAAACAAAAATGATGATTTTTAGGCATTAGAGTTAGCATCAAGAATTTCAGTTTTCAAAACAAGACAAGCCCCCACCTCCATCGTTCTTCAATACAAAACAATACAGAAAAGAAAAGTAAATGTAACATTGAGTATTCGTGTTTAACCGCTTATTATATGTTGATAAAAATATGCATAGGTGGTATTTACTTCATCGATTACTGGTTTTATTTTTATTTTTATTTATTTATTTATTTTGTAGGGGGGAAGCTTATTATTTTAAGGATACTTTAGTCTTTAAAATTTGATTAATATATTTTAACTTTATATATTTTTAAAAATATACTTTAACTTTTATAAATATATTTTAACACTTTTTGTGACAGCAGGATTTTGTCTTTCTGACAGTAAGATCCGCCTACGGGCGTTATTCTCTCAAAATAAAATATTTTAGAACAAATTTTCTGTATTCACAATTATATTAGAAATGGATATACATTATAATTATATTCTTTCCAATCAATATATTTCTATCCATAGTATATATTATTGCAAAAATATGAACACTGGGTACACACTTAAGAAATATGTAACACACAAATTACGAAAGAAACGCCTACTGACAGATTTACAGATTTTCACATGACGTGAATCTACGCCAGCAGTCGCGAAAGGGTTAATTAAGAAATTATATTTTCATAGAAATTATAAAACGAATCGTACATTTCCAAAGAGTTCAACTGACCCAAAACTGGTAAGTGCGATTAAAATTGTTTAATATTTACTTCATGAAACCTTACAATAATTTATCTGAAAAGATTTAGTTTATGTATATAGATAGATTCAGTTGTTGTATATAGATATCTATATTATTTCATTTCGTATAATATGTTACACCTAAGAAACTTTAAGCTTTATTAGTGATCAGTACAGTCATAATAGACACTTTTACTTGAAAAAGATTGTACTTTTTTCAAAGAATACTGTCTGGACCAATCGCAAGTGTAATGTATTTATATAGACCTAAAATTATCTAAAAAAGCACTGAAGTATATACACATCTAAAAAATTGAACTCAAAATCAAGATAATTAAGAGGGGACAATACCTTATCTCGCCGGCAGCCTTCGCCCATGTTATTCTATGGGAAAATTTGTTGCTACAATTACACATTACCTAATGAATATTTTTAAATTCTGTTTTCGCAGTCAGAAAATTCATAACCGTTAAATGAGTACTCATTTTTGAAAAATTCATTTTTTTTTTAATTTTTACATTTTAATTTTGAGTTCAAAAATGCGATTTTTCACAAAATGCATTTTTCTCATTTTCTTATCGCAAAATGAAATTTAAAAATTTTAAAAAATCAATTTTTGGAAAACAAGTACTAATTTAACGCTTATGAGTTTTCTAAATGTGAAAACAGAATTGAAAAATATTCATTAGGTAATGAGTAATTATGCAAACAAATTTTCCCATAGAATAACTTGGGCGAAGGCTGCCGGCGAGATTAGGTATTGTCCGTTTTTAAGACACTGGAAAGTAATCAATGACACAGGGATGGAACACGGGCGCAGAATTCATACCGCTATCAATGTAAGAAAATTTTCTACTTCTTAAATCGACGATATTATAGTTAGAGAAATGTCTTAAACGGATTCCGGTATGAATTCTGCGCCCGTGTTCCATCCCTGATGACATTATTAATTTTTATAATTCTTTTACCCCTGAAAGTTTTCCGGTGTAAAACATGAAAAATTTGTATATTTCTTATAGGATTTTAATTTTATTTTTCTACATTTACAGATAACCCCCTAACACATTTTTGATTATAATTATATAAATACTAAAGATAAAGTATACAAACAGTATACTTTTCCGCACTGTCAGACTCTCAGAAATTCGAATATGAAGTCAAAATTTGGTGTTCCTAATGAAAAAAATCGAAGTTGGCGCTCATTTCAATGTGTAGTTGACCTCTTATTCAAAATTCGACGACATTTTCAGAAAGTGCATTTAATTTTCTGTTTAATTATGTCTATTAGATGTTCCTGCGTCAGTTAATAACGAAATTACAGCGGGTTTTGCGTTTCTTTTTTCCCCGACTGTACATATATACTGATGCCAATAGAGACGGAAATTTCTCATCTCTGACATTGTACTGAAAAAAGGGCAGAGAGTACGACCCCTGAATAACTTTTATGTGGATTTAAATATGTAGAATTATATATTTTCAATAGCTATCATACAATGCAAATGATTATTTAAAGAAATGCAGATATCTATATTTTATTTACATATCATTTAGCCCAAAGGTAGAAAAGCTTTTTGAAAAGCACATATATTTATGTATATATTAAAAATTATATAAAATTAAAAACCTGGTATATATATTTCCTTTTTTTAATTAGATAATCGATAGATTTACGTCAGCTAAAAGGTAATCGCTAATTAGTTAATAGCAAAAATATTCAAAAGAATGGTTTAATATTAATATAAACGAGCGTTATTAATTTTCAAAACATATAGATTTGTGCTTTTATTTTCAGTATATAATATATACACTACTCCATGTTTTACGTTTAAAAAAATTCTATTATAAAATTATAATTTATGCATTAAAAATAACGATATTGTCGATATAAAATTTTTCGAAAAATAAAAAAAAAAAACATCTTCAGTAATAAGTCTATGAATTTTTATATTTCGGAAAAATCTTGAAGAAATGCGTAGTTTTAAAAATTCTGTTTATATCTTCAAGCTAACATATATGCAGTTTTGCTAATTTTTATATTTCAGGGTGGTGGCAGGCCACAATTATCTCACCAATATTTTTCTTTCAGAATTTTTAATAAAAAGTTTGAGTGAATAATTAAGATATATATATATATATATATTATATAAATATCATAACAAAATAAATATAAATATTATATAAATCAGTGGGAAAGGCATGTTTGCAACTGCGCTGTATTTTATTCCGGAGCATTGCTAGCTACCACTTACTTTTAAAGAATATGTTTTTCCTATTTTATCATAGTTATATATTGGAGAATATTATTCTATACAGGTGGTGTAAAATTGAGCCGGGACTACAAATGCTCTGGAATAAATTTAAACAGTGGCAACTCTGTATATATATATATCATTTAACTTTTCTTTTTTTTTAAGGAATAAAGGGAAAATAATTTAATTTTACTCTTTTACTACCTCGTTTAAATAAATAAATAAGCAAATAAAATAATAATAAAATACTAAGTTCCATTAGTTCTTATATGAGCCATTGAATGTTCACGAGTGCTTGGCAGATTTAGTTATATAAAAATGATAGTACTTATTAATAACATAACAACTTGCCTATGTTTAATTACATAATTTACACTTTCTTTTTAAATTTCTTTTCTTAAATTTACTTTTAAAAAATAGTACACATAACCATAGACTTATTATAACAGTGGGCGGAGCTTCCTTTATTATGGGAATATAAGAAAGTGTGGCAAAGCTGAAACAGCTGAGTGTAGTATAAAGGTTACCTTTTTTTCGGCATTTATCGCGATTAATTTTTACAATTACATCAAGCAAAACTAATGTACAAATTTGCAGCTGCCGAAAATAATTTTCATCTTGTTATGAACACTTTCCAACAAAGCTCAAAAGTGTTTATAACTTCAAGTCTGTCTACCTACACTCGCTTTCACTCTCATAAATACTCATGGAATCGCTTAAAATTAATATATGGTATAAAATATTTAAACTAATTTAATTTAAAAAACGAATAGCAGTTATAAGCATTTTACAAAAATAATTACTTATTAAGAATGAAATAATAAAATATAAAAAACTTTCAGTAAAAAACGTTTGTTCCTCCTTTAACAAAACGTTGTTTTCAACCTTTCACAAATCATATAAGAAGCATTGCTTGCGATTAAAGATGTTTTATATTTTAAACAATCTGGCTTTTATAAAAGAACTTAAAAATAAAAAAAAAAGGAAGGAAAGATATTTATTGTCTGCGTAAGAGAAAGCAGACCTTAGAGCATGACGAGAAAATTTCAGTGTTGGCCAGATTGGATACTGTAGACACTGTAGCACGGCTGCCAACATTTAAACTTTTAAATCAGAATTTACACCAGTACTTTTAAATGGAATATGTTATATATTATTTTTCGACGATTAGTATTACTGAAAGCAGCTATAAAAATTTTCCGGTTTAAAGTCTTCGCCAAAAACAGTAGACTTGGCACCCATAGCGACTTTTTAATGAGTGATCTTTGCCACACAAGAAGATTGCCATTGTCCCGTTCACTGTTATAATAGGTCTATGCACATAACACACCAAAATCTCAAGCATTATTGTTACAAAACTTAATAAAATCGGCAAATGAGTAAAAACAGTTTTATTTATAAATAGAAGTAAAAAATAATGTTTTGCCGTTTATTTGTAGAAATTTATTATAGGGTTAAATTTATATAACTTAGTGGTACGCGAGGCTAAAGAGTGGGTGGGGCGAATATGGAAGAGTTACAATGATATTGCATGAGAAAAAATATGAGGGGAATAAAACAGGAGTATGAAGGGACAAACACATACCCACAAAGAAAAAGAAGCTGAGGATTCGTCACCAAAACACTTTGGACAATAAATCAGCATAAGATAAATATAGCATTGGAAGCTTGAAAGATTCAGAATAAAAAGAATATACCAAATGAATTTAAAATTGTTACTACTTGCTTTTTACTTTTATTTGGGTATTGCATATATTTATTCTGATTAGATTATTGCTTAATAATTTAGTTTATGAATGAATAATTTATAATTTTGCTCAAAGTAAAAGTTAGAAGTTAATTAAGAAAAAAAAAAAGTTCTGTATTTTACTAAACAAGAATTCCCCCCCCCCCCCCCCCACAATTTCATACTTGCCAACCTACGAATTAATATCGAGAAGCTTGTTAGTACCCGACCACTTTTTCTCACAACAGTAATTTTTTAGAGTATTTTTCTTCTTATTTAATCATAATTACATTTGAAGGAAATTTCTGTAAAAAGAAGGTGGCGTGGAAAAAAAGGAGCGGGTTCTAAAAATCTTCCGTATAATTATTAGAGGTTGGCAGGTATGCAGTTTATTTCTTTTTCAAAAATAAACTCAGTTAAATCAAGGGGGAAATTACTGATTAATTTAAAAGAAGTATAAGTTGTACTTTTAAAGTAAGAGTCAGGGTATTTATTCTATATCAAAACAATATTACATTATATTTCATGTGGTCAATAAAAATATTTTCTTTTAATAAAATATATTTTTAATGGATGTGTTTAATGTTACTACGAATACTTTATACTTTATGGGAAATTAACAGCTTAAGTTGGAAACAGTATAAAAATATCTTTTTCATCTGATTTCCGTAAATTTTATCAATTATTAAAAACTATTAATGTTACATATTGGATAAGTTATTGAGAATTTTTATTGTGTAAAATATTATGTGTAGTACACACTTGTTAAAATATTAGTATAGCAATGTGCATGATGCTAAAAAAATATATGAAGTGTCTAGAGCTATAGTTATAGTAAAAGCAATCACAGTTGTGTGCTATTATTTTAATTGTGTTGTGATGATTGTGAATTTTTGTGATATTTTCACTTTTAAACAATGAATAAACTGTACATTAAAATATACGCAAAATCAGGAAAATTGTTTTTTATACTCTGCCTTAGATATTTTTTTCGTTTTGTGGGACACAATTCCAAATAACAACAGTCTTTTTCTTTAACGTGAAAAATAGTGGGCAAAACTTTTGTGGCTAAATCTGCATGTTAGTACTGGATTAGAAATTTTTATTTTGGATATAAGGAGAATTCGATCTGTTTTATAATAATAAAGTACTTCCATGAAGCATCTAAGCCAGGGCAACTCGACCATAGCTGGTCAATGCCTAGTACATTCATAATATTTAATTGATTTATAATTATATCGTAAATTAATATTACAATTATACCACATAAATTTTAAATGTACTTTTCCAATTATTCAAAATAAGAAATAAATAGAAGTACATTAACATTATTTACAATTAGATGCATTGCTGTTAAATCCATATTTTTTTGCAAGAATTTAAAGAAGTAAAAAATTAAAAGTTATTAAAACAGCAAATAAGAAGAGTATGAAAATTTAACTTTGATTAATACACCAACAGCCATGCAAGGCATTATCTAACAAGACACATTACCGAAGACATATTAGTGGGCAGAGAAGAAAGCAAAACTGACGAAGAAAATGTACTGTGTATTCATTGTGCTGAAAAAAAAAAAAAAAAAAAAATGATTCTGCATGACCATGAAACAATGCACAAACAACGTTCAAACTATTGCATCCTGTTTTCTTCTCAGATAAAATCCTTGTTTCTTCTGTGGCTTCCTTGGATCTTGCGAATGCATCGCCCTGCAAAGATCACTGCCCGAATGAAAGCGTCTGCCTTCGCTTCCGGAAGAACACCCAAGCCTCCAAACATCAAGGAGCGATCCTCCAAAAGCCTGTTGGCGAACGTCTTAGACATAGACGATGACTTCAGATTGCAACGCAGTGGAT
This sequence comes from Salticus scenicus, assembly GCA_963930645.1. Lineage (NCBI taxonomy): Eukaryota > Metazoa > Arthropoda > Arachnida > Araneae > Salticidae > Salticus > Salticus scenicus. The sequence goes on from OZ005653.1 coordinate 151,284,256, forward strand.
CCAACAATGCAGGAGCCACAGCAGCAGCTACCATATCGGGTGCTGGATCAACAAGTGGATATGTGCAGCTCATTGGACCTAGTATAGAAAGCACGCCCACGTCAGTGCCCAATAATAGCTCAAATCCACCAGTCACCTCATGCTTGAGCTCACAGCGTGAACTATCGGCTATTTTACGCGAGATTCGTTTTATTACACAACGAATGCGCGATGATGATGCCACGCAAGACATAATATCCGAATGGAAATTTGCTGGAATGGTGGTAGATAGAGTTTGCCTCATTCTTTTCACTGCCTTTACGGTTTTGTCGACTTGTGTCTGCCTCTTTTCGGCGCCTCATCTCATGGTTTGATGAAAATTGATCATGTAGCCAATTGAAATTTTAAAAGTATGCGTTACCCAAACTTTCACAGTCTCCGAAGCTGAGGTGCTATTAAACTCTTTTTAAATTAACATTTACTTACTTTTAAACAGAAATTTAAATAATTGATACAGTGCAATGTAATGAATTCAAATTACAAGTATAGGGGTAAGTAGGGTAATATGAACATTTCACATTTGTAAATTAGAAAATATTTTTACAGCTTATATGCATCGGATTACATTCCATACAAAACTTTTATTTGAAACACACAAAATACATTTTTCAAAAATAAAGCGCCAAGTGGTTGAAAACTTTTTACAGTCATTACATTTTTATACATTTTAATAGTTATCGAACATACAAAAAAAAAAAAAAAAAAAAAAAAAAGGTAGGAGAAACATTACTTTTAATTTTGAAACATTTTTTTATAGTTAAACAAAAAAATTTAAATAAAAATTATGCGAATTATATGACATATTAAAAAACTAGTTTAATTTACGATTTTAAATCAATGGCTCAAATAAGAAAATTTAAAAAGAATATCAGCCATTTTAATCTCAAGAACTCGTTTTAAAAATTAAAACATTAACAAAACTTGCCTAATTCCAGCTGCAATCCAGTACTACTCCACGTTCCCCTATACCTATATTATCATTTTGCACAATTCTAAACTATCTGATTAAAAAACAGAGAATGTAATTAAAAAAAAAAAAAAAAAAAAAAAAAAAAAACTGAAATAAGGTACGATTTGCGTGTTACTTTCAAAGTTGGAACTTGATATTAATTGACCATGTATATGTATAAATATAGTTATTAAACTCACATGTAGGTTGCGTTACCTAAAATTAATTTTTTAAAACGTAGGATTTAATATATATAACGTATAATTGGAAATTCTTTTAAACCATAGTCCTGTGTGAAAATAATACATATTTCTTAATGGTCTGTATTTACAGAAACAGTATTATTTTTAACAGTAATCTTATACTGATTGTTTTTAATTAAGTTATTGTGATTAATTAAGTGAAAAATTATTATGTAAATTGAAATGATGAAAAATCAGGATGAATAGGCGAATCCGTCAGCATCTTGTAAATCAATGATAGCATTATCTATTCTTATATTTGTTACTATCCATTATTTACTTGAGAAAAATTAACTTTACTTGACATCAAGAAACACGTAAAATGTATTTTAAAACGATAATTGTACCAGCATTTATTATTTTTAAAAGTTTATATGAGCTATCTGCCCATTTAGCATTATTGTATTATATTGCATACAGTATAATTTGTAGATCTTATATATATCATAGATGCCAATATTTTAATTTATTCCAGAGTATTCTTAGCCCCGCATTTATTTCATACCACTTATTTTTTAAGATTAATTTATGCTTATATTATGAAAGTTGTAAGCGGTAGAAACTTTTCTTTATAAATAAAGTGGTGCGAAATAAAGGCGAAGTAAAAATACTTTGGAATAAATTAACCCTTATCTCTCGAATGTCCTTTCTGAAGGGACATTAAAAAATCGAGCGACGCCTTAAGGTGTTCCTCTGAAAATGAAATGTTATTTTTCTAAAACGTGTAACTATAGGCTACCTTTCGGCTACCGGAAAATTTTAACAGAAAGATTAATTTTATTTAATGATGAAGTAAAATAAAACAAGTTATTACAATTTTTCGGTAGCCAAAAGGTAATAAGTCGGAAACTATACGTGTGACGTTTTAAAGGAACTCCAAAAGGCATGTCTTACGGAAAATATGGCGAGCGTAAAGGGTTAAAATGTTGGAATCTATGATATATTTCAGCAGCTGCCAACCTAATTCGGCAAATTGTTAGTACCGCCCATTTTCTACACCACTTACTTTTTAGAGCATTTTTTTCTTATTTCATCGTAGACAAATTTAAAGAGAATAACCCTAAAAATTAAGTTGTGCAGAAAAATGGGCGGTATTAATAATTTGCCGGATAAGGTTGACAGCTCTGTATATATAACACCATGTTTAGCCATACTTAAAATTATGATTTTTTTAAGCTTGGATTTCATAGAGAGCAAGTATTTGGGAAACGCATATTTTCTACATTTTATATCGTTTTAATATAGTTATTTTTAATTTTTCTCCTTAAATATTATAAACTTACATCTATATATTTACAATTTATAGGAAAATGTGCTCAAAGAAATGTTTTTATAAAATATTACAAATGAATATACACATACTTACATATACACATGTCACATAACACAAATTTTTTTGCGTGCTAAAAATATTTTCACATTATGCTTCAATAATTCTTAGCAATTTGCAAATAATTTCCCATTTTCAAAATTATTTTAATTTATATTTGTTGTAAATAATATCTTTGTGGGATAAACTCTTTTTTGATATTTACTACCATTTTCCTATTATTTTTTGTAAACTAATTTAATTTATTTTTATTGTAAATTGTATCTTTTTGGGATAAAGTCTATTTTGATATTTACTGACATTTTAGTATTATTTTTTATAAAACACAATTTAAATCACTTTAAAAGTGGTAAACTAACGTACATTTTTTTTTCTTTTTAGTTAGCAATATCTTTTGTTAAAATTAACTTTTACTTTTTCTTTTAATCTAATAACCTAAAATACTTTATAAATTTATATAAATTCCCCTCCGCCCTGTACTAGGATGTAGTTCGGCTTAAAACTTACTCGACTCGAGAAAGTCTCCATACTGGGTGATATAAGTCAAGTTTTATTTAAACGCATCCATTTAGAGTGGACATAACCTAATCTCGCTGACAGTCAAGATCCATGATTTTATACGGGAAAATTTGTTTCTACAATTCATGATATATTTTATTAAGTTCTGTTCCTACATTCAGAAAATTCAATATCGTTAAATAAGTTCAGATTTTTTTTTTTTTTTTTTTTTTTTTTTAATATTTGCTATTCTATCTAAAATATCCGAAAAATGCACTTAATTAATTTTGAACTATATATATTAAAAATTAAAAATAAAATAAAATAAAATGAAAACGATTGCTTATTTTACGGTTCTGAAGTTTCTGAAGATGAAAACGGAATTTTTAAGAACACATTAGATAATCAGTAATTTTTGAAAAAAAAAAAAAAAAAAAAAAAAATCCCATGGAATAACATGTGCCTTGGCTTTTTACGAAATTAGGCATTGTCATTCGAAATTAGCCATTTTAAACCAAATGAAAATAGTGCTGACATCGTTAAAAATGTAAACAGATAAGTGTAAACTTTGTTAATGAAGTTTTGTTGGAAGAAGAAATCGATTGTTTAAAGGAAGAGGTTTTCTTAATGATTCTTTACCAATTACTATCGATGTGCAAATCAAAGATTTTTCTATCGTTCACTTAAAAAAACTATAAAATACTCCCACATGTTGTGTTTACATTTTAAGCCCATCACATATATAAACTGCTATTTTCCACAATATCAACATGCAAAATAAATGCATGGAAAAAAAATTCTCAATTAACTATTTATGATGAAATATTAAGGAAAATGTCCTTTATAATTAGTGTTGTAAAATAACTGCGGGTACCAAAGTTACTCCGGATAAATTATAAATATTACCAAATATGTTAAAATTATTCACAATAAGAAAGTTACTATATCAAGGCAAGAATTTAACGGGGAAAAAAAAAAGTTCCTTAATGTTTTTAATTTTTGTAAAACTTAAAATTGTTACTAAAATATCGAATGTAGAATAATCTTACAGAAATATTTGTAATCCTTTAAAAATAAGTTTTTCTTCATCTTTTTTATCTACTACTGCAACGTACACTATAAAATGATTTAGCAGAGAGATTTACTTTAAATTTATTAAGAATAAACAATGGAATTTTTATTCATTTTTGAATTGTATCTGTCTATATTTAGATATATATATATAAATGATATTTCCATAAGTTGAAATTTATTTTCATTGTTTCCAACTTATAAATTAATTATCCGTAGTGTTGTTAATGCCCGCCTTTTTTTACACACCAGTCTTCTTTTAGAGTATTTTTCTTCCTATTTGATCGTAATTACATTTGCAGAGAATTACTTTTAAAATTAAGTGGTGTGGAAAAAGGGGCTGGCACTAACAGTACTACGAAATAATAATTCGGGTGTTGGCATCTATGTATTTTCATACTTCGCATCATTGTTGTTATAGATGTCAACATTTAAATTTATTCCGGAGTATTTTTTAACCCCGCTTTTTTTTTTTCATACCACTTATTTTTAAGGATAAATTTTATTAAGGATAATTTTATTAAGTAATAAATTAAGGATAAATCAAAGTTACATATTTGAGAAATTTTTTTATAAATAAAGTTGTGCGAAATAAAGTTGAGGCTAAAAATACCCCGGGCTAAATGGAAATATTGGCACTTATGCATTCTCTGTAGTCAAAACTGGTAGAATATGATTATGAAAAGTTGATGGATTTGCACACCGATGTGTTGATTCCCATATTAAGCATTATTACTACATGTAGATGTCCAAAATGTAATGGAAAGTGCTTAATTCGTTATCCGTTAAATAGAAGTAGACAAAGTAAATTTTTGAAAATGTGCACGATAAGATAGGAATGAAGACTTTGTTGAAAAAACACCACACAGATTAACTTTAAAAAGTTACAAATTTTTAATTTATACTAGCTCTATGTAAAGTTGGTTAATATATATATATATATATATATATTTCCATCAACATGGTCTTTAGAAAATCCGGAATGTAATTTTCAATTCGATGCATAGGACAATTACTTTCCTTTAAATTTCATTCCCACCAGAATTTATTTATAAAATCGAAATATAAGAAACAATTGACCTTTTAACGGTGTGTTGTATTAAAGAAAATTTGCTAAACATGTAAACAATAGCTACATTATGAGATTTGGGACTTCGTATATGCATCCTCGTTCCGAAGATACCGCACGATGGGGGGGAAGTTAATTACGCTTATTTAAAAAGAAAAACTGCTAGAAATTATGTGCAAAGTTAGATAAAAAAAAATTCCGCTCAGTTAAAAAAAAAAAAAAAAAAACAGAAATTGCAAACTTTTAGAATGAATTTTTATAGTTAAATTAAAAAAATTAGTATATAATATATCCCACCGACCTTCAAAGGATTAACTGTATCTTCAAAACCAATTTAATTGCTACAGAGGGTAGGAAAAAAAAAAAAAAAAAAAAAAAAAAAAAAACATGCGACTTTTCCATATCACTTAAAAAACTATTTCTTCGGTAAAAATAGAAATAAAATACAAATTCATAATGGAAAGTTTTAAATCAGTAACATGATAACATGCATATTAAAAAAAAAAAAAACTCTCAAATGTACTATTTAAAGAAAGCATTAATATACAGAGATAAACAGTGGTCTGCCTTTGAATACTGTAAGACTCATGTGGAACCGAGTTTCATCTCGTACAATTCATCTCACTTGAGAAACATACCGTATCTTTCTGCGTATAATACACAGGAATCTGTTTAACACCAGAAATTTTAATTAACAGAAAATATTGAATGTTTTGAATTTCCTTCTACGAGTATAACATTGTTTATTAATTATTTCTTGTGTTAATTTGGTTATCTGAACTGCAGAATATACGCAGGAAGTCACGGAAATTAACAGATTTGCTGTGTTCTTATTTCCACAGCATTAAACCAAATATTTCGGAATATTTTTTCGTCATTTTTCTGATATATACAAGAAAAATTTGGTTCATATGTACAATAATAATAATAATAATAATAATAATAATAATAATACTCGAAATAAATAGTAATTTCAAACTGAAAGCATCTGCATTTATTACGCAAATTTTAAAATTTATTTTAACATCATACGTGAAATAACTATATTTTAATTAAGTGAAAAGTATAAAATCGTTTGTGAGTTAGTTTATTATATGTCATTAAAAAAAAAAAAAAAAATGCTATATTTGAAAATAAATTACATATTTGAATATATTTATTTTTTGTCTTAATTTTTCTCAAAAAAAAAAAAGTCTTCTAAAAAGCAAATAACCCTTAAGATCAGGTAACTGGATTGCGAATTTAAACATACAAAGAGGTTTTAATTGTCTATATTATCATATATTTTGCCTTTTTTTTTTTTTTTTTTTTTCCTAAAATATCGCAGATTTACATTCTTGTTTTGATATATATTTCCAATGCACAACATTCAATTTTCCATAAATTATAACAGGCTCAATTCTGAAGATACAGGCGTACAGTTTTAATAATGTTAAAAACTTTTTTAAATGACCAAACTTGTTCAGACGGGTCGTATAAAAATTTGAAAAGAGTAACTTTTTTTTTTTTTTTTCAAAGAAAAAAAAAAAAAATCTTAAAAATTTATTTTTTATTTATTTATTTTATTTTATTTATTTATTTATTTTATTTTTGAATTTAGAGATTGTCTGTTTATCTCCAATAGGTAATAAATTAAACCCCGTTACATTTTCTATGGAAAAGCCCGTGTAAAAAAATATTTAATAATGAAGTGTTTTAAGTTACAATATTCATTACGTCAATATTAAACTGAATAAATCGTCAGAAATAGTTTCTATTATTTTTTTTCACTTTGCTTCAAATACATATGCAACATTAGTATAAAAGTTAACGATGTTAAAACAGGTACATTTAAATAAATTAATTATTATCATTATAAATTTACTATCTCATGCATAGGCACTTTGTCTGGTGCTACTATGCAAATGAATTTTTTTTTCACTGGTGTAATAGTCGTATAAGTAAACATAATATTTTTAACACCATTAAAGGAATAAATTTCCATTTGCATTTTAATTTTTAGAAAGTGTGAAATTAGAGTTGTTCTCTATTCTGTTTTCACACCAGGAAACTACCCCATACTGAAATAACAAATAAGATCCAAATAATCTTCAATCAAAAGGGCATTTCTAGATATGATTTTTGATGCATAAATAAATTGCTTTCGTCAGCTCATTTTCGAGTTACAAATTCTAAAAAGTCACTAATGATCGGTACAACCACGCCTTACTGAAATAATAATCGAAATCTAAACTACAAGTGAACGAAAGCGAATAGACAAACGTGTTGTTTGATGCATAAATCGATTCCCCATTACAGCTTCGGGATATGTTCTATCGAGATAGAACGTCTAAAATTTCACTAATGTAGAACCTAAAAATTGATAAAAGTCATGGTCCAGGCAGGTTTTCATCGAGAGTCCTTCTACTTTCTCATTATTACGTTTTTACTCAAACTTAAATATAGATTTCTCCCGAGGGCAAACAGTTTACGCGTTGAAAGTCACGGTAGATTATGCCATTCCGAATTAATATCATTTAATAGATTTATATTAATCATACTTGCCAACATCGTAATTCCGTAGTGTTGTTAATCCTGCCCTTTTTTTTCACACCGATAAATTTTTAGAGTAATATTCACCAAATGGAATTACGATTAAATAAGCAGAAAAATAATCTAAAAGGATACTGGTGTGAAAAAGAAGGCGGAGTTTACAATACTACGGAATATTAATTAGTATGCTGGCAAGTATGTATTAGTACACTATTGCGTACTTGCCAACCATCTCATTAATAACCGTACGATTGTTAACGCCCTCTGAAAAACCCCCCCTTTTCTCCCGCCATTTTATTTTTAGAGCTATTCTCTCCAAATGTTGTTACGATTAAGTAAGACTAAAATTACTCTAAAAAATTATTGCTGTGAAATAAAAAAAGGCGGTACTAAAAATTTACGGTTCATAATGAGATGGTTGGCAAGTATGCTATTCGAATGATTTCCTGGTCAGTATAACTTTGAAGAACCTTAACACATGCTGTATTAACAATCGAATACCATAAATGACAAAACATAAAATTTAAAAATGCTTTACTATTCCAAAACCTGTATGGTACTTCAGCAAGAAATTTTATTAAACTAAACTGATAAAACTTTATGTTCTAAATTCGAAATTAACATTTTTCAAATCGTCAAGCAGCTTCAAGTAGAACTTGAGAAAAATAAAAATTTTGAATTTTAAAAGTCAGATTCAGTAATTTCATGTCGATTTCATTAAAAATATATATATATATATATATTTTTTTTTTTTTTTTAATTAACACTCTTTAATTTCTTTAAACGTTTAACACAATGAAAATCCAAGTAATACTTATTAAATGTATGTAATTTGCATTATATGTAATTTATGTATTATATATAATTTCTTCTCATCTCATTAAATTAAATTGCCCTGAAATTTTTAGACAATTTATAAGCATAATTTTGTTGAAGTCATATATATATATATACCCTCAAACGTGTAAAACGAAGAAATGTTTAAGAAAATATAATGTGTTTCGAAAGATTAAATCTTTCATCATCAGGAGAGTCTTATTTCTTTAGTAAAAAATGACAGACTTGAGATTTTACAATAAATAACAAATTTTATGACATTTTACTCAGCAGAGTTAAAAAAAAAAAAAAAAAAAAAAAAAAGCAATTTTGTTATCGATATAATTAATGAAAGTTTTGTGTGTATAATTTCAGATTCTTTAATAACTAGCTGATTCGTTAAATCAATAATTATAAAATTTTAATTAGGGAACAAAATTATAAAATAGAAAACTTTATGCAAAGAAAATTAACAAATATGCAACAAAATATTATTTTATTCTTAAATAATCATTTAATTTTGTTTGCATAAATTTATAAATAGTGTTAAAATAGTTGATAGTCTTCATTAAATAATTAAAACGTAATATTTCGGGGGAGGGGTGGGGAATTTAAATAATACATATTATAAAAAAATAAAATTTTAAGATGTATAAGTTAAGGTATGTAAACAGAAAGTGAAAATTGTGCACATAGATTACATTAAATGATTAAATTATAAAATTATTCATTAAATATAAAAACATAATATTTTCTTAATCTATAAATATAATTGTACTAAATCCATAAATGCAATTTAAAGCTCCCCCCCCCACACACACACACCCATTTTTATATAAAACTTTTGATCTGAGTTAACCTTACAAGGGGAAATATATATATATATATATACATATATCAGAATACTCATGTTTCATGAAGTCTTTTTAATCGTTTTGCAATATAGTTAAAAAATATTGTATTAGTACATTAGAATCTCCAAGTTTTAATTACATTTTTTTGTAATGTTTTGTAAAATATATGACATTTTACAAATTTTAAATAAATTACAACGGCAGTTTCAGGCCTCGCTGCGTTCCTGAAATTTACTTTGTTTTTATAATATTGTCATCCTTATCGCCATAAACAAATTCTTGAATTACATTTTGGCTAGTGACGGGCAGAGCAGAGACTGACGGGCATAGTTGCCAACTTAGCACATTTAGGCTACCAGGAAATTTTAAGATGTTTTTTTTTTTTTTTTTTTTTTTTTTTTTAATGAGTGAACTGTTGCTGTTCACTTATTAAATAATTTAAATATTTCTATTAACTATTTCCGACAGCCAAAAAGTGCTAAGTTAGCAAATATGCTGAAGGGTTATTATGTCCTCAATTTAACACTAGAACGACCAGGGCGTGTCCTTTTCAATGTAAAGCTAATTTGCTCTCAATGGAGAAAAAATGACACAAAAGCATAGATACCAAGTTTTTTAATTTATTCCGGAAGGTTGCTAGTTCCACCCCTTTTTCACACCGTAATATTTTTAGAGTAATTTTCTTAATGTTTAATCGTAATTACTTCTTGAATAAAATATTTCCACAAAGATTAAGGTGCGAAAAAATGGGCGTGGCTAACAATATTCCGGAATAAATTTAAAAACTTGGCAGCTATTCACAAAAGGTTACTAAAATAGTATTGAAGCTAAAGTATTGTGTAAAAATATATTTATTAAAAATAGATGTAACATTATAATAAAATTATGGTAAAATTTTTGGAACGCTGCGAGGCCTGAAACTTGGCATTTAAATTTTAAAAAGGCCAAATATTTCATAAAAAAAAAAAAAAAAATATTGAGCAAAAGTCTACTTTACGTTATTTTACTAAATGTTTTACAACGGCTTTAAACCTTTGACATACAATAACGAGTTGAAGTCGACTTTATTTTTATGTGCCTCTGTGTAGTCTGACCACAGCGCTGGTCAAGAAATGGGTTTCCATTTTTATTGGGTGGGGCTATAAGAAAAATTTAAGAACGTTGTTATGTCAATTACACCAGGTTCCACTTACCAAAAATGGAAGATAAAAAAAAAAAAACTCTCAAAAAAAAGTGTAGAAGAAATAAAATTGTAATGCTTTATCAAAAATAATATAATCGATTTCATAGAACACCCACGCGTACATTTGCATAGATGCCAATATTTGAATTTATTCAGTAGTACATTTAGCCCCCCCCTTTATTTCGCACCATTTTGTTTAAAGAAAAATTTTCTCCAGTGTATAACTTCGATAAAATAAGAAGAAGAAAAAAAAAAAATCTTTAAAAAATAAGTGGTGCGAAATAAAAGCGGGGCTGAAAATACTCCGGAATAAATTAAAATATTGGCAGGTATGCAGATTAAATACGTTATTTGTAATATATATACGAAACTATAAATTTAAAGAATGAAAGAAAGAAAAACTTATTCAACAATAAAATTAATAAATTTTACTTAGAAAAACATTAACATTTTAAAAAACTTATAATGATGTTAAAAAGTAAGAATTTTATCATTTCTAAATGAAATATGAGAGGTTATTATATAATTTCCCTGTTTAAAAAAAAAAAAAAAAAAAAAAAAAAAAAAAAACTCTTTTTATGTAAAGAACTTCAAAATATATCTAAATACAGGTAATAAAACTACTATATATAGGTAATATAAATACTAAATATAGGTAAATATAACAACTGAACATACTTTTATGTAAGAGAAATTAAAAGTACTATGTATATAAATTATTTAATGCAATTAAGTCGCTTAAACAATTAAAAACTCAAATAGTATACACATCAAATAATGCATACAATTCATGCATTCATACCCTGGCGCTAAATCAAATGCTTTCATTTATAATATATTTAATTAAATGCTTTATTTTTATAAAAACATCTATAAAAATGCTCAACATTACGAAATATACATTCAAAGTGAATATATGTAAAAAATAAAATAGAAATAAAAATAAAAATAATTTATACTTTTAAAATATATCGACATTTACAATTTTAAAAAATAATAAATGTTTATTTTTTGCTGATATTATGCAAGGTTAACAGTTAATCTTATTAACTGTAGTTTTAAAGCTTTTACTAATTATACAAACTGAAAATTGTTAAGCTATATATCACCCACCCATTCAGTCTCCATATTAAAAATTTAAAAATGTTATATACATAGAAAAATTTAGTATATCTAATATAAATTAATCTAATTTACAGTATGAAAATATTGTTTTTTAATGTATATATTAGGAAATAGATTAAGATATTTTTTCTATTTGTGTGCGTTATTAAATACCGTAATATGAAAATAATAAAATTATTGAAAATTCGTTAATGATTCTCAAAAATATTTAAATATTCACAAAAGAAAGCACTTGTTTCACAAAAAAATTTTCTTTCAATATTAATAATTATTTACTCCAGAAAACTTTTGAGTAACTACAAATGTTTAATGTAAAAAATTACAAAATAAATTAAGAATTGCATTTTGTTTTATAAAATTGTAATGTATATTGGATTTTTTTTTTCTCTTTTATAATGAATTTTTGATTTGCAATTCTGCTTATCTATTTGCAATAATCTTTTTTTTAAAATAATATAAGAATTAAATTAATAAAAGATTATTTTGCAGAGTAAATTAAACAGGCGCCAATTTGTTGCGGATTCTTCGTAATCTTTACATCACTATTTTTATTAGTATTATTTTGTAATACCTGTCTGCAATTAGCCATTTCCACTGCAACCAACTCATTCGTTTTTAGCAAGAAATTAAAACTTCTTCACACCATAAATTTTAAATCAGCACAACCGGTTTCGAAAGGACGTAGCCTTTCTTCATCAGGTGCAAACACGTGCAACTGCCTTGGAGGCAGTTGCACGTGTTGGCCGTTTGGCCTCCAAGGCAGTTGCACGTGTTTGCACCTGATGAAGAAAGGCTACGTCCTTTCGAAACCGGTTGTGCTGATTTAAAATTTATGGTGTGAAGAAGTTTTAATTTCTTGCTATTGTCTGTACGCCAGTTTTTGAATTTATTTTTGATCATTCGTTTTTCCCTGGAAACTTCATACCGCTTCCGTATCTTCACAAGCTGAAAAATTTTACGTTTGTGTCTTTTAAGTTTTTAATCCCCCTTTTGGCAGTAAATTTAAATTCAGTTCATCTCACCCCGTAAGTCTCCATATATATATATATATATATATATATATATATATATATATATATACATATCATACCGGCCAACCATCTCATTAATAAGCGTAAAATTGTTAACACCCCTTTTCCCAAACCACTTTACTTTCAGAGTAATTTTCTCCAAATATTGTTATTATTAAATAAGAATAAAATTACCGTAAAAAATTAATGGTGGGAAAAAAGGGCGGGTGCTAAAAATTTTACGCTTCATAATGATATGGTTGGCAGGTAAATATATATAGGGTGTTCCAAAAGTCCCACACACCCCTCCTAACTCAAAAATGATTCCGGATTTTGAAAAATGACGAAACACGTATTTAATGAATTCGAGAGGGACCTCTTTGGGTGAAAAAAGTTTGGGCCTGGGGGGCTAGGGAAGGGGGGGGGCGCTATGGATTGCAACTTTAAAATTTTAAATAGGAAGGTAAGTCTTGTGATACATCCGTGGAAATGTCTCTTCAAGACAATGAATTTGTCATAAATAGTTTTGCCCTACGACGATCATTAAAGGAGATACTTGAGTTTTTAGACTTTTGAAATTGGGATTTTATACTTATGAATTCCCTTTAATAATCATTGAAGTACAAAACTATTTATATCAAATTCATTGTCTTGAAGAGACGTTTCCAAGGATGCATCACAAGACACTTTCCTGTTTGAAATTTTAAAGTTTCTCATCCCAAACATTTTTTGGCAAAGTATGTCTTGTGATACATCCCTGGAAACGTCTCTTCAAGACAATGAATTTGATATAAACAGTTTTGTCCTGCAATGATTTTATTAAAGGGGATGCATAAGTATAAAATTCGCATTTCAAATGTCTAAAATCTCGTGTATCTGTTTTAATAATAATCATCGTAGGGCAAAACTATTTATATCAAATTCATTGTTTTGAACATACGTTTCCAGTGACATACCTTCCAATATTCCAAGACATACCTTCCTATTTCAAATTTTAAAGGTGCCCTCCCTAGCGCCCCCCCCCCTTGCTCCCCCGGGCCCAAACTTTTTTCACCAAAAGAGGTCCCTCTCGAATTCATTGAACATGTGTTTCTCCATTTTACACAATTCCGACACATTTTTGAGTTAGGAGTGGGGGGGGGGACTTTTGGAACACCCTATATATATATAAGAAAACAAAACATTTCCTAAAAAATGCAAAACATTCTATGGATCCCTATTCTTTTCATGAGTGTTGTAATGCTACCTTTGGACCTTTCTCATCCTTACTAATTTCTGTTTCCATTTCTTTTGAGGTCAAAATTTTTTATTATCATATTATTTTCTATAATTTATTTGCATTAATGTTTAATTTGGTTATTTTTATTATTTCCTTTCTGACAGACAATCCACTTTCTGATTTCCTCACCGCGTCTTTTACTCATGATATTATGCAGAGGTAGAATTATGGCATTGGCCACAGGGGCTTCCAGACTCCAAAGAATTTGAATTCTAAATATGATAAAATTCTGCTTAAAATTAGTGGTTATAAGTCTAATTTAATTTTTTTTTAATGTTGGCTATTATGCATTTGCAAGGAATGATAAGCTGTAGTCGTATAAAGTTGATATGAAATATTAATCGGATGATGAGCTCAGTTCGAAAATGCCCACAGCAAAAATTACAATATTTGTAGGCGGAGCTTATTTTCACCATCTGTTTTTTTCTGTCTAGCAGACGCTACTTCCATAGCTGCCATCTGTTCCAAATTTAATCACTTGAATTGTTTTATAAATTTTTTTTCGTAAACTTTGAGCAGTTTTCTTTGATTAAAAAAGGAGAAAAATTTCAGTTTCAGAATTCGAAGAGTTTGTAGTCTTGCAAGAGTCGTACTCTCTGACTTTTTTTCAGGACATTCTCAGAGACGAGAATTTTCCGCCTCAATTCCTATCACTGCTTCCAAAAAATTGAAAATTTCTCATCCTTTATGTGTCCTGAAAAAAAAAAAAAAAAAAGAGGAGAGTACGACTCCTGCAGTTGAGAAAAAAATGTGATTGCAGTTGAGAAAACATTTCTTCAGCGTTGCCAACTGTATGATAAGTATCGTACATATATTTGCCAAGTTTCCGATTTAGGTAGGTGACTTCATACTAGAAATTATCTATAATAAATTTCACTTTATTTCATCATGGAAAATCAATATGAAATATTTCTTTTGTAAAATCTGATTTAAAAAATAGAAGTAAGTTTTATAGTATCAATTCAACGCAACCAATTCAATTAAAACAGTTGTTTACAGTTAGTAGCAGATGAACGGGAAAACCTGTAAACTCAAAATTACTCTTTAAAAATAATGGGTGTAACATTGGCCAGATAAAAATAAAAGTTAAGTCTAATTTACGGCAACCAGTAGAGTATTTAAATATTATGTATATGTGTTAAAAAGGAGTAATATAATAATTTATAAATAGTGGTGTAAATATTATTTGCAATCCTCATTAAATTGGCAACTATACGCGTAGCAATTTCAATTCACGTTTTCAAATTACAAGGTGGCTAGCGTAAAAAAATTATCATATAATACAAGACGTGGCCAGAGTAATTCAAATACAACGTTATGTTATTTTACTATGGCCACGCCTTACATCTTATTTTTTTACGTGAGGTGTCTTTCAATGTGGTCGCATTATATGGAAAAAAAAAAAAATATATATATATATATATATATATATATATATATATGATATTAAAAATAGTAGAAAAATTTTATTAATATTTTATTTTAATTATTTATTTATATTTATTTTTTATTATGTGTATAAGAAAAATATGAGAAATGTATATCTATTGTGAAACATATCATTCATAATGTATTATTATCAATACGATAAAATTATTTTTGAGATATTAAACATCGTTCCATTTTGAATAACAGGTTGAAGGGTACAGTTTAACATATAGACTATTATCATTATTTTTATGTTCAACATTTATGTTATTCTATTACTTGTCCAATGATAGTGGTGCAAAATTTAACTTATAGGCATTTGTAAGTTTATTCACTATATTTATGTTTTCAGCAAATATTTAAGTGTTGTAAAATATGTGCTAGATAAAGAGTAGAACATTGTGCTTAGGAACATTAAATTTTAATGAAGTTTCATATTCTTTCAGTCATTCCCATATTTTAATTTTAGTTATTTTTTATTTGTATACGAAAACATTTTTAAACTTCATTTTTCATGTTTAAATTTTATTCACATACTACAATTTTAAGGAAATTATTTACCTTAATTATGAAATATTATAGCTAGAAAAAGGATTGTATTATTATTATTATAATTATTATTATTATTTTGAAAGTCTTAATAACTTAGATTTGACAACAATGCGATCATAATGACAGAGGGAAAAACAGATTATCACTATTATTGTAGGGAGCTACTAAAATCTTTAGTCTTATTATAAAAAAGCTCACTATTAAATAGCGATTGCTTTTATTTGTATTAAAAAAAAAAAAAAAAAAAAAAAAAAAAAATACGATTTTTAAATCTACCTTTAAACAGCTGTCGCTTTAGTTATACGTCGAAGTAATATATTTGAGTTCGAGTAATGTCTTAACTGGGAAGAGTCCGTAGCAAAATGCTTCTAATATTTTCTTTAACTTTTTGCCAAAAAGTATCGTCTAAATTTTTCGGCAAACCCAGATGTGGTACATATCGCTAGAATATATGCTAGAATACATATACTTCGATGACATTTAACAGGTTAAACATATTTATGCCGTTTTTTTTTTTTTTTTTTTTTCCCAAAATAATGTATTGTTTTTTAAAAAAAAGCTTAAATGTGGAGATTTTTTTTTTTTTTTAATTATTACACATAAATTTCCTTGCTCGGTTGTCAATGGGTGAATTAGTATATTTTTGACTAATCCACTTTTATATCTTCATAGTTAATACTTACGTAAAAATTTTTAAGTATACGATATTTTTCAACATATAAAATATATGCGCAAAAAATGCAGAAATTAGAAATTAATAATAATAATAAAAATAATAATAAAAACAGCAATATGGAAATTTGCCTCAATTTCAATTTTTTTTTTTTTTTTTTTCTGAAAATGTCATTACGCACAAGAATTTTCTAAGTAATCTCCCTTTTCAGAAACATAGTGCAATAATAATAATAAATAATAATAACAACAACAATAATAATAATAATAAAATAACAAGTTTAAAAAATGTCAGGGTTTGACGCTTAAAGACATATCGAAGCTGTTGTTAATTACCTCTTTATCTGGGTTAAAAAGTAGTTAAATTACTTTTATCGTTTGTGATACATTCATACAAAGTTCTTAAATAGGCTTTACTTTTAAAATTTATCTTTTCATCTCTTTCGCTCAGAATAATATGTCGTCATAGTTAAATATAATAGAATTATAACCTAATTACCACATACTCTATCTTCCTATCTTCGATAGAGAGAATTTTTGGCGGAATATTTTTCTACATCTTTGGAAAATATTTGTAAAAAACCATCTTTTTTTTTTTCAATGTCTAACTCTAAAGCAATACATATTCAGTGTTAAAAAAAAAAAAAAAAAAAAAAAAAAAAAAAAACTGAGAAAGAACAGAATCAAATAAGAATTTACTTTATTTTATTTATTTATTTTCTGTAACAATTTCTGAACAAGATTTAAAATTTCAAAAAACACTTTTCCATATGTTTTAGGAATAAAGAACGTGGAGAAATTTACAAAACATATGAAATTAATTTAATATAAATATCTAAGTAAATCTAACATTTTTCTAAAATTTTATACAGTCGAACCTTGTTAACATGAATCTCAAGGGGAATAAATGTTTATGTTATCAGTATTTCGTGCTATCAGTAACTCAAGAATTAATCTTTATTTTAACAGGGACTGTGTAAACAGTTCCAGGGATGGAACACGGGCGCAGAATTCATACCACTCTCAATGTAAGAAAATTTTCTACTTCTTAAATCAACGATATTATAGGTAGAGAAATTTCTTAAACGGATTCCGGTATGAATTCTGCGCCCGTGTTCCATCCCTGCAGTTCATGTTAAAAGCAATTCACGTTAAACGTGTTCACGTTAACGAGGTTCGACTGTATTAGGAATTTTAGATAAAATATTGTAGAAATGTATCTGAAAAACCTCTCCTACAGAATATCAATATCGATTGTTTCGTTAAGTATTTTAATGTAGTTATTTGTTTATCTTTCTCTCTCTTCTCCCCCCCCCCCCCTCCTAATTTTACACGGTAAAAAAGTTTGATTTTACTCGAGAAATTCTGTACAATCAAACATAATCACCTCTTTTTTTTTTTTTTTTTTTTTTTTTTTGTTGTTGTTTTGTTTTTAAATATATAACGTTTCTTTCATTTTTTTTTCTTTTTCATGAAATGAATAGAGTTACTCAAAAACTATCTTCACTCATGAGTTAATAAAAGCATCATACAGTTGCGTGCGAAAGTTTCGGGCCAAACATTTTTTCGTTAATAATTGTGGTAGGAATAAAGATTTAAAAAGTCGTTGTATTATCATATAATGTAAATCAAGTATATTGTCGAACCAAACGACTTACAAATTTTGTTAACAAAAAATAATTAAATTATGACAAAACATATAAATTTTATGTGATAAAAAGTTTCGGGCCAAACAAACTTATGAAAAACAAACTATCAAAATAGCAAAAAATATTATTTCTAACACATCAGAACTTCAAATAATATCAATATATTGTTGTTATGCCTTTTGAAGCCATCACAGCAGAACATGGAAGATGCATCGACTATATTAAAGTCTTAATCCTTGTGTGATCATTTGTTTGCGATTTCTCTTGAACTTTGTCCAGTAAATCGTCTTTATTTGAATAATTATTAGCTTCTAATTTTACTTTTAACTCTTACCATAAATGTTCAATGGGATTTTAAGTCATGAGATTGATTTGTCCTTTCAAGCATACGGAATTTTTGCCATTAAAAAGTCTTGGACGAATTCAGATCGAACTTTGGGGTTACCGATTTGTTGCAAAATCACTCCACCACTTGGCATATTTCGGAACGCATAGGGAATCATTTAGTTCGTTAACATATTTTTATATATAGCTTTGTCCATAGCGCTTTCTATTGTCTCGTTAAAAGAATAACGCCTTTATACGTAAAAGCTCTCGCGTCATGACATTTCCTTCTCATTTTTTTACAGTCAGCATCTGATATCTAGAATCAGACCTGGCATTGTTTGGTCGTCGAAAAAATCTCTTTTAGTCATTTTCAAAAACATTAATCTTTGTTTCTTCTTAAAATAGCGGTTTTGCTTTAGAAATTCTAATCTTGCCTTCTTATTCTTCATACTAAGCAAAGGTTTTTTTTTCTCCGCTCATCTAAAACGTCCAACTTGTTTTAATCTACGCTAATCATCAACCAAGTTTTTCTCCAGTTAATCACGAGCTATAATTGTAGCCTCTTCTTTCGATTACAACTGCCTTTCTTTTAATAATTTTATCAACTGGCTTAGTCCATTACCTGAGTCTTTCAGATACTGATTTGTCTGCCAAATGTTTATCACTTTCTATTTAATAATAATATCAACAGATGCTTCTTACAATAGATAATCTTGAAGCAATATCACAAAAAAACTTTGTTAATCCTGGTGTAATTAAATTTAGTTTCGCAGATCTGTAAATGAGTGCATTTTGGTATCATGACTTAATACTGACATACAAGTGTAAACAAACTCCAGTATCTTCGATATAATCGTGTTTCGTCTTAAATGGATCACTCACTTAGGGGCAATAACGTCACTGTGAACTTTTTTAATTGCTTGTCCCGAAACTTTTGATGAATGGATTTATATATACTTCATTATATATTTAAATCATTTCATTGTGAAAACTTGCTAGTTATATATTTCGAATGTATATTTGATAATGTTTGTGGTACAATTTTTAATTTCTTCTTATATTTATTTATTCAAAAGCTATTGATGAAAATTAATTTGGCCCGAAACTTTTGCACGCAACTGCATGTGAATGCGTGTGTGCACATTAAACACAGTTTTTCTTAACCTAATTGAAGCAAACTCATACTAAATTCCACTTAATTAAATTTAACCATTTAAATGTTTTCATTTTAAGAAATGGTAAGGCAGGATTTTTGTATAAATCAATAAAATATTAAGGATTTATAAAATGTAAAACATATTAAAATTATATATAAAGTATAATATTTAAAAAATAAAACATATAAAATAATACATAAAATAATATATAAGTATGATATATAAAATATATACAGGGTTGTCCGAAAAACATAATAAAAAGTAAGCGATCGTTGTGGAAAAAATAAAACATGCAAGAACATGAAACCTATGTTATTGAATAAAGATATGAATGACATTTAATATACAAGGTGCTCGAAATGTCTACCGTCTCCGACTATAGTGTTATAAAGCCAGTTCCGAAACTCTGTGATAAAGCGCTGGAGTGTGTCGGAATCAAGTGCATCAATCTCGATTCTGATGGTCGATTTCAGGTCCTCAAGTTATTCAGGGGGGATTCCTATAGATTCTGTCCTTGGTGTAAACCCATAAGAAGAAGTCGCACGGATTTAGGTCCAGACTGTATGGGGACCCCTCTATCCCGTGCCCCGTGAATTTTTCTTCATGCAAAGCAATCAAACGCTCACTAAACGTCGTTTTAAGCCACAGGAAGACATCAGCAGTTCTATGGGGACGAGCCCCATCTTGCATGAACCAGTACTGGCGTGCCATGTTGAGACAGCGCGCTTCAGGGCCAAAGTGACGCTCTAGAAACTCTCGATACTTCACTTCCGTGACCATACCGTCAATGAATATCGGACCACTCATCCGCTTCGACGATATGGCACACCACACCGTGACACTTTGTGGATACAGTCGTGAGACGACACTGAGATGAGGATTTTTCGTACCTCAATGGCGCCTCAAAAAATATTCTTACGATAAATAATCGTTTTTCCAAGGTCAGTGATTTCATATTGGTTATTCATTATTTCCGGTAATCAAGCATTCACCTTAAATGTCAATATAGGTGCTATTACAATATGGAAGAATTATACTTATATCAATACATTTGAAATCAGGAACTTAAAATACTTTCTATCATGTTTTTCGGACCACCCTGTATTAATCTATAAAATACGTTTAAGATTAAGGAATGTCTAGCATTTTTTAAAAAGACATGCTACGAGTTATTGATTTTATAAAATAAATTCATATAATAACCCCCTCCCCCCCTTTTTTTTCTAATTTTTATAAATAATGCTTATTTTTTTATTCCTTAAAAAATAAAAACAATAAAAGAAACTTCATTAAAATTTAAGAATTCCTCCGTTATATCTTACAATATGACTATTAATCGTCAATTTACTCTAATATTTCCAACTTGTACTCTTTATCAAATCTATTATATATATACTATATATATATAGCTATTTCATAACTGGATAGAATGCCATTTCCTATTTGGTATTGGTTTTAGTAACTTTCATTTTATGAAATTTATTTACTTCGTTTATAGATATTTCATGTTGATGCTCATAAAAACTTCTATTGGGTATCATAAAAGTTATTGTGTGCCAGAGATTTTTGTATTTTTGCATAATAAATTTATAATATTATGACTAATGTGTATTATTTTGTTACCAAATATACATACACATCATACAAAAATATCTGCATCCGCATACTAATTTTACAGTTTGAGTTATGAGCAAAATTTTGTTAGAATACTATGGATGTTAAAGAATAAAAAATTAAGATCATACGTTAGTTCTTTTTTAAAAGAAAGAGATGTAAATCAGTAGCATAAATATATTTTTAAATCTTTAAAAATATTATATGTAAATTCCCTCGTTTAAAGCCAGTTTATTTCTAAACACGTTTAATTTAAATTTATCTCGGAAAAACTGCAATTGAAATTCATTGTACGTCTATCTTTATCTAAGCATAAGGTTTTATCCTTATTGTAAATGAAAAAAATACATTTTAATTATTTTTTTTAATTAATAATATCTTACTGATAATATTTTTTAGACCTGATATGTTTAACATACTCGAATTCTACGTACTTGAATAATAAATCAGAAAAATTGTTGTTCTTCAGGAAGCATTTCTGACAATACTACTTTAGATAATTACGTTAGCAAAATTCTCAACGTCATCTCCTATTTTCTTTTTTTTTTTTTTCTTCTTTTTTGTCAAAAACTGGATAAATTACACAACTTAATATGACTAATTAATGTTATCATAACTAATAATTAGACATCACTGAAAACACACAAATTGTTTAGAATTCTTAGAATATTACTAATAAGAAAGTTTCTGTCATAAATAAGAAATATGTTTGTGATTCTTTCATAATTGAAAGAATTAATTAAAGCCAAAAATTACATTAAAATTGTATTAAAATTGCTGAGTAAATTTAAATTTATCTTAGTACGTGGTTAAAAAAAAAAAAAAAAAAAAAAAAAAGATAAGAAACGCAAAAAAGATTTTAATTTATGTAACCAGAAATTTGTTTATAATATTTAAAATATATCTGCAAGAAATGTTAGAATATTTCTATCATTCAGTCACAATAAAATTTTATTTATCTTGTTTTATTTATTTATATAATTATTTTGTGATTAAATTTACCTATCAAAATTACTTTATTTTTTACGAGTCGTTGTATTGAGGTTGTTTTATACAGAGGTCCCACCATGCTATATCAAGGTTCTACGGTCCTTACTTTGCATACCAAGTAGCTTCTGCCATGGAAGAGATAAAAGTGCACAAAAACGGCGTATTACTAACGTTCCACGTGCAGTCTGATGGCTTTTACTTTCGCCCACCACAACCTCATCCTAAAATAAACTTATACATTAAAGGCGAATTATTTTAGGGAAAAGTAGTGGAGGAGTCTTTGAAAAAGCCGACTCAATCAGAACCCTGTATATTTTATGGTTTATTTCCCACTGTTTAATGGGGAAAATTCGACGAATATTTAAAATAAAGTTTATTAGCAAAAAATGTGGTACTCTGAACCCGTTATGTAGAGCTTTGCTAAAGATAATAATAATATATATATAGTTATTTTTAACTGTCAACTAATTAACAAAATATTCCTTTTTAATAATATTTAAAAATTTAATTCAATAAGAAATGTTAAGAAATTATTACACCATTATGGACGTTTACAATTTTGCTCATAAGGGGACATAATCAGTGTTATCAAGTTTCGGGACTTTTTTATTTAATAGTCACCAATAATTTTGATAAGTGACAATTGATATATATAATCGACGATTCTTCGATTCGATTCCATTTTATCAAATACCACTTCTAAAAATGATTGGTGGCTGTTGAATAAAAAAACCACGCAATCTGGAAACACTGGACATAATACCTATTATCGCCAGTAATGAAACCCCATGTCATTCTACTGTAATTTTTTTTATAAAAATTACTCACCTAGTACATCTCTTTTAAATTCTTTTTTAACACTTTCGCCACCGCTAACGTAGATTCATGTCATTTGAAAATCTGTAACTCCGCCAGTGGGCTTTTTTTTTTTTTTTTTTTTTTTTTTCGCAATTTGTATGTTATTTATTTCTTAAACCCAATATTCATATCTGTACAATCAAATATACTATGGATATAAAAACTTTGATTAGAAATAATATAATTATAATGTATAGGCATTTTTAATATAAATGTGAATACAGAGAATTATGTTCTGTAATACTGTTTTTTGGGAGTATAACGCTCACAGGCGGACCTTACTGTCAGAAAGAGAAAACCATGCGGTCGCGAAAGTTTTAATATTCAAAACTTCACAACCGTTGTTAAATCAATGCTTGTTTTGCAAGAAAGTTTTTTTTTTTTTAATTATTTATTTAATTATTTATTTTTTAGTGTTGTAGCTTCTTACTTTTTTTAACTAAAATTTTTAAGCAAAAGTTTTATAAACAGAAAACTTTAAATTAATGCCTTCTTCTTCTTCTTCTTTTTTTTTTTTTTTTTTTTTTTTTTTTTTTTTAACATTTCAATATTAAGTTCTAAAGTAGGTGTGAATAAAATTATCTACGTGATATTTATTCTTATTTGCCATTCTTATTTTTTCCTTATCACCATTCATCTTTTGCTCTTTATAGATTCAAAATGAAATATATTAAAAAAAAAAAAAAAAAAAAAAAAACCTTGAAAACTATGTTTTAATTTAACAATTACGTATTTTCTAAATGTAAATACGGAATTTAAAAATGTGTATTAGGTTATGAGTAATTATCATAAAAAAATTAAGCTAAATTCCTCCAATATAGGAGTCGTACACTCCGCTCTTTTTTTCAGGAGACTATCAGATATGATAAGTTTTTGCCTCTATTGCCATCAGTATTTATATACAATAGTATCTATCCTATTTAAATACGACGCATTACTATAAAAATACCATAAAGATTTTTGCATGAAATTAGTGATGGAAAATAGACAGAAATTTCTCATCGATGAGAGTGCCCTGAAAAAAGGGTGGAGAGTACGGTGACAGTCAACGATGATAGGGGTTACGTCCTCTTTACAAAATTATTATTTTAATTATATATTTGCACCTGGTAACATTTATAATTTACTCCGGAGTACTATTAGAGCCGCCCTTTTTTCACACCAGTAGGATTTTAGAAAAATTTTGTCCAATATGTAATTACCATGAAATAAGGAAAAAAAAAAAAAAAAAAAAAAAAACGCTTTTAAAACATACTGGTGTGAAAAAAAGGGGGGGGGTGGCTAACAGTACTCCGGAATAAATCATAAATTTTAACAGATATGTATTTGTTAACCCTTTGTATCCCAACGGGACTTATAAGTCCCATTAAAAAAAAAAAAAAAAAAAAAAACTCAATATAGCCTAAATTTACTGCAGAATTTCATTGAGAGTATAGTTTAAGCTTTAGTCCCTATAGTTAAGCCATAGTTTAAGCTAAATTTAATACTTTCTCGACAACTGATGTAGACTCACGTCATTTCAAAATCTGTAACTCCACCAGTGGGCGTTTCTTTCGCAATTTGTATGCTATTTATTTCTTAAATATATAACCAATATTCACATTTTTACAATGAAATATACTATGGACACAAATACTTTGATTAGAAAGAATATAATTATAATGTATATCCATTTTTACTATAAATGCGAATACAGAAAATTTTAATAGCAGGAGACTTGGCGTTGGAATATTAAAACAGGAATAAACTACTACGTCAGAAACGCCAAAGAAAAATTATTGAGGTGCATACAGCTGTTTCGGTAGCCTAAAGCGTACCGTCTTCAGTGCAAAAAGAGTCTTGGTGCATACAGCTGTTTCGGTAGCCTAAAGCGTACCGTCTTCAGTGCAAAAAGAGTCTTTTTTCACTGAAGACGGTACGCTTTAGGCTACCGAAACAGCTGTATGCACCTCAATAATTTTTCTTTGGCGTTTCTGACGTAGTAGTTTATCTTTTTGCACTGAAGACGGTACGCTTTAGGCTACCGAAACAGCTGTATGCACCTCAATAATTTTTCTTTGGCGTTTCTGACGTAGTAGTTTATTCCTGTTTTAATACAGAAAATTTTGTTCTGAAATATTTGAACATGGGAGAATAACGCCCACAGGCTGTCACAAATTCAAAATCACGCGGTCGCGAAAGTGTTAACATGAGATGATTCTCATGCATAAAGCACTATAATAAAAAAGTTTCAAACTATTTTTCCAAAAATAAAATAATTTGGGATATAAAGAGTTAACGAAATGTCTAAACTATTCTTATATTTTTAACATTTGATTCTGTTTTTAACGTTGTAATATAATCCTAGAGGAATCCATAATGTTTTTTAACATTTAAACAAAAATTCTTATTTTTTTTTGAATTATTTTATTTTAATACTTTCTTTTTTCCCCAATATACTTCCATTACAACATTTATTTATTTTCATCACAACTGTATTACCACAACACAGAGACTAATATAATAATTTTGTTATCCTTCTAACAGCGGTAAAATAATTATTAAATAAATTATTAATAGTATAATTTTTTTATTATACTTAATTATTATTTCCATGAAACGTATACTTAAATGAATATATACGTTAAAAAAAATAAGAAACTACATTTTTCATTATTTAAATCTGGACAAATGAAGTCTATACCTTGAAGAAAAATGCTGTTCCCAGGGCTGTCAAAATTTTTGATATTCTTTTCATACCACCATTTACAAAAAATAGAATTTATAACATATTTTCGCATTTACTATAAAACTTACGCCACGGAAATAGCAGTGTAAAAGTAAAAAAAAAGAAAAGAAAAAAGAAAAATGTCGCCTGTTGCAGCCCTGTTTTTATAATACAGTTTATGATTTTTTTTTTTTTTTTTTTTTTTTTTTTTTCATAATTATTTTAATTGTGGAAAATTGACTTCATATACAGATTTTGTTTTTTGTAATTCTATATATTTATTCATTATTACTATTTTATTAAAACTGTACAATTTTAATGCAAGTGATATAATTATTTGAAAATATTAATTTTGTTCAGTAATTAGCAGTTTAAAATTTGCTAACAAACATTAAATAAAAAACTAATTTATCTTTGGAATTAAAGAAATAGTAATCGCTAATGCAAAATGATACTTCATAAGTCCACGCATTCATAAAAAGTAATTCAAAAATAATTGGGGTAAAATGTACATACTGATTTTTGATGTTTAGTACTAAATAATAATTATTTATTATAAATGGTTATATTAGCACACTTAGTGTACTCAGTTTTCTCCAAAAATCTTTCAGTCAATTACTGAAACAAAGTTATTAAAAAAAAAAAAAAAAAAAAAAAAAAAAAAAAAAGAATTTTTTTTTCTTTTCTTTTGCTTTGTTTCATGGATTTGTGAAAAGAAAAGTCTTAGAAAATTACCCCCTAAAATATTTTAATTATTAAAATAGAAATTACTGAAAAATTAATTTATTCGTCAGTTATCGTGATAAAAATATAAATGTCAAAAGTAAAGTATATAACTATCCTTCATGAAAAGCAGAGATTTACAAACATTTTTAATTATATCCGGATCATTATTAGTACCTGCCCTTCGTTTTTCACATCACATTTTTTTCCCCTTCGTATTTAAGCGAAATTACATATTATAGAAAACAACTTTGATAAAAAGGATGTGAAACGAAGGTGGGTACAAATTATGCTCCAGAATAAATTAGAAATTATGGTGTTTCAGCTAATGCCACAAAATCTTAAAAAACAATTTTAGAAAAATAATTCGTTGAATGGATTTATATAGTTTTAGTATAAGTAATATATAGTTTTAGTTCCTACGTTGCATGCAAAAGAAAAAAGCAAAACAAATCTATTATTTAATTTTCTGAAATTAATTTCAAACTTTTTATGACAGGTACGACATTTCAAGAAATAATGATTAAATAAAATTAAGATACTCTTTTTTATTTGCCTGAAAATTTAAAATTTGTTTAGTGACTATTAGTTTAAAATATATGTAGATATAATTTTATTTAATTTACTAAAAATTATAATCAATTGTAAAAATAAAATCCTACTTTATCCTACATCCTGAAAAATATGTTTTTTATGAATATTTGCAATTCATATCATTCATCATCATCATGTGCGCTTTGGGAGTTCCTACGGTAGTCAAAACTACTGCTTACGCTTACCTCCACATAAAGCTGGAGAAAAACTGAATCTGGTTTGCATATGATCAGGTACCAAAATTTTAATTTATTCCGCAGAATTGTTAAAACTTACTTTTTTTTTTTTTTTTTTTTTTCCCACACCATTTTCATTGTATAGTAATTTTCTCTGATATGAAATAACAGTTAAAATAGAAGAAAATTACTCTTCTAAAAAAAGTGATGCGGTTTAAAAACGTAGGTGATAATAATGCTACGGAATAAATTAAAAAGTTGGCATCTGTTCATGTGCTGTATACCCGGAACAATGAACTGAGTTGCGAAGAACTCCCACATCATGATACGATGAACTTATATGTCTCATGTTTATGCTGTTCTTATTATTGAGTGGTAATTTTATGACATAATGCAGTGTTAATCATACAAAAGGATGAGATTTCCTTTTTTCTACCACTGTTGATATATAGAAACATACTTGCCAACATTCTAATTAATATTCCGTAGTGTTGTTACTCCCGCCCTTTTTTAATCACACCAATAAATTTTTAGAGTAATATTCTTTAAATGCAATTACGATTTTCTCTAAAAAGATACTGGTGTTGAAAAGAAGGCGTAGCTAACTACACTACGTAATATTAATCAGTATAATGGCAAGTATGTATAGAAATATTACGCGCATATTAGTAGCCTTTTGACCAGGCAAGGCAATTACGCACATTTAAATTAGAAAGCCACAAAATTGAAAGTAAAAATATAATTTTTTTTTTCTTATTTTTTAAAAAGTAAAATTAGTTTGAAAATTTCTGAGATGATTCTTTGCATTTGATATTTATTTGTTGCAGCCTCGCAAAAAACATACAGCACGTTAAAAGGCCATCAACGGATTTTGTCGATTAAATGAGGTAGCGATTGCTGTTAAAAAATATTGGTTTGACACAGAAATATCCCTCTCTGAGTTTGACACGACATTTACCATGGAATCACTCTGTCATAGCTGCCAACCTCTATGATTTTTTGACAGCGGTATTTTTTATAGAATTTTTTTCCTAATTTGTTCATAGAAAACTGTTACAAAAACTTATACAAATTTTCTGTAAAAAGATACCTTCATCAAAGAATCGTAATGGTGGGCAGCTATTACACTATTCAGGGAATACAGAATTAGTATAGTATTATATTTGTTTTATTCTTTTGACACCAGAATTTCAGAACAGTATTTTTTGTAATAATACTAAAATATGTAAACTTGCAAGTTTTCTTTCTTTTTTTTTTTTTTTTTTTTTTGTAATATTGTGGTGCAGTAGAATAAAATTATTTCAAAAGATATAGAGATATTGTGACCTTATCTATTCTTAAACAATGGTAAAATCTTGGGAATTTTTAACATAGGAAAATTTCTAATAGAAGCATCTTGATTCGCACGTTCATTTGCAATTATTCATTAAGATATTGAATATAATGTGCATTTTTTTTTTGCTTTTCAGTAAACTAGATTTCTGCTGCAGTCATTTAGTCATTGAAATATTTCTAGTTTTCTTCTTTTTCTCCCCCTATCTTTTAGCCATTTTAAACGAAAATTATTAATATCATCTATTATCTCTTTTCTTTGTCATAAATTTTAAATTTTAAAATAATATATGTCAACTTGTGTGCTCAAATAAAATGTTGAACAATATATTAGTTCAGTGTTGCCAGATTTTGCGACTTTTTTTATTCAATATTCACCACTAAATTTTAAATGCAACGGTCGGCTAATCACTTCGAAGACTAATTGCTTATTATAGTAAAGTCTCGTACAACGCGGTGGCAGAGATGACCAATAAATAAAACAGTTTTATTTTTTAACACCGCTAAATTTTTAGAGTACCAATCTACTGGTTCATACACTCGATTTAGTTTTTTATATAAAGCAGTTGCTTTGATATAAAATTAGTGGAGTTAAAATATAAAATTGTAATAATCATCAGGCAAACTTGCACCCGCATTCTACGAGACTTTACTGTATATATATGAAATATCACTCCTCAAAATAATTAGTGACTTTTTGAATAAACAACTGGCAAAATCTGGTAATACTGTATTAGATAAGAATTTTTAATAAATGTATTTTTGACTGTATTCCAAATAATAAAAATAGGATTAATAAAATTATATTACCCATGCAGTTTATACATGTTAATGAAATAAAACTTACACTTTTGAATGTAGTCAGACCTGAATCTTTACCATTTCAAATGCTTTAAAATTCAGCTATGATAAATCATACTTTTTCATATATTATACTTTTCATATATTATACTTATAACTACTTAAATTATTAACTATTAAAATAATTAGCTTTTAATAGTTATTTCCTATTAATAAGAGGAATAATGTTTAGTGTGCAGTGTTGCTAAATTTTAAACTTTATTTTTTTTTAATTCAATTACCACCATTAATTTTAAGGAGTGATATTTAATAAATAAAATAAATTGTTAGCCAACAGTTGCATTTAAAATTAATTGAAAAGTATTCAATAAAAGAAATCCGTACATTTAGCAACTATGTCAGTGTACGAGAATTCGCAATTTAAAAAATAAAATAGGCATAAACACACACACATACAAAAACAAATATATTTATGTATTGATGCAAGAAAAGAAATTAGTTTCTAAAACGATTTTTTTCTTCAAAGACAAGTGATTTTGGTCGTAAGCGTACTTTAAAATAAAATTGATCTTATTTTATAAAACTTTGGAACCAAAAAAAAAAAAAAAAAAAAAAAATTATCACATTTTCAGTCTGGCAAAATAAAAATAAATTAATTTTTCAACTGAAAATTTTTATAAAATATTTCACAATAAATTTTGTTGAGATTTAAATTTTTTTTTTCTTTTTCTTTTTCTTTTTCTTTCTTTTTTTTTTTTTTTTTTTTACAAGCAATCGGGTTAATATATATATATGTGTGTGTGTGTGTGTGCGTGAATATAATTATAAAAATGATTATTGGATTTTATACATTATTTCTTTTACTTTTGGTTAATTCAAAATAATCCAAACATAGCGCACACGCATATTTTGGATTATATTGTAACAATTTACTGGTTTTTTTTAAGTATGTATTATTAAAATCATGCATAGATTACGTGTTTTATACTTATTTTTTATTTCAATTTCTATTTTTAACCATTAGATAGAGCAACACTCGATAACAGTCAATTATTAAAATCATGTTTAAAAATTATAACCCCAATTATCTTAACTTTTATAAGCTCAATTTTATCGTTAAAGTTCTTCTCAAACGCTTCTTTATTGATACCTAACGTGATTTTCTACAGAACTAAGCAGTCTCTTTTCTTGCTTAATTTAAAATACTTACAGTACGTCTTATTAAATGGAGACAAAACAAATTATATCTACCTTTCGAAACACAAATAAATTTTCTCTTTTCTTGATATTTTATATAACAGTTCTATCTTAATGAAATGTATTCTAAGGAAAATTTATAAATACTAGCCAATACAGGTATAAAAAAAAAAAAAAAAAAAAAAAAAAAAAAAAACTTTTACATATTTTTAAAAACTTTAACTTTGAATTAGATTTTCTAACACAGAAATTTCAAATGTCTATTCTTTGAAATAAACTTTGAATATGAAATAAAAATAAAAGAAAGAAAGAAATACAATAACAAGATAAAAGCTCAAATAATTTTACATATTTAATAACAAATTCTTATATTTATTTACATACTTTGTTGCATATCCAAATTTCATTTAAAAAAAAAAAAAAAAAAAAAAAAAAAAGTTTTAATAGATTTTTTAAGATTTTTAAATTAAGTCAGCTAGAGATAAGTAAACCAATTTTATTTATTTCTTTGTTATTTTTATTCAAAAGTTAAAAATTATGCAGTTCAACTCTCTGAATAATGAAAATGTGAACCATTATTTATTTTCTTATTTTTTATTAAAATATTGAAATGGTCTCACTTATTACGAGAAAGAAAAAAGGAAAACGAATATTATTCTGTGAATTTTAATAATTTTATTAGACATTGTTAAAAATTTTCGTTCATAAAATTTTTTTTCATGTTTAACGAGCATAGCTGCCAATTGCTGCTGTATTTTAGATACCGCTGTTTATTTATTTTATTTATTTTAATTTTACAGAAAATTTTGTTATTTAATCACAGAGAACTGATATAAAACCAGAGTTGACCACTTTTATAATGCATTCCAGAGCTATGCAGACTTCGGATTTTTTTATTCAATAGTCACCAATAATTTTTAGAAGTGATATTTAATATGATAAGAGATGATTGTTTTTGGTAGTGGGGCCCTACGGGAAAAAATGTTTTTGTTCATTATTTATCCTTTCATGTTGATGTTTTATTTCCCGTCATGCTTTACTTAAGCTCTCTTTTAAAGTGTGTTTTTCTTAGTTTTTAGTTTTGAGATCAAGGTATGCTTTTCCATGGTTTTGTTAGACCACCCAACTGCCCCTTTTTATTTATATTTTTTTTGTACCGCCAGTGAATCTGTTACTTAATTTTTAGCAGATGTCATGTGTGGGGAGATGTGGATCTTAGTGATCCAGGGGCTCCCCACTGTCCTTCTCTTTGATCGACCTTGGAAGTGATTAAACAACCATTACAATCAAAATTTTGTGGTAAATATTTAATTAAAAAGTACGCAAAACTATTCTGGAGCACTGTTTGTACCACCTTTTTTACATCAGTATTTTTGAAGAATTCCTATTTAATAGTAGTCACATATTGCAAAATATTATTCTTCATAAATTAAGTTGTGAAAAAGGGCAAGTACTAACAAAGCTCCTGAATAAATTATAAAAGTTGGTGTCTCTGTAAAACCTTATATTTCTTGGGGAAAAAAAAAAAAAAAAAAAAAGTTATAAAAAATGCGGAAATTTTTTCAGCTATGTTCGTTAGACATAAATATTTTTTAAACTACGCTAAAAACAATATTTATCAGATAAATTTAAATTTCATATCGTAATATTCTATAATAGAACTGTAAACAGTAATGCATGGACTTTCTATGATAACTTGCATTATATTACTATTAGAAATTACATTATTACATTATTAGAAAGAACTTTATGCATCCAGTACATCAGAGAAAATAAGTATTACTATTAAAATACATACATTAAAGTTATTTTTTAGAATAATAATCAAAAGAAACATTAAGAAGATAGATTGTTTTGTATATATTATGTTTATGTGACAAGAACAGGGATTGAAAAAATTCCCATTTTGCGTAGCGCAAAATATCAAACTATGAAATTTAAATTCGTAAAAATCTTATTGTAAAAACATCAGTGTATTACACGAGATATATCGTTCAAAACTTAGAAAAAAAAAACAGATATTTTAGACACATTTACAAACTAATGTAATATATTAAAATATTGTGATACAAAGCCACAAAACATTTTCTTTTGTTAATATCATACCTTATATTTCCTATATCTTATCGAAAATTTTCAAAAAATGTCAGCGAATTTTTTTTTTTTTTTTTTTTCCATAATTTAAACTGATATTGTAACTTATTTTATTTTGACACACAAGTTGTATGCAAATCTGAAGAAATGCACAAATTGGTCCTTTAACCCATGATATTAATTGTTATATTTATTGTTATTTGCAGGTGAAGACAATCTTCTTGACATGGCTACCGTTTATCCTCCGAATGAGTCGACCGGGAAAGAAAATCACGCGCAAGCACCTCTTTATGAGCTCAAAGATGAAAGAGCTTGAACTGAAAGAACGTTCCTCCCGAAGCCTGTTAGCAAATGTCCTCGATATGGATGATGATTTTAGGGGCCAGCATCCAAACAACTCGGCCCCAGTGCATACAGTGAGTGGGGGTGGAAGAGGAGGGGGGTCAGCGGGGGACGAGACGCCCCTCTACCACCCTTGCCTAAGCACACAAAGAGAACTGCAAAGCATTCTACGGGAGTTACGTTTTATTACGCGCCGAATGCGGGAAGACGACGAAAATCAGGAAGTAATATCAGACTGGAAATTTGCAGGAATGGTCGTCGACCGCATATGCCTTTTTGGCTTTACTATGTTTACCATCCTTTCAACATTCGTAACCATATTTCAGGCGCCGCATCTTGTCGCGTGATTTTTCCAAAAAAGACGATTTTTTCGTGTGAGTGTCTACAGGAGACGAACTAAAATCTACACGTACTTCCACATTACATGCATCTTATATCACGATGGGCACTGCCAAAAGAAGGAGGCCATTTCGACAACCATTTTCTAGAAATAAAGGGAAATTGTGAAGTGATAGGCCGTCAAACGTTTCCCTTGTTTCTAACGCATCGTTTAGGAGTATTATTACAATTTATGGAGCTCTGACCAGATGGAAGCATCAAAGAGACTATAGTGAGCCTACGAAGTGATACAAGTATTAGAATAAATTGTCTAACAATATCTATATGAAATACGTATCAAGAAGATTTTTCTGGATATTTATTGCCCGAAGGATAAACAGTATATATTATGGTTCATAGGAATGCTATTTATAAAAGTGCTACACTCATAGATTAAGTAATTGATCAGAAGAACAATCACAATATGAATGATATTTATTATTCCTTTATACATATATTTGATACTGTTCACTACTGTCGCACTTTAGGTATTTTATCAATTTAAAAAGAAAGTTAACAGAAATTTTTCTTAAGAGTTTCATTACCGCAATAACCAGTATCCAATTATAAAACGGAGTTAATAGAAGTACAGGGATTTATTTAGACGATTTTGTGTGCCTTTAATGCTAAAAATTTTTTGGATATTTAGTTTCATAAAAAAAGGAAATTAAATTTCTCACTGAATAATTGCAAGATTAATTATTAATGTATAAAGAATGTGATTTTCTTTGTTTTCTTCATTTATCATACACCTTACACATACGTTTTTTTTTTCTTTTTCTTTTTTTTTTTTTTTTTTAGAAATTATTAGATAGTTTTATTGTAAAAAGTATTTTTATTTCTTAACGATTATTGTTCTAAAGTTGTTATTATGTTAGGTTTACTTTAAAAATATATAAATATACAAACGTAGCATATAAAAGCACATTTGCAATTCATATTTAACTGTAAATTTTGATTAAGGCATCTTGCCTCTATTTAACAGCATTTACAAATACCCAATATTCGATTTCACTGCCATCTTCATATAAAAAGTTTTGTAGACTTGTGATATTTTATTTCTGTCCACTTAAATACACTATTTCTAAAAGTTACAGCTCTTCAACCACTTTAATTTCAAATATTCTTTAATTGCTATTACTAAAATATGAGTGGCGTATGAAATATTTTGTTACTTTACCTGTGCACGAATCAACAAACTTTATGATATTTATATAACAAATTAGATAAACAAAGTGATACATTACCAAATATTAAAATTTAATTTTCAAAATATGCAATTAAGTTATTAGATTCATATGCTGAACATGAAAAATAAAAATAAGGGTATTCTCTCCAAAATGCATACTTTAGATTACATATCTGAATAAAAATGATTAAAAAATGCATTAATATATACAAATATATGAATTACATTTGAGAACGCAAATCTGCATGATCATACAAACTCATAACCTCAGAAAAATAGTAGGTTTTGGTATATACAATAACTACTGCAATTAAATGAGTCATATTAATAAACGTTGAATGGGTAAACAAGGCAAAAATGAGTGTTATAGAATTTGTAATAAACATCGGGATAAAGCTGACACATTTTTCATGATAAATTTTTTTTAACAATTTCCTTTTAAATAAAGTAGTGGACAAATTTCTTGAGCATATACTAATAGAAATTTCATACATTAGATACAGACCTATGCGTATCAAAGTCGTTAATGAAATTTCTGATAACAGAATACAATCAGAAATCAAAGTTTTTAATTGCTTTAAATCTTAAGGAAGATGAGACCTTATCCTTAGAAAATTTAATCAGGTAATGTAAATAGTAGGAAAATATAGAGCAACGGTGCCGTAAGCTCTTCTCATCAAATGTAAATAAGCAATAACGAATAATAACTTGAAATTTTACGCTTTTTAGAAAGAAAATGAGTAGTTTTCTGTACAAAATCAATATTGGCATCATGGAAGTCATATAAAACAACATTTTATAGATTTTAAAAGTCATTCTAGAAAAAAAAAATATACATATATATATATATATATATATATATATATATATATATATAATGAATCGAAAAGTATTAATTTTATTAAGATTTTACTAAAATAGAAAAAAAAAGTTTTCTAAAAATAGAAATCGGATATAAATGTGATTTAATATATTTTATAACAACGATTTTAAAAATTATTATTCTGAATTGGATACATTAATCCTCTTATATATCTAAGACATACTTGTCAACATACTAATTAATATTCCGTAGTATTGTTAGCCCCGCCTTCTTTTTTACACCAGTATCTTTTTAGAGTATTTTTCTACTTATTTAGTCATAATTGCATTTAAAAAATATTACTTTAAAAATTTACTGGTGTGAAAAAAAGGGCGGAACTAACAACACTACGGATTATTAATTAGGGTCTTGACAAGTATGCTGAGATATAATTCAAATAATGTAATATCAATTAATATTATTCAATAATACTGATTTCTTCTGCAGCGTTTCTTTTCGCTCAATGAAACCATCTAATTATCTTATGTAGGTAATCTTATAATTTTAAATATATATAATTAGGTATTCTTATAATTTTAAATTTATATAATTAGGCATTTTTATAATTTTAAATAAACGGCAGTTTTTAACTTATTTACAAAATTTTAAATTTTACTTTTGAATCTATTTTACACATTATAATTTTAAGAAAGAAAACGGCACAATATTTCATTAAATTGATTATAGGAAAGCAATTACTTAGGATTATATATATACACATATGTACTTACTATCAGCACACAAAATTTCATAATTTAAAGAAGTGTTAAAGGTAAAAGATTCAGTTTTATTTTAGGGATTGTAACGAATAAAATTATATGAGCTTCAAATTCTTTTTAAAATATTCGAATTTGTAATATTTTACGTATGGCTTCCTGATTTGTATTATAAAGCATTTATTCCAATGCTGTTAGTGATTTTCATTTCATAACAGTTTTTAGATACTATAAAGATTTTCTTTATTGCATCGTTTCCAATATTTTAATTTATTCCGGAGCATTTTTAGCCACGTCTTTATTCCGCATCACTTTATTTGTGGAATAATTTTCTCCAGTATATAACTGCTATAAAATAAGGAAAACAGCAACCAAAAAAAAAAAAAAAAAAAGCGGTATGAAATAAAGGTGTGGCTAAAACTGCTCCGGAATAAAATAAAATGTTAACAACTCTGTTATTGTCCTTAATAATAAATACAATATATATGTATGTATATATTGTGATTCATGATCATCACATTTCTACAGCCATTATTGATATTATTTACAGAAAACTATTTAAATCTAATGATTTGCCATTCATATGAAAATGCCCATCATAAAAAAAAATATAATAAAATAAAACATTTTGATCTTCCAAAGAAAAAAAAAAAGTAAGAAAGAAGGAAATTTTATCACATTTAAAATCTGAAGCAAAAAAACTTTTCTTATTGACAAATGTGTATAAAAATAAATTATTAAAAGACGAACTATTTAACTAAATATAAAATATATATGTACAAGAGATATATAGTATTTTTATATCGTTTAAGTTCATTTTTATATCTTTCACATGATCTTACACATCATAGTACTTTAGGTTGAATTAACTGTCATGTACGTAATGATGGTCATTGCAGTATGCGTGGTAATGAACATGAACGAAAATACAAAGTTTATACTTGCTTACTTATTTAGAAAGTAGGGAAAATTTTCAGGCTCTATATCTTTCCCTTCTCCTGTAACCCCAAATATAGGTAACTATGATAAAATCGTATCGTAGGTAATAGAAAATTTTGCAGTTCTTTAATTTCTGACAGTGGCTGACAACTTATCCTCTTGTCATCTATCGTACAGTGCAGATATGTAAATTTTCCTACTTTGAGGTTCTACATCAATTAATTTACAGTATTATTTCCTCTAGGAATCAGATTCTATATACCACGAATGCTCTGGAAAAATGACTTTAAGTTACAGAAATCAGGATGGTCAGGCGCCCTGTATATATTTGACGGTCTTGATTGCTATACTTTTGTACTCTAATTTTAAATGAAAGTAGAAATTAAATAAGAAAGCTGTATTTATTAAGTTTTTGTTTGTGCTGTTAGTATAAAGTATTTTTGCATTACAAAATAAAAAATAGCAGGAGATGCGTTAATTATAGAAATGCACAACATGAGTTTCTCAAAATATACATTTTTCTTATATTGCTAACAAATGAATATAATTCATCACTATAGTTTGTATCTTTTCAAAAAATTCACTGTATGCACACTTTTCAAAATTTTAAACATTTTTAAATTTCATAAATAATATTATTAAAAGTTTTTGTACTGACTGCAAAATAAAACAATTGCGCGAGTAATTAAAAGTTCCAAAAATGATCATTTGTTTAACTTTGTATTAATAGTCAATATTGTTAATTAAAATAATTAAACAGGAAAATTAAAGGGACAATATATATATATATATATATATATATATATATGCTTTCAAAATTAGTAATTGTTCGTAAAATATTATTCGTAAACACATTCTTTAACTAAAGTATTTTCTTAAAAACATTTACAAAGTTAGAGAAGTGGCGAGTTACTTTTAGATCTGAGGTAAGAGTTTTGTTTTGGTACTTTTTACTTTTAAAATGTGAAAAACAAAAGTATTGTTGCTCGTCGAATCATGAGATCAAATCACTGATTTTTGCTCAATACAAGATGTACATTGTGCCAAATGTATTACTTCATCTTGATAACATAAGCAAAGAAACATTTTTATGGTTATTATTATTCAACGGGAAATGCAATTTTATAAAACTTTCTCAGCAAGCATCCATATTGAACACCCGTGTGGCAAGCAGTGGAGGATTTTCCACAAAATGTTCAACCCTAGAACGAAAAAAAAAACAAAAAACTTTACATTATATTAAATAAAACGTAACAAAAATACTATCTATAAATATAATAAATTATGTATTTAAAAAAAATGTAACATAAAAAACAAAAAATATATATTTTATAATTATTTTTAATTCCCTATGTAATACATATCTTTTAATTATTTTTCTGCATGTAAATGAAAATAATGGTCTTTATGACAAGAAAAAATAATATTCATTGCAATTTATGTTTTGGAACAAATAATATTATAAATCTTGCTTTGTTATTGGAAAACATATTGAGTTCTAATTTTTAATAATTCCAGCTTATCATTAGATTTCACATATGTGATGTCATCCGTCAGAAATTAAAGAATTGTAAGTAATTATAGAAAGGAATACATACATTTTTAATATTTCTTCATTGCTCAATTCTGAACGACTTTGATATCTATCTCGCCCTCATTTCGCGGATAATCCCCCCAACATATCTGACACCACTGGCACTCAATTTAGGTGCGGCACTTTCATATACATTTTAAATGCAATTCTTAAACAAATAAAACTCATATGTTACAAACGGTATTTAAAAAACATATTCATATTTCCTACGCACCCAGAT
The DNA here is from genome assembly GCA_963930645.1 of Salticus scenicus. NCBI lineage: Eukaryota > Metazoa > Arthropoda > Arachnida > Araneae > Salticidae > Salticus > Salticus scenicus. Next base: position 151,323,364 of record OZ005653.1, read on the forward strand.
TCGTAACGGTTCAAAATTTAATAACAGACTGATCGGATATGGGACGTTTCGACTCAAATGAGTTAAAAACATAATCCTTGTAAATAATATAAAGAGAACGCGAAATGCGCGCATATATGAAAAAAAAAAAAAAAAAAAAAAAAAAAAAAAGATATATATATATATAAACATTCAACGAAAATAATCGCGATAACAAAAACGCGGAACGCGATATCGCATACGCGACTTAATACGCGTGCGAGTGAACGCGGATTTTTACGCGCGATACTTAACGTGCAAAAACCTATATCTACATGTATATGTATAAAATATATGGATTAAAATTATATGAATCTTCATGTGTGTTGTACAGATCGAAATGTCTCGCATCATCAGTCAATTAATTGAACTTGTTTTATGTAAAAATAACAGAATTTTTCCTACAGTTGAAATTACAGTTTAAATAATACAATTTTTTTTAAGAAACCAGACCCAATACAAGACGTCAGTCTCTCTCTGATTTTAAATGATAAAAACGATGGTATGGAAGCAAAAGACATGTGTTTGTTTGTAACCAAGAAGAAGAGAATGATTCAACATTAACTTCTTTTTTTAATCTGTTTGAATGTAGATTGTCATATTTTTTCGTGTTTTGTAATTACATGTGAAAAAAAAAAAAAAAAAAAAAAAAAAAATGTACCGTTATTAACATGGTGCTAACATGAATCCTAGTATAGATTTTAAGGAAATGAAAAGGCATTTTAATAAAGCTTCGGTTATGTTATGAAGTTAAATAAAATTGACTAAAAATACTGAGTGTGTTTCATTTATTTTATTTTATGTTACATGAAAAAATATTTAATATTGTCATTTCGTTTGCTTTTCTTATAAAGATTTTTCTTCTTCTTCTTCTTCTTTTTTTTTTTTTTTTTTTTTAACAACGAGTAACTTATAAAAAATAGCAACATTAAAATATTTTGACATCTAAAACAATTTCACATAAAATAATATATTTTTTTTGCATAATAAAATATACGGAGCAATTATAGTTCCTGAAAACATTTTCCGAATCCTGATAGGATTAGGACCATGGTTTTCTTTTTCTTTCTTTCTTTCTTCCTTTTTTTTTTTTTTTTATCCTAATATATTTTTATTTGAATTGTGTAAATTGTAGAGATATTTGATCTCCTTTTACATAATCACAGAAATAAAATTTATTTATTTTTATTTTATTTTTATTTTATTTTATTTTTCTTTCTTTTTTTCAATATACAGTGAATTACTTAAGTCTGCATGCACTCATCCAGACACCTTTATTTAACACTAGCAGGAGTTGCCCGCTTCGCTGGGCACTATATATATAAAAAACCCTCAAAATTACATGTAACATATTAATTAATTTAACCGTTTGCACGGGATCAGGTCCAGATCTTGTCATCGAAAGCCACGTTTCTACTAGCTCCGATGGTAGGCTGAAATTACCAGGGTCAGGGGTGAGTACTGGTTGCGCACTATGTTGTGTTTGATGCATGAGTGTCCGGGCTTTATGTAGGTATCTTACTTTTGTTCCTAGCCCCACTGGTTTGTTATTTATTAATAACTTTATTATGATATTTTTTTTCTTCATGTTTTTCCCTTTACGGAATTCTGTAGGGGCTTTATTTTTATATATAAGTTAATTAATTAATAGCAATCATGCTAATCCTGTCATTTACGCTTTAATTAAAACTTTTTTGTCATTATTTTTAAATTGCACTAGAACGTCGCCTCTCAGGCGACATCCGATTCATTACTTAAACTCGAACGGCGCTCGAGAGGCGCCATGACTAATTAAGTTACTATATATCTTATAACCACCAATAATGTTCTACAACTAAAAGTAATATAGCAGGTACATACTTTGTTAAGAAAGAGACTCAACCCACACTTTTTATTTAGTGCCTTTGGGCGTTGCTTGCCTTGGTCATTGGTAAATGGCCAAGAATGCTTTGCAAAATATCACACGATGGAAAATTATAAAGCACAATATTCTTATATAATGCTTGTAATATCTAAATATACACCAAATATAGAAATAAAATGTTATTTAAAATTCTCATGTTTCGTATTTTGTATTTTTTATTAAAACTATTGTAAAGTAGCTCATTATGCTTACTAAAAGAAGATTCGAATGCAAAAGGTTAATTTTCCATCTCACTTCAGGCCCGTTCATTTGGAAAATAAAAAGGGGTCGATATAAAAGAGGCCATTGACAAAACAGAAGGCGCAGCCTTCGTAAAAGGTGCATTATGCTAGCCTTTTATTACGTGGCCAGCATAACAAAAGGACAGCCAGATCTTATATTAAGCTAGATTAGATTTAGCTAGACTAGCTAAAAAGCGGAAACTACGAACCCTGCTATACTTCTATATTTTTGAATAGATCTCTTACACAATTCTAATTCTGTCTCAAGATACGCTCTTTTAAGAAGCATTTTCTAGTACGAAAAATTATTCCATGAGCACCGGAAAAATTATAAAGGTTTATATGCGGATCACCAAATATCTGGAAAAAGCTTCGAGTTCCTGGTATACCCATGCGAAAAGGGCTTATAGTGTAAACTGTTAAAAATCTACTTAAATAAATAAATAAGATTAATTGAAAATGATCAAAAACTTTTGTCTTTTTTACCAGCCCCCACCGTTCCAAAGGGGGTAGGGTTCACAAAATTCTTTTATAATGTGTGTTGAATGCAATAACTAACCCACACATGAAAATATCGCATTTCTGAGATAATTTAGAGCAGATTTACTATTAGAAATGTGCTTTTTGCCCCCCACCCCCCACCTCAAGAGGAGAAGGGGGATTTACAAAATCCATTTATAGAGTGTTTTAGGTACACGTGACCAATCAGTACACCGAAAAATCATCTTTCCAAGATAAATTAGGAAAAAGTTACTATTGAAAACATGTTCTTTCCTCCCCCACCCCACCCAAATGAGAAAGAGACGGACTCCAAATGAGAAAGAGACGGACACTTCGCAAAATCCCTTTATAGTTCATTTTGTGTAAACATAGCACACACAGATTCCCATAAATTGTCGTCCTGCGATAATTTGGAACAGAGTTACCGTTACGCTTGGAAAACTGTTTTTTCCTCACCCCACCACCATAGGGGGAAATGGGGCGATTTCGCATAATCCCTTCACGGTTAGTGTTTTATACAAATAATCAACCCACACACCAAAATTCGTGAATGTAGTTCACATAGATGTCTGAGGACAAATTTAACGGAAAAGTGGGGCTTTCGAATCTACTCCGACGTAAATCTCCCCCTCCTCCCCAAAAAAATCGAAAACTGGAAACCATCCAAAATTGTTTTCTAGAGATACACTTCAGAAGACGAACAACCAATTTCAACTTCTATGTACAATTCAGAGTTCAGATTTCACAAATCCTTCTCCACCCCCAACAACAACAACAACAACAACAAAACAAAAAAAAAGGGGGGGGGGTCTTTCTTCTTTCCATAAATCGGAAATATTATTATTTTTCTTTTTTTCTTTTTTTTTTTCTTCTTGGTATTTGAGTCTAGTCTCCTCATGTGCAATTTCTCAGCCGTGAAGCAATTTGAATCCGACTTATGCTCTCAAACGTGTTTCAGCCGTCCGTTCGTCCCCCAGGAGGAAAGTGCGGGGGGGGGGGGGTTCAAAACTCCGTGCTATTGTGTGTCAGGGTTTTAGATCCAACCTTCGCACCAAAATTTGTTAGCCAGTCCCACACAAAACCACCACAGTAGTGGTGACTCAGTGGTGGATGTACACTTTTATATGTATAGATGAAGGGTTATGTGAAATCACGTTCTGCCCCCTCCCCCTCATTGGGGGCATATTTCTAAAATTCCAGAAATTTATTTTTAGGTGTTTGTGTTTGCTACACTTAAAAGCAAATATCATATGGATATATGTTTCTTTTTTGAGATATGAAAGATTATATGAAATCCCTTTTTGGCCCATGTGAAAACACATTTTGCCCCATCCACTCCTTCCTTGAGGGCCGAATACCCGAAATTCTAAGAATTGGGTTTTAGGTATTTGTGTTTCTTATATTTCAAAGTAAAAATCATATGGATATCTTCTTTGTTGTTTGAGATAAAAAGTGTTATGTGGAATTCCGTGTTGCACATGAGAAATCACGAATTGCCCCCTGTCCTTCCCCCCTTGGGGACCATATTTCTAAAATTCCAGAAATTAGTTTATAGGCATATGTGTTATCTATATTTTAAAGCGAAAATATCCCGTATATCTTCTTCTTAATTTTTTTTTTTTTTTTTTTTTTTTTTTTTGAGATATAAAGGTTACGAAATCAAGTTTTCCCCTTCTTCTCCTTTGGGGGCTTAATTTTTGTATTTCCAGAAATTTATTTTTAGGTATTTGTGTTAGCTACATTTTTAAGCAAAAATTTTACGAATATCTGTTTTTTCTTTTAAATATAAAGGATTTTGTGAATTTTCGTTTTGCCCCCTACCCAGAATTTCTAAAATTACAGAAATTAATTTTTAAGTGTTTGCGTTTGCTTTATTTAAAAGCAAAATTCATGCGGATATACGTGGGTTTCTTTCTTTGAGATATGAATGATTATGTGAAATCACTTTTGGCACGTGTGAAAACACCTTTTGCCCTCCTCCCCCTTGAGAGCCGAATACCCAAAATTCCAAAGGTTGTTTTTTAGGCATTTGTGTTTCTTATAATTGAAAGTAAAAATCATATGGATATCTTCTTTTTCTTTTGAGATATAAAGTGCACAAATCACACGTGTGGATAAATCACACGTTGCGCATGAGAAATCACGCTTTGCTCCCTCCCCCCTCCCCCTTTGCGGTCTAAATTTCTAAAATTTCAGAAATTAGTTTTTAGGTATATGTGTTAGCTATATTAAGCAAAAATTTCACGTATATCTGTTTATTTTACTTGAGATATAAAGGATTATATGAAATCACGTTTTGCGCATGTGAAATCGCGTTTTTCCCTTCTCCATCTTCGGGGACCGAATTTCTAAAATTACAGAAATTGGGCTTTATGTATTTGCGTTAACTATATTTTAAAGCAAAAATTTTACAGATATCTGTTTTTTCTTTGAGGTATAAAGGTTTATGTAAAATCACATTTTGCCACACTTCCCCCTTGAGGGACGAATTTTGTAAAATCGCTTCTTAGTGTGTGTAAAGCAATGTTTTTAGCGAATTTCATATTTCTAGGTGTATGGGTTTGATCTGGACAACAACGAATCGCTCACTCCTTCGCTCAGTCAGGACAAACTATTTTATACTATAGATTATATTCAGACTGATAAAACTTATAATTAAATAATTGTGTTTTAGTAATTTCTTAATCATAAATTTATGTCCATTGAAGAAAATAAAAAAAAATAATTTCTAAAATTTAAACAAAAAATGCTTAAAAGTCAAGATTGTTAATGCCAAAAATGTCTACATACAAGGAATACACTATATTTATAAATAATTAAAATTAAAATGGGTCTACATTTGGAATTAATCATTGCAGGGATGGAACACGGGCGCACAATTCATACCACTATCAATGTAAGAAAATTTTCTACTTCTTAAATCAACGATATTCTACGTAGAGAAATTTCTTAAACAGATTCCGGTATGAATTCTGCGCCCGTGTTCCATCCCTGTCATTGCTTTAAACCTATTTGACATCAATAATACATGGTTATTAGTTGTATCTGGTGTAATTTCAAACCATGCGCATTGAATTGCTATCTTTCAAAGTGTCTATGCTAAAGCGTGAGTATTGTCATACTTTAAGATCAAGTTTATTTTATATAAACTTAATAGAATTTAAGTCTTGAGACTGGGAGTGGTGAACAGAATCGCACGTGAATTTTGTACATGAACTATTCTCTAATAATCGTGGCAATGTGCTCAAGATCATTGTCTTATAGAAGATTCGGCAATTTCCTACTATTAATTTATTTCCAAATGTTTTCATATTACTTGACAATCTTTTCAGATATTTGAAGAGGTCCATAATACATACAATAAAATTTAATGCACAGTCGAAGGTAAAAAATGCAATCCCCCCCCCCCACACACACCGTTATTTCGTTATTAATTGACGCAGAAAAATCTGATATCAATCAACAGGAAATATAGTGTACTTTTCGAAAATAACGTGAAAAGTTTAATTAGGGGTCTGCTACCTATTGAAACGATCCCCAACTTTAATTTTTATCAATAGCAACTTCCAGTTTTGACTTCACATTTAAATTTCTGAGAGTCAGGCAGTGCGGAAAATTAAACAGTTTGTATACTTTACCTATAGTTCTCATAGACTTATAACCAGAAATGTGTTAGGGGGTTATCTGTAAATTTAGAAAATTAAAATTATAATCCTACAAATTTATTGTTTTACACCGGAAATGTTTTCAGAAAAAATCATTAAAAAATTATTAAATACATATATGAATTTAATACATTTTAGATATTTTTAAATATATTACGCGTTAGCATGGTCAGACAATACTCTTTGGAAAATGTGCGACTTTTTTTCAATTAAAAAGTGTCTATCATGATGAATAAAAACTTTGTGAGCAAACAACAACAACAACAAAAAAAAAAAAAAAAAAATCAATACAATAACAACGTATAAACTACATCTTTTCAGATAAATTATTATAAGGTGTCATGAAGAACACTTTAAACATTTTAATCGTACTTACCAGTTTATGGCTAGTTTAACTCTTTGAATCTGTACGATTTGTTTTAAAATTTCTATTAAAATATAGTTTCTTAATTAAAATATATTTATAAAATAAATTTTTTAAGACTAAAATATCCTTAACCCTCTCTTCCCCAAGATCAAGGCGTTACTGCAGAAAAATTACTTTTCGGTGCCGCTTGGTACGTTTAGCGAAAATCACTAGCACCGCGCCTTTTTGTATCGTTTAGAAGTTGCGACATTACACTGATTACGTTTGCTATCTCTGGTGAAATAGCCCACTTTTTGAATGAGGCAGGCTTAACTAAATTTCAACTACAAAATGAGGTAAAAATGACCCCATCTTGGGAAAGCGGAGGTTAAAAGAATAATCCCCCACCCCACCCCATCCCAAAAAAATAAAAATAAATAAATAAATAAAATAAATAAATAAAATAAATAAAAATAAAATAAATAAATAAATAAATAAAATAAAAATAAATAAAAATAAAATAAAATAAATAAAGCAATAAAGCAATATATAAAAGAAATGATTAACCCTTTAACTATGACGGTAGTTAAGCAGCGATTTAACAAGTCTGTCCTTCATTCCAGTGGTTGCCAATAGGCAATTCTTTTATTTAATTTACAATTTTTACGTCCACTTATTTCTCTATTTTAAACAGTTAGCCCCACTTAATTAATTTATTTTACGTTTCAGTGTTTTGTTTAAAGCATTCAAAATTTATCACCAGTAATTGATGAGGTCATTCAACTTGAATATATTTTCGACAATGGAAATTAAGGAGTTTAAAGGCGGGTCTTGCTTGCTTTAGAAGATAAAAATTCTTGTTCGCTGCCACTAATGTCTTAAAAATCATCTTTTCTATTACATTTTTTTTTATTTTTTTCGTTTGACGTTGTTGAAGTATACAGTTAGACCAGTAATTAAATATTAAAAATATTTTGTTTAATTTTTTTTTTTTCCTTTAAAAATTTTCTTCATTATCTCATGCAAAACTTTATAAGAGATGGCCTCCTAAGCCTCTCCAAATGAAAGGTTTTATTTATATCTCGAAAACTAATAATGGAATGACCTGCAAATTTTCACAGCCATATTTTTCAGCATTAGGATTCATTTTATGTAAAAATTAATATAGATCATAATTTCTTTGAATATGAATTAATTATTATTATTATTATTATTATTATGTTTAAAAATATTTTTGTGAATGAAAAGTGATCATGGATTATGTTTGGGTTTCTTCATTGTGAGGACAACCTGACAAATTGCGACGTTGTTTCTGGTATGTTTATCGCATTTAGGCAATATTTCGCCTTTTAGTTTATAAATAACAGGAAAAAGAAAGAAAAAAAAATGGTTGAACATTATACTCTTAGATCTAATTAAGGGGTGTGGGCGTTCTAGGTTTTTTATATTATTTTCCACCAGTAATTACGAATTGTAATTCTGGTTACAGTTAATTACTAAAATTTCTAGAAAACAATTAATATCACTGTTAAAAAATTCTGGTAGCAAAATCCGGGGACACAATCACCTTACTAAATTAGTGTAATGGTTCATTCCTTTTTCATGAAATTCAAGTAATATCTGTAATGTAAGACAAATAAAAATGCATCGCATTTAGGACATTTTTGAAGTATGTACAACATATATTGCCTAAATACGATAAAGCATTCATTCACCTCAGTTAAGCATGCTCCATTTTTTTTTTCAAGAGATTTACGCATTTTGTGTGCATTATGATTTTATAAAACTGTTTTTAATAAACAATTTTCAAACTATGCGTTTGAAGTTCGTGTAAGAGTTGGGCAAAATTCTATTTTGAATGTTTGTTCTTCCATGGTACACATTTTTGATAAGAAAGAATCTTTTAAAGCATTCATTCGTGGTTTGCGAAAATGAAAAAAAAAAAAAAAAAAAAAAAAAAAAAAAAATCATCGCAAATGTCTCTAGATACAGCCTATATAACTGCACATTGCCTATTGCAGACTTTATTGTACTTACTTTTAAATTTTGTGCTGTCAGGACATTTAGCACTTTTCTTTTTGTGACTGAATCATTATTAGCGGGGTTATCAAGATTGGTAGCTATGTCTTTATTAGACATCACTATATCATTGGTATGGTATGATTATTAAATATTTCATTTCAAATTCAGGAGACATATTTTTTCCGTTCATTAAAACCTAATTTTCATTTGACATGCTTTCAGAAAGGAATTTACCTGGGTAGGTCATTGTGAATATCTATATTCCATTTGGCAGTTATATGGGTATAATTGGTGATTACCTGCGAACTAGAAGAATTCATTCCCCTTTCACGATCTCACTATTCTTTCTTGGCTGGAAACTTTTTATAGTGATGAAGAGTATTATTTTTATTAGCAAAGTGTCATTTAACTGCATCATTCAATTTTTACAGAGACCCCAGGTAATTTTTAATGTGCAATATAATCTTTGTGTTTCTACTAACAACAAAATATTTTTTTTAAATATAATCTTTACATAAATTAATAGAATAATATTTCTTAATTTATTTTATTTTCAATTTCTGTGCTTACAAAATGCTTATTTAATTACCTGCCGAAGAATATTAATATTTAAAGTATTAAATATAAATATTTGAATAATTTATTAATTTCTTCATTTTTTGCGTAGTTATATGCTTCTGTTACCATATTAGGCATGAACATGAATGGAGTAAAGAAATAAAGTTATCCTCCACCCCCTAACCCTACCCCCACCCCATCCAAGTCTAAAAAATTGTGCGTGGAAAAGAAAATTCTAAAAATATTTTCAAATACTCTTTTTTTTCTTCCAATTCAATTCAAATAAAAAGTCATTTTATTTTTCTTTTAATCATTAAAAATGCGAATACATCCATGTAATTACTATCTATTATAATTACTATCTATTTCTTCGATTAAAAAAAAAAAGAAATGTTTCTTGACACTTTTATTAGTTTGTGAGTAGAAATAATCAATAATAGTTATAGCATTTTAATAGAACTATAATGCTGTTATAATTTAGGTATTCTGTTATTTATAAAACTGGTGTAATTAACATTTCTAATATTTTGATACGTGCAAACAAACATCATTACACCTTCTGAATACATTTTGATGAACATCCCCCCCCCCCACACACACACAGTAAGGCAAGTCTGGTACAACTGAAATGGGAAATTATTATTATTTATGGCATAAAGTTGTTTTAATTTCACCATTTTAAGTCATTTCCTCATAATAGTCATTATGAGGAAATCTCTAACTTTCACATGATGTTTTATTAGTTCAAAAAATTTCTGTTATTCACAATTTCTACCTTTGAACGTTTTTCTGTCTTAAATATTTTTTGCCTTTAAACGTTAAAAAAAAAAAGAAAAAAAAAATGCATAGTCTTGCGTAATCTTACACATATATTGAATGACACTCCGCATTTAAGGGAAATAATTTGCAGCAATTAGAAGAAAAGGAAAACCTAAATGCGATAAATATTTTTAAACACCTGTAATTCAAGTGTCGCCTTTTCGTACTTAAACTTCCGACATATAAAAAAGGTATTTAACACCAAGACGTAAAAGTGGTTACTTGCCCTTAAAACATAAAAGAACAAACTTAAAATCACTATTACAGGATTTTTTGTTGCATATTGGCAGAACTGGCGGAGAATGTTATTAAACGATATGTTTAGAAATAGAAAATTCCCTTAGACAAGACTTTTAAAATACGATGAAAGTTTCATTGTGTTGTATTTGAATGATTCCTACTTTAAGATTACCAGTAAATGAACTTAGTTGCATTTGTAGGTTATCGTATTTAGGCACATTGACTTTATCTCTTAAATAAATAAATATATATATATATATATTTATACATACATATATATATATATATATATATATACTAGCAGGCTTTGTCCGCTTCGCTGGACACTATATTTAAATGATTTCTTTGTTACTGAATATATTTCGATTGGCGATTATTTTCGTCACAGCTTTAGTATGGGACCTCCTTGGCAATATCAAACATTTTTTGAACTTCTCGAATCTGTATAACAATACTATTATTAAAACAAATATTTTCGAAAACAGTCCAATAGCTGGTGTTAATTCTTCGAATATTCTGGAAAATGTTGAAGCTGTTACTCGTACAGTATACGTCATTATTCGATGAATGTTCTGGGACAGTCCAAAAAATAGTAACTTGTTCCACAGGAGTAAAGCAAATAACATCAACTACACCAGAGCAAAAATTTTCGCTCACTCACGAAAAATGTCCTGTCGCTTAGAGCTCAATCCCTAAAGTGCAATGACTCAGAATAGGTCTCTGAATAACTCTGGATCGCAGTGACTACATACTCTTTAGCAAAAATCAACTCACACCTACTTATAACGTTTGGCGATGGGGCTTGGAGATGACTCCATCGAGAATCCCTTGGTAAGCTCAAGGTCTATGTTCCCGTGTGTCGGAGAGCTTCGAAACATCGGGAACCCTAAACTATCTTTTTTCACCAAATTTGGTCGCCTACTTGCCATGTCTGTCTCCATGACTATGCTTTCTATTAAACATATCTTTATTTAGTTATTTAAATATTAATTTGAATTAATCAAATATTTCTACCCGACAGCGTGCAAGTGCAGTCACACACAGCAGCTCATTTATTTGTATGTTAAATTAGCGTAATGATTGTTATATAAATATATAAATAAATAACTAAGCATTATCGTGCTACACAACTTTATTATATCTCTCCCTTGGCGGCTTTTGAATTTTTGTCGCCATATTAGCGATTTTTTTTTTTTTTTTTTTTTTTTTTTTTGTGTAATTTCTTGCATAAAAATAGAAAGCGTTTTATCGGACACCTTTTCTTTAACATATAAGAACCCTTCATATTCTGTTTATTTTATTAATGGGTTTTAGGTTTAAAATAGTGCTTGATGAGATAAATTTTCTATTTTTAAAACTGCACTTTTTTTTTCTATAAAATTATCTACTCAGATAAAAATAGATCATTTATGTGACTGCTATTTCAGTTTATTTTTTTCGTTTTGTAATATTTTATAAATTTTACATTTTTCTTGAACTACCTAGATTAAAATCGCTGTTGCTAAATTAAACCTCTTGGCGAAAAATGTTCGGTGTACTTCAACGCAACAATTTAAAAAATCACCCAGGAGGATCTATAAATAAAACTGATTTTAGTACAACATAAATTAGCATCGTAAACTATATTAGCACATTATCAATGTGTAAAAGAAATTTTAAACTAAAAATGACGTCAATTTTTGTGAGATGCATAATTTATTTATTTATTTATTTTATTGTTCACGTTTAGATAAATGTATTTATTTTCCTGTTGGAAAAAAAAATAAACTCGTATTTTTTTTTTTTTTTTTTTTTTTTTTTGGCAACAATTAAATTATGGATAAAATTTAAATGGCTAATTTTTTGCTATTATTAGCTTACAAAATTGTTATTTTATGCATAAAAATAACAAAAACAAAGTTTTTTTTCGGAATAAAAGGCAGCCAACTTTGTAAGTTAGGGTATAAGCTATCTCCATTACAAATTTCATCGAAATCCGTCGAGCAGTTTTGGCGTGAAACTTAGTCAAATAAATTCACAGACATTCACATTTATAATATATATAAGATATATCAAGTTATTTTTTGTGAAAATATTAATAAAAGTTTGCGATATGAATTTAACATTACTACCTTCAAACTTTGATTGCTTATAACTATAAAAAATAAGTAAAATATGCAAGGGCTTACCATTGAAAAATCAAAGTTGGTGTGCATCCTTATATGAATATTAACAGGCCCGCTTCGCTGGTCCTTATTTTTAAAATAATCACTATAATTACTGAATTCTCAAAATTGCATTAATTTTTATCACATGAAAAAAAAAAAAAAAAAAAAAAAAAAAATCTGATTATCAAAAATGTCGCACAGGGTTCTCACTGCCTTCGGAAAAAATTCCCAAAATGCTCTAACTCTTATTTCTATTATTTTATCCCTTCGCCCCCCCCCCCCCTCCCCTCCTGTCTATCCTAATAATTTTACAAATTTGAAAATATCCGCAATCGATTTGTATCAAAAACCTCTATGCACCAGTTTTGAACGATATATCTAAATTTTTATTTTTTTGCTCCTCTGCTATAAATATACTACGCTTAATGTTGGTCAGACAATACTCTTTGGAAAATGTGCAATTATTTTTCAATTAAAAAGTGTCTATCATGATGAATAAAAACTTTGTGAGCAAACAACAACCACAAGAAAAAAAATTCAATACAATAACAACATATGAACTACATCTTTTCAGATAAATTATTATAAGGTGTCACGAAGAACACTTTAAACATTTTAATCGTACTTACCAGTTTATGGCTAGTTTAACTCTTTGAATCAGTACGATTTGTTTTAAAATTTCTATTAAAATATAGTTTCGTAATTAAAATATATTTATAAAAGAAATTTTTTAAGACTAAAATATCCTTAACCCTCGCTTCCCCAAGATCAAGGCGTTACTATGCAGAAAAAATGCTTTTCGGCGCCGCTTGGTACGTTTGGCGAAAATCACTAGCACCGCGCCTTTTTGTATCGTTTAGAAGTTGCGACATTACACTGATTACGTTTGCTATCTCTGGAGAAATAGCGCACTTTTTGAATGAGGCAGGCTTAACTAAATTTCAATTAAAAATGAGGTAAAAATGACCCCATCTTGGGAAAGCGAAGGGTAAAAGAATAATCACCCACCCACCCAAAATAAATAAATAAATAAATAAATAACATAAAAATAAATAAAAATTAAATTAAATTAAATAAATAAATAAAGCAATATATAAAAGAAATACTTATAACCCTTTAACTATGACGGTAGTTAAGCAGCGATTTAACAAGTCTGTCTTTCATTCCAGTGGTTGTCAATAGGTAATTCCTTTATTTAATTTACAATTTTTATGCCCATTTATTTCTCTATTTTAAACAGTTAGCCCCACTTAATTAATTTATTTTACATTTCAGTGTTTTGTTTAAAGTATTCAAAATTTGTCACCGGTAATTGATGAGGTCATTCAACTTGAATATATTTTTGACAATGGAAATTAAGGGGTTTAAAGGAGGGGCTTGTTTGCTTTAGAATATAAGAATTCTTGTTCGCTGCCACTAATGTCTTAAAATAAGCTTTTCTATTACATTTTTCTTTTTTTTTTTTTTTTTCTTTTTTTTTTTTTTTTTTTTTTTTTTTTGTATACAGTTAGACTAGTAATTAAATATTAAAAATATTTTGTTTAATTTTTTCCGTTTTTTTTTTTTTTTTTTTTTTTTCCTTTAAAGATTTTCTTCATTATCTCATGCAAAACTTTATAAGAGATGGCCTCCTAAGCCTCTCCAAATGAAAGGTTTTATTTATATCTCGAAAACTAATAATGGAATGACCTGCAAATTTTCACAGCCATATTTTTCAGCATTAGGATTCATTTTATGTAAAAATTAATATAGATCATAATTTCTTTGAATATGAATTAATTATTATTATTATTATTATTATTATGTTTAAAAATATTTTTGTGAATGAAAAGTGATCATGGATTATGTTTAAAAATATTTTTGTGAATGAAAAGTGATCATGGATTATGTTTGGGTTTCTTCATTGTGAGGTCAATCTGACAAATTGCGAAGTTGTTTCTGGTATGTTTATCGCATTTAGGCAATATTTCGCCTTTTAGTTTATAAATAACAGGAAAAAGAAAGAAAAAAAATGGTTGAACATTATACTCTTAGATCTAAATAAGTGGTGTGGGCGTTCTAGGTTTTTTATTTTATTTTCCACCAGTAATTACGAATTGTAATTCTGGTTACAGTTAATTACTAAAATTTCTAGAAAACAATTAATATCACTGTTAAAAAATTCTGGTAGCAAAATCCGGAGACACAATCACCCTACTAAATTAGTGTAATGGTTCATTCCTTTTTCATGAAATTCAAGTAATATCTGTAATGTAAGACAAATAAAAATGCACCGCATTTAGGACATTTTTGAAGTATGTACAACATCTATTGCCTAAATACGATAAAGCATTCATTCATCTCAGTTAAGCATGTTCCATTTTTTTTTTATTTTCAAGAGATTTACGCATTTTGTGTGCATTATGATTTTATATACTGTTTTTAATAAACAATTTTCAAACTATGCGTTTGAATTTTGTGTAAGAGTTGGGCAAAATTCTGTTTTGAATGTTTGTTCTTCCATGGTACACATTTTTGATAAGAAAGAATCTTTTAAAGCATTCATTCGTGGTTTGCGAAAATGAAAAAAAAAACAAAAAAATCATCGCGAATGTCTCTAGATACAGCCTATTTAACTGCACATTGCCTATTGCAGACTTTATTGTACTTACTTTTAAATTTTGTGCTGTCAGGACATTTAGCACTTTTCTTTTTGTGACTGAATCATTATTAGCGGGGTTATCAAGATTGGTAGCTATGTCTTTATTAGACATCACTATATCATTGGTATGGTATGATTATTAAATATTTCATTTCAAATTCAGGAGACATATTTTTTCCGTTCATTAAAAACTAATTTTCATTTGACATGCTTTCAGAAAGGAATTTACCTGGGTAGGTCATTGTGAATATCTATATTCCATTTGGCAGTTATATGGGTTTAATTGGTGATTACCTGCGAACTAGAAGAATTCATTCCCCTTTCACGATCTCACTATTCTTTCTTGGCTGGAAACTTTTTATAGTAATGAAGATTATTATTTTTATTAGCAAAGTGTCATTTAACTGCATCAATCAATTTTTACAGAGACCCCAGGTAATTTTTAATGTGCAATATAATGTTTGTGTTTCTACTAATAACAAAATATTTTTTTTAAATATAATCTTTACATAAATTAATAGAATAATATTTCTTAATTTATTTTATTTTCAATTTCTGTGCTTACAAAATGCTTATTTAATTACCTGCCGAAGAATATTAATATTTAAAGTATTAAATATAAACATTTGAATAATTTATTAATTTCTTCATTTTTTGCGTAGCTATATGCTTCTGTTACCATATTAGGCATGAACATGAATGGAGTAAAGAAATAAAGTTATCCTCCACCCCCCACCCCTACCCCTCACCCCTTCCAAGTCTAAAAAATTGTGCGTGGAATAGAAAATTCTAAAAATATTTTCAAATACTCTTTTTTTTCCTCCAATTCAATTCAAATAAAAAGTCATTTTCTTTTTCTTTTAATCATTAAAAATGCGAATACATCCATGTAATTACTATCTATTTCTTCGATAAAAAAAAAAAAAAAAATGTTTCTTGACACTTTTATTAGTTTGTGAGTAGAAATAATCAATAATAGTTATAGCATTTTAATAGAACTATAATGCTGTTATAATTTAGGTATTCTGTTATTTATAAAACTGCTGTAATTAACATTTCTAATATTTTGATACGTGCAAACAAACATCATTACACCTTCTGAATACATTTTGATGAACATCTCCCCCCCCCCCCCACACACACACACAGTAAGGCAAGTCTGGTACAACTGAAATGGGAAATTATTATTATTTATGGCATAAAGTTGTCTTAATTTCACCATTTTAAGTCATTTCCTCATAATAGTCATTATGAGGAAATCTCTAATTTTCACATGATGTTTTATTAGTTCAAAAAATTTCTGTTATTCAAAATTTCTACCTTTGAACGTTTTCCCGTCTTAAATATTTTTTGCCTTTAAACGTTTAAAAAAAAAAAAAAAAAAAAATGCATAGTCTTGCGTAATCTTACACATTGTATTGAATGACACTCCGCATTTAAGGGAAATAATTTGCAGCAATTAGAAGAAAAGGAAAACCTAAATGCGATAAATATTTTTAAACACCTGTAATTCAAGTGTCGCCTATTCGAACTTAAACTTCCGACATATAAAAAAGGTATTTAACACCAAGACGTAAAAATGGTTACTTGCCCTTAAAACATAAAAGAACAAACTTATAATCACTATTACAGGATTTTTTGTTGCATATTGCAGAACTGGCGGAGAATGTTATTAAACGATAGGTTTAGAAATAGAAAATTCCCTTAGACAAGACTTTTAAAATACGATGAAAGTTTCATTGTGTTGTATTTGAATGATTCCTACTTTAAGATTACCAGTAAATGAACTTAGTTGCATTTGTAGGTTATCGTATTTAGGCACACTGAATTTATTCCTTAAATAAATAAATATATATATATATGTATACATATGTATATACTAGCAGGCTTTGTCCGCTTCGCTGGACACTATATTTAAATGATTTCTTTGTAACTGAATATATTTCGATTGGCGATTATTTTCCTCACAGCTTTAGTATGGGACCTCCTTGGCAATATCAAACATTTTTTGAACTTCTCGAATCTGTATAACAAAACTATTATTAAAACAAATATTTTCGAAAACAGTCCAATAGCTGGTGTTAATTCTTCGAATATTCTGGAAACAGTTGAAGCTGTTACTCGTACAGTATACGTCATTATTCGATGAATGTTCTGGGACAGTCCAAAAAATAGTAACTTGTTCCACAGGAGTAAAGCAAATAACATCAACTACACCAGAGCAAAAATTTTCGCTCACTCACGAAAAATGTCCAGTCGCTTAGAGCTCAATCCCTAAAGTGCAATGACTCAGAATAGGTCTCTGAATAACTCTGGATCGCAGTGACTACATACTCTTTAGCAAAAATCAACTCACACCTACTTATAACTTTTGGCGATGGGGCTTGGAGATGACTCCATCGAGAATCCATTCGTAAGCTCAAGGTCTATGTTCCCGTGTGTCGGAGAGCTTCGAAACATCGGGCACCCTAAACTATCTTTTTTCACCAAATTTGGTCGCCTACTTGCCAAGTCTGTCTCCATGACTATGCTTTCTATTAAAAATATCTTTATTTAGTTATTTAAATATTAATTTGAATTAATCAAATATTTCTGCCCGACAGCGTGCAAGTGCAGTCACACACAGCAGCTCATTTATTTGTATGTTAAATTAGCGTAGTGATTGTTATATAAATATATAAATAAATAACTAAGCATTATCGTGCTACACAACTTTATTATATCTCTCCCTTGACGGCTTTTGAATTTTTGTCGCCATATTAGCGATTTTTTTTTTTTTTTTTTTTTTTGTGTAATTTCTTGCATAAAAATAGAAAGCGTTTTATCGGACACCTTTTCTTTAACATATAAGAACCCTTCATATTCTGTTTATTTTATTAATGGTTTTTAGGTTTAAAATAGTGCTTGATGAAATAAATTTTCTATTTTTAAAACTGCACTTTTCTTTTCTATAAAATTATCTACTCAGATAAAAATAGATCATTTATGTGACTGCTATTTCAGTTTATTTTATTCGTTTTGTAATATTTTATAAATTTTACATTTTTCTTGAACTACCTAGATTAAAATCGCTGTTGCTAAATTAAACCTCTTGGCGAAAAATATTCGGTGTACTTCAACGCAACAATTTAAAAAATCACCCAGGAGGATCTATAAATAAAACTGATTTTAGTACAACATAAATTAGCATCGTAAACTATATTAGCACTTTATCAATGTGTAAAAGAAATTTAAAACTAAAAATGACGTCAATTTTTGTGAGATGCATAATTTATTTATTTATTTATTTTATTGTTCACGTTTAGATAAATGTATTTATTTTCCTGTTGGAAAAAAAAAAAATAAACTCGTATTTTTTTTTGGCAACAATTAAGTTATGGATAAAATTTAAATGGCTAATTTTTTGCTATTATTAGCTTACAAAATTGCTATTTTATGCATAAAAATAACAAAAACAAAGTTTTTTTCGGAATAAAAGGCAGCCAACTTTGTAAGTTAGGGTATAAGCTATCTCCATTACAAATTTCATCGAAATCCGTCGAGCAGTTTCGGCGTGAAACTCAGTCAAATAAATTCACAGACATTCACATTTATAATATATATAAGATATACAAGTTATTTTTTGTGAAAATATTAATAAAAGTTTGCGATATGAATTTATCATTACTACCTTCAAACTTTGAATGCTTATAACTATAAAAAAAAAAAAAAAAAAAATATGCAAGGGCTTACCATTGAAAAATCAAAGTTGGTGTGCATCCTTATATGTAAATTAACAGGCCCGCTTCGCTGGTTCTTATTTTTAAAATAATCACTATAATTACTGAATTCTCAAAATTGCATTAATTTTTATCACATGGAAAAAAAAAAAAAAATCTGATTATCAAAAATGTCGCACAGGGTTCTCACTGCCTTCGGAAAAAATTCCCAAAATGCTCTAACTCTTATTTCTATTATTTTCTCCCTTCGCCCCCCCCCCCCCTGCCTCCCTTCCTGTCTATCCTAATAATTTTACAAATTTGAAAATATCCGCAATCGATTTGTATCAAAAACCTCTATGCACCAGTTTTGAACGATCTATCTAAATTTTTATTTTTTTGCTCCTCTGCTATAAATATACTACGTTTAATGTTGGTCAGACAATACTCTTTGGAAAATGTGCAATTATTTTTCAATTAAAAAGTGTCTATCATGATGAATAAAAACTTTGTGAGAAAACAACAACCACAAGAAAAAAAATTCAATACAATAACAACGTATGAACTACATCTTTTCAGATAAATTATTATAAGGTGTCACGAAGAACACTTTAAACATTTTAATCGTACTTACCAGTTTATGGCTAGTTTAACTCTTTGAATGAGTACGATTTGTTTTAAAATTTCTATTAAAATATAGTTTCGTAATTAAAATATATTTATAAAAGAAATTTTTTAAGACTAAAATATCCTTAACCCTTGCTTCCCCAAGATCAAGGCGTTACTATGCAGAAAAAATGCTTTTCGGTGCCGCTTGGTACGTTTGGCGAAAATCACTAGCACCGCGCCTTTTTGTATCGTTTAGAAGTTGCGACATTACACTGATTACGTTTGCTATCTCTGGTGAAATAGCGCACTTTTTGAATGAGGCAGGCTTAACTAAATTTCAATTACAAAATGAGGTAAAAATGACCCCATCTTGGGAAAGCGAAGGTTAAAAGAATAATCACCCATCCACCCAAAATAAATAAATAAATAAATAAATAAATTAAAAATTAATAAAAATTAAATAAAATTAAATAAATAAATAAAGCAATATATAAAAGAAATACTTATAACCCTTTAACTATGACGGTAGTTAAGCAGCGATTTAACAAGTCTGTCTTTCTTTCCAGTGGTTGTCAATAATTCGTTTATTTAATTTACAATTTTTACGCCCATTTATTTCTCTATTTTAAACAGTTAGCCCCACTTAATTAATTTATTTTACATTTCAGTGTTTTGTTTAAAGTATTCAAAATTTATCACCGGTAATTGATGAGGTCATTCAACTTGAATATATTTTTGACAATGGAAATTAAGGGGTTTAAAGGAGGGGCTTGTTTGCTTTAGAATATAAGAATTCTTGTTCGCTGCCACTAATGTCTTAAAATCAGCTTTTCTATTACAATTTTTTTTTTTTTTTTTTTTGTATACATTTAGACTAGTAATTAAATATTAAAAATATTTTGTTTAATTTTTTCTGTTTTTTTTTTTTTTTTTTTTCCTTTAAAGATTTTCTTTATTATCTCATGCAAAACTTTATAAGAGATGGCCTCCTAAGCCTCTCCAAATGAAAGATTTTATTTATATCTCGAAAACTAATAATGGAATGACCTGCAAATTTTCACAGCCATATTTTTCAGCATTAGGATTCATTTTATGTAAAAATTAATATAGATCATAATTTCTTTGAAAATGAATTAATTATTATTATTATTATTATTATTATTATTTTTATGTTTAAAAATATTTTTCTGAAACAAAAGTGATCATGGATTATGTTTGGATTTCTTCACTGTGAGGTCAATCTGACAAATTGCGACGTTATTTCTGGTATGTTTATCGCATTTAGGCAATATTTCGCCGTTTAGTTTATAAATAACAGGAAAAAGAAAGGAAAAAAAATGGTTGAACATTATAGATCTAAACATTTTAGATCTAAGAACACTCTTAGATCTAAATAAGGGGTGTGGGCGTTCTAGGTTTTCTATTTTATTTTCCACCAGTAATTACGAATTGTAATTCTGGTTACAGTTAATGGCTAAACTTTTCTAGAAAACAATTAATATCACTGTTAAAAAATTCTGGTAGCAAAATCCGGGGACACAATCACCCTACTAAATTCGTGTAATGGTTCATTCCTTTTCAAGAAATTCAAGTAATATCAGTAATATAAGACAAATAAAAATGCACCGCATTTAGGACATTTTTGTAGTATGTACAAAATCTATTGCCTAAATACGATAAAGCATTCATTCGCCTCAGTTAAGCATGCTCCATTTTTTTTTTCAAGAGATTTACGCATTTTGGGTGCATTATGAATTTATAAAACTGTTTTTAATAAACAGTTTTCAAACTATTCGTTTGAATTTCGTGTAGGAGTTGGGTAAAATTCTGTTTTGAATGTTTGTTCTTCCATGGTACACATTTTTGATAAGAAAGAATCTTTTAAAGCATTCATTCGGGGTTTGAAAAAAAAAAAAAAATCATCGCTAATGTGTCGAGATACAGCCTACATTATTGCACATTGCCTATTGCCGACTTTATTGTACTTACTTTTAAATTTTGTGCTGTCAGGACATTTAGCACTTTCTTTTTTTTTTTTTTTTTTTTTTTTTTTGTGACTGAATCATTATTAGCTGGATTATCAAGATTGGTAGCTATGTCTTTATTAGTCATCACTATATCATTGGTATGGTATGATTATTAAATATTTCATTTCAAATTCAGGAGACATATTTTTTCCGTTCATTAAAACCTAATTTTTATTTCACATGCTTTCAGAAAGTAATTTACCTGGGTAGGTCATTGGACTGGGTAGGTCATCTATATTCCATTTGGCAGTTATATGGGTTTAATTGGTGAATACCTGCGACTGCGAACTAGAAGAATTCATTCCCCTTTCACGATCTTACTAATCTTTCTTGGCTGGAAACTTTTTATAGTGATGAAGAGTATTATTTTTATTAGCGAAGTGTCATTTAACTGCATCATTTAATTTTTACAGAGACCCCAGATATTTTTTAATGTGCCATGTAATGTTTGTGTTTCTACTAATAACAAAATATTTTTTTAAATATAATCTTTACATAAATTAATAGAATAATATTTCTTAATTTATTTTATTTTCAATTTCAGTGCTTACAAAATACTTATTTAATTATCTGCAGAAGAATATTAATATTTAAAGTATTAAATATAAATATATATTATTAATTTCTTCATTTTTTGCGTAGATATAGGCTTCTATTATCATATCAGGCATGAACATGAATGGAGTAAAGAATAAAGTTATCCTCCGCCCCCCCCCCTTCCAAGTCTAAAAAACTGTGCGTGGAATAGAAAATTCTAAAAATATTTTCAAATAATCTTTTTTTTCCCTCCAATTCATTTCAAATAAAAATTCATTTTATTTTTCTTTTAATCATTAAAAATGCGAATATATCCATGTAATTACCATCTATTATAATTACCATCTATTTCTTCGATTAAAAAAAAAAAAAAAAAAAAAAATGTTTCGTGACACTTTTATTACTTTGTGAGTAGAAATAATCAATAATAGTTATAGCATTTTAATAGAACTATAATGCTGTTATAATTTAGGTATTCTGTTATTTATAAAACTGCTGCAATTAACATTTCTAATATTTTGATACGTGCACATAAACATCATTACACCTTCTGAATACATTTTGATGAACACCCCCCCCCCCCACACACACACACACAGTAAGGCAAGTCTGGTACAACTGAAATAGGGAAATTATTATTATTTATGGCATAAAGTTGTTCTAATTTCACCATTTTAAGTCATTTCCTCATAATAGTCATTATGAGGAAATCTCTAATTTTCACATGATGTTTTATTAGTTCAAAAAATTTCTGTTATTCACAATTTCTACCTTTGAACGTTTTCCCGTCTTAAATATTTTTTGCCTTTAAACGTTTAAAAAAAAAAAAAAAAAAAAAAAAATTGCATAGTCTTGCGTAATCTTACACATATATTGAATGATACTCCGCATTTAAGGGAAATAATTTGCAGCAATTAGAAGAAAAGGAAAACCTAAATGCGATAAATATTTTTAAACACCTGTAATTCAAATGTCGCCTTTTCGAACTTAAACTTCC
Source organism: Salticus scenicus (assembly GCA_963930645.1). Classification (NCBI taxonomy): domain Eukaryota; kingdom Metazoa; phylum Arthropoda; class Arachnida; order Araneae; family Salticidae; genus Salticus; species Salticus scenicus. Next base: position 151,346,334 of record OZ005653.1, read on the forward strand.
GACATATAAAAAAGGTATTTAACACCAAGACGTAAAAATGGTTACTTGCCCTTAAAACATAAAAGAACAAACTTATAATCACTATTACAGGATTTTTTGTTGCATATTGGCAGAACTGGCGGAGAATGTTATTAAACGATATGTTTAGAAATAGAAAATTCCCTTAGACAAGACTTTTAAAATACGATGAAAGTTTCGTGTATTATTCTCAAGACTTGAAAGTTTCATTGTGTTGTATTTGAATGATTCTTACTTTAAGATTACCAGTAAATGAACTTAGTTGCATTTATAGGTTATCGTATTTAGGCACATTGACCTTATCTCTTAAATAAATAAATATATATATTATATGTACACACACACACACACACATATATATATATATATATATATATATATGTATGTATATATAACAAGTTATTTTTTGTGAAAATATTAATAAAAGTTTGCGATATGAATTTAACATTACTACCTTCAAACTTTGAACGCTTATAACTCTATAAAAAAAAATCTGGTGTGAAACAACCACACGACTTCCATTACCCACTATTACACATATTATATGCATTTTTGAGAGATAATGCGATCAGAAAACATAAAAGTGAACTAAAGAGAAAATCGTTAGAGCCGTTTTTGAGATACCAACTTAAAAAAAAAAAAAATCAGTTATTGACCGGAAAACAATAATTACATACAAAAGGATATTTAAAAGTGAGTTAATATGGCGAGTTTGAAAAAAATCCGTACAGCTGTTTTTAAAGGAACGCCCTTGGGAGACCTGAAATTGAGCTATTTATACAGGACGCCTATCAATTTTCCTGAACTAACCAACTATATCATTCGAAAGGACATCTAATAGAGTGTTTATATAGAAAATTTGAAGAATATCGTTAGAGCCGTTTTTGAGATACGGACTTACGGTCCCACTTCCGGTTTCCGATGTTCCACTTCCGGTTAGAATCAATTATTGACAGGAAAACAATAATTACATACAAAAGCATATTTAAAAGTGAGTTAAAATGGCGAGTTTGAAAAAAATCCGTACAACCGTTTTTAAAGGAACGCCTTTGCGAGGCCTGAAATTGAGCTATTTAAAAGGGACGCCTATCAATTTTCCTGAACCAACCAACTATATCATTCGAAAGGACATCTAATAGAGTGTTTATATAGCAAGTTTGAAGAAAATCGTTAGAGCCGTTTTTGAGATACGGACTTACGGTCCCACTTCCGGTTTCCGATGTCCCACTTCCGGTTTTTCAATTTTCACCAAAATTTGGAAATTTCATCTGTAGACCAGACGTATTTCAATTCTAAAGTTTCGTAGCTCTATCTTTATTAGTTTCTGAGCTATAATAGCCAGAAGATTCTCCACATACATACACACACACACACACACATACATACACACTGACCAATTGCCAAAAACCACTTTTTTGGACTCAGGGGACCTTAAAACGTGTAAATCAGGTGAAAACCCGATATCGAATTTTCAGACCGAATACAATACTTCCATTACCTACGGCAGTAGGGTAATGGAAGTAATAAGTAAAATATGCAAGGGCTTACCATTGAAAAATCAAAGTTGGTGTGCGTCCTTATATGTGAATGATCCCCAATTCAAAATTTCAATTTATTTTCTAAAAGTACTCACCATTCTCCGTTAAATGATACCTTTTACATTTTTCTGCATTGGTTAGCAAAACAGTTACATCGAGTGCTGCTTTTTTTCCCCCTCGACTGTACATAGTGATATTTTTTTTTATTTTATATATATATATGCGTGATAGAGAATGCTATGGTTCACTATTTCATGAAGTTTGGGAACGATGTGAAGTATGGAAGAACGTATACATTAATGTTTATGTTTCTATTCGATAGTTCAAGCTTACTGAAGCGAAGGACGCATCCCCTCAGCGGAGAAGGAAAAATTGTATAGTATGTCTCCCTGAACTTTTTTGTTCGCTCAGTTATATATATATACGTACGTTTTAATATCGCTATGGAGATATATGAAAGCTTATCATTCGATTATTTTAAAGTGTGATTCTATTTTTATTTATATATTTTGATAATTTGGAAATCGAAGCATTTAACTGCATTTGAATAGGGTCCAATTAACCTTTGAAGCAAGGGGAAGCTTGGTATCATTTCAGGGCCAGGGCCAGGGCCTGACTTAGACTACATGGAGCACCGTGGCAAGCTTTTTCTCGGGGGCCCCCTTGCAGCGCCATAGAAAGTCTTTAGGTTACGTAGCCCCGTGTCTATACTGCAACCTATCTCTGCAGCTGAAAATATTGCATAACCCCCCCCCCTCCCCGAATAAAGTCTTAACATATTTTCCTCCTCCTTTTCAATTTGCCTTCAAAAATCGTGTGCAGCCTTTACTAGCCTGAACTTTGCCCCTTAACTTTAAGTGCCCCCTTTTATAAATCAATGTAGATTGTTCGGAAATTTATACTATACAAGAGTCTGTTTAGAGTCGAAACGTCGTGTTACATCAATAAATCATGGAGCTTTCCTTTACCACGCGTTGTTGCAGGCGTATAAAGTTTCTGGATAAGCCAGTTGTTAAACTCGAAAATTTTATTTACTGCTGTATCAGTCAATAACATTCGCTTAACACATTCATCACGACAATGACGGGTGTTCATCCTAGTAAACAAGTAAGTTAATTAATTAAGATAATAAATAAAAAATTAAAATAAGTTCATTTAGTAAATAAGTCAGAGTATATGCAGAAACCATTTAGATACACATTGTATAGAGGAAATGTTACCTCGGGCACAGCGAATAATCTTATAAGACGAGATAACTCGCCCATCGCAGTGAAAGGGTTAAATAAGTAGATACCCTTACGTAAAAGTTGTCATTTATGAATAATGTGAATTATGATTGTCTCTTAAAAACGATGGACGTAAAATAATTTCAATGATTTTTTATCTGAAAATACAATTCATTCTTTTTTCTTCATTTGAAATGAGGGATATGCAGAAGGGGGAGGAGGGGGTTTCGACAGCTAATTATTTTCTAAGAAATAAGATTTGCTTCCACTTTTTACCTTTTATCATATACTTAACCGAATTTCTGCATACGCCTATGGGGGGACCCTTTCAGAAGGGGGCCCAAGGAAGCTTCCTTGCATACCCTGGAGTTCAGGGCCCTCTTTTATTTGTGGTAAATTTTCGAAGTTCAATAAGCGCAGGTTAATAAATTTATTTATACTATGAATTTTATTTCCAGAAGTTACGTAACAGAATTCAGATTTAAGATTCTTTCCCTCCTATATAATAATATATAAAAATATTGCAGGCTTATTTACCTTCAAATTAAAATTGTAGAAGGTACAGAGTGTTCAGCAACCGTTTCATGCTGAAATTATTTGGCAAACGTTTTCATCGGATAAAAAGTTAAGAACCAGTGCAGCAGCATTTTCTGCTCTCACACTTACTCATGCTTGCTTTTGTTTTTTCTTTTTTTCAACCAGATGAAAAACTGAGCTAAATGATTTCAAACGGAAACAATTGTTGAGAAATTTAGTGCTTTTCATGGTATTATTTCAGAGTTCCTATTCACCATCTTTATTCCACATCAGTGTGTCATATTTTATTACATATATTTACAAGCATGGGAGTTCCCTGTCCTTAGTTGTAAGGTGAACTTCCCCAAAGGTTTGTGTGTACTTTCTCTAGCTTTAGGCAAATTGTCCCAGTCCTCCCCTCAAAAAGAAAAAAAAAAAATCTTTAAGTGACAATATGCAAGTAAAACTGTTACTATAAATGTAAGGCATTTCTTTTGAGCCATTTTGGGGACCCTCTGAATTTTCAGAGACGCTCTTGCTACTTTGGATAATAAGGCGCTGTATTTGAATGCTGTTTTAGAATTTTTAGAATACTGTGAACGAACTCAGCGCCAAATTAAGTATTTGATTGGTTATTGAAGAATTATGGAGTCCACGGAAATTTAAAAAAGTGAAAATAGGAATGAAATTTAAATTTATGTTGCATAACTTCTATATTTTCTTTTGTAAATTTCAATGTTTATTTAATTACTTTTAAAGCTATATTTTTATTTTGAAACTCAAATTTTTTTTGTTTTTGATGTTGAAACATGGAGTTTATGATAATATTTTGTGTTAAATTATTAAAATATTACATATAAAAAATTATTTAATCAATCTCAGAAGTGTTATGTTGGACTTGTCAGGGTCACCGCATTCAGATCCACTATTGGATAGCGATAGTGTTGCTGAAGGTGCCAAGTCAAGCATGGAAGTTTTGGGTTGAGGTAAAAAAGATTGATGTAAAAGGCTATCAGCTAATCAGAGGTAATTTGTAGTTTGGTTTCAGTGGAGATTTAGAACGAGTTTAAGAGAAATTAAGAAGGTTGATGTTCAGTTGAATATCGGCATGAATATTTTATGAAAAATGAAGTAAATCGTTCTGCAGCTATTTAATTTAAAGTGAGACTTCCGAATTAAGGAAGTTCTTGCTTGTGATACGGGCTTTTGGATATGTGCTTTGACTCGTGCTTAGATTATGAAGAATCATTTTTATGATGAGGCAAAACTAAACCAGCCCGATGACATGGGTAACTCCAGGTAATGAGATAAATTTAATTATAGTCTTACTGATAACAGAAATTAGTCTAAGTTGATTAAATCTATATCAGCGATTAGTCTTACAAGGGAAGTATGAATCAGTAAAATTGCTATTGAAACCAAACCAAGCTGAAATCAAAAAGCGTGGTCGAAAATATAGGGTAGAGTACAAATTTGCTACAACAACCCCCACGAGGGCATGATATGCCCCCCTCTAATAGTTTTGGTTATTTCCATAAAAGCAAACAAAACGCACATCGTAATAAGAACAGGTGGTGCAGTGGTAGCGAGCTTCGCATGTGATACCAAGGTCCTGAGATCGAGTCGCCGCAAGGGCATTTTGTATTTTAATTTTTTATATCAACAGAAATAATTATTTATTTATTTTTTTTTTTACATTTTTAATAAAATTAGGTTTTATTATTTTAAGAGAAAATATTAATTATACTTTTTTTTTCCCAGCGCAGACAATTTAATTTTTTTTTTTTTTTTTTTTTTTTTTTTTTTTTAAATTTTTAACCAATTTATTTATTTATTAAATTAAAACAAACTAATAATTTATCGGGACATATTTTTATATTACATTTAGATAAAATTTTGTAAATAATTTCTGCTATTGTTTTATGTATATTTTTAAGTACTATTTTGCATCGACGTCATTATTAGCAGGAATTAATCGTCTTGCTCTCAGGTGTATTATTATTCATAACTAATTTCTATTTCTATTCAAACTAATTTCAAACTAAATTCAAACTAATTTCTATTCAAACTAATAATTTATCGGGACATATTTTTATATTACATTTAGATAAAATTTTGTAAATAATTTCTGCTATTGTTTTATGTATATTTTTAAGTACTATTTTGCATCGACGTCATTATTAGCAGGAATTAATCGTCTTGCTCTCAGGTGTATTATTATTCATACAATTTTTTGCATGAAAAAAGCTGAATGGACAACAGCTGTTGCTTACCTATTCAACGCCACAGTTAACTTTCATTTCAAATATTTCATGAAACAACTGTCAAATTTGGTGGTGGTCGAAGAACTGACAATAAAATTGAACAAAATGACAAATTTACTAAAAATGATTTCACTAATTTATAATTAGTTGACATCTCAAAAAATTCAAAATCTGGGTAAATATGAATTTTACAAATCTAGTAATCTTGACAAAAAAAAAAAAAAAAAAAAAAAAAAAAAAAAAACTAAATAGGGGAAGCTGGGGTAATAAGAGACAAAAAATATTAATAAAATCTATACTATTAATCTAAATAACTTGAAACAAATGTCTCGTATTAATTTCATTAAATGAACTCCTCTTGATTTTTTAGGTGATTTTTTAACTTAAATATTTTGTTAAATATTTTATTTAAATTTTCATTAAATCCTTGTCTCTAATAACCCCACGCGGGGTAATAAGAGACCAGGTTTGTAACTGTTCAGATATAGCAATGTAAAATCCTGTGGGATAATAAAAGATAGCTGGAAACAATTCTGAATCAGCCAATCGTTTTTAATTTTTATTTTTTGCATCCATTCAAAAAATATGTTTTCTCGAAAATTTACTGTCATAAATGTGTTTGTGAAATTCATTTCTTTTAATATTAGGTCCTAAATAATATAATATTGTACTTAATAATAGTTCTACATAATCAACATAACCTAGGGATTAACCCAAAACATCAATATAATTTTTAAAATGGGCAGAAAATATTTTACGCATTTTCTAAAGTGTAGTCGAAAATAGGCAAAAAAAAAAAATGAATCTTTGAAGTGTATACAAACGAACAAAATGTTATAAAAGATTTTTCTAGTAATTTTAAATAACCTATTTATTATGTAATGAAGTATTAATGACTAAATAATAACTTATACACATTCTAAACATAAATTTACATAATCGTAACAACTAAATATGGTCTAGCCTAATGAGTAAAACTGCTTTTTGATTTAAAGTGAAAAAAAAAAATGTTCTCCTGGTAAACTTAGACTAGGCCTAACACTAGGTAAACTCTTCGTAAACTAGTCAGGCAGAATTAGTAGGAACTACAATGGGAGAGACACAGGAATTAACAGTGGGGGGTAATAAGAGACTCATGTCTGTTATTACCCCCACAAAAAATAAAAATGGGGTAATAAGAAACGTGCCTAGAACATGTAAATAAAGAATGCTTTCAAGGTTTTAAAAAACTGTACATCAAAAGTCATAGTCTTGGTCAAAAGGTTACACATTAAAAAATCCCAAACATCTTACCTACAAAGAAAAATAAAGAAAAATTTAGAAAAAGTCACGAACTTTTAGGGTAAGTTCAAAGTGAAGGTTTTTTTTCGTCGTAGAAAACGAATTCAAAATGTGTTATAAACTTCTCAATAAGTATATTGTAATAAAGAATACACATGATACTTAATATTACATATTTTTAAAGTTGTCTAAGTATATTTTTTGGTGGGTTATTTGACTGTGTCTCTTATAATCCCTGTCTCTTATTACCCCGGCTTCCCCTATTTAACAAAATGTTCACGAGGAAGAATAATTGACGGTCAACAAAATTGTAATTCAAATAATTGTGATCATTCTTCTTATATTTCTTGTTCTCATTGTGAAAATTACTTATGGCTTCATGATTTTTCTACTTTTAATCCTAATTGTTATAAATTAGAAATTATATTCGTAGCTATAAACATGATTTTCTTTTTTATAAATAAATAAATAAAAATATATATTTCTTAAATTCATGGTCGATACTTTATTAATTGGAATATTAAATATATATATATATATATTTAATATAATAAATATTTTCTCTTAAATTAATAATTTAATTTAATTAAAAATGTAAAAAAAATTAAATAAATGAAATACAAAACGCCCTTGCGGGGACTCGATCTCAGGATCTACGTATCACAAGTCAAGCACCACTGCACCACCCACTCTTACAAGGATCCGTGTTTTGTTGTTTTTTACAGAAATAACTAAAACTATTAGATTCATTCCCACTCCCATGGGTGTTGTTGCACCAAATTTGCACTGTACCCTATGTTTTCTACCATGTTTTTTAATTTAAGCTTTGTTTGGTTTCAATAGCAATTTCACTGATTCATACTTCCCTTGTTAGTGTTCGCCCCTTCTAAGTAAAATAATGAAAGATTAGTTTTTAATAAGTTTCTCTTCATTAACTCCAATGCAACACTTTTGAATCATCATGGAAGAAAATAATGCAGAGGATTAATGGCTGTAAACCAGCCATTACAAGGTTAAATAATCGTTTGTGTTATAACATATTTCCTTCCGAACTTCAAATACGATACGGGCTGGGTGGGTATTGGTGTTTGGGTTAAGTCTACACTAGGAACCGGAAAGGTTCCTACACTAGGAAGGATAGCCTCCTTCGGGGTTTTTCTAAGACGTCCTACCCCGTTTTTACGAAATTTTCGGAAGAAGCCATGGAAAACTCCGAACGGCTACTTTGACGAGCTAAACCTGAGATTGAATCCGAGACTTCCCGTCTACCAGCTTTGAGCGCAGAACTGCTCGGCCAGTGGTGGGGCTACGAAAAGGGGATGCCATCCCCTCCGTGAAGGATCAAATTTGTGACGGCATATATTCAGACCACCCTTAGGGATGAGTCTAGAAACGTCGCTAATTGCCCATAGTGTAGCACTAGTGCGACGTAAAACCCATTCAACCACATCCGAATAGAAAATGATTTCTTTTAAAATTATTATTATTATCTTTTTTATGTTGCAATGTATGTAAATTCATATCTTTGGCTTGTTGGAGAGCAGAAGAAATCGCCAAACATAAACAAATAACATTGAACCTCTGTTTTCAGATTATGAAAGCGTTTCATATTACAAAAAGGAGTGCGCGCCCTCCCGAATGAAATATATAGTTGCATTTGTTGACAAACTGTACCATATTTTCCGGCCTATAATCCACCAGACAATTTAATTCACAAAGCTATATTTGTAATAGATAAAGGGTTTATTATTTTTTTATTTTTAACAAATCTGTGTATTATAGCCCGGAAAATGCTGTAAGTTATTAATTTGATTTTCCATGTTGATTTGTTAAAGTTTGTTACTACTGTTAAAGCATTTTAAACATAATTCATAAAGTTAAAACGCCTTTTAAAACATCGCCAATAAATTCAATCACGAAAGTAAAAGCTTTTTTTATTTTTTGAGAAAATGGCAATACTTGAATTTTAAGTATGAAATGTTTCAATGTGTTTGGTAACTATAAGCTTACAACTCCTTATAACCTGTCTGAACTTCCCGTACATTTTTAATTATCAGGAATGGTGAATCTTAAGTATTGTGAAAATTGTCAATTTTATTTTAACATTGTTGTTTGTTTACTAGTATGCAACTGTTAATCTTGCTTTCAGTCAACTGCCGTAGTCTGGATAAAGGTGTATAAAGGCAGTGCGATCGCGTCGCACACACAGTTGGCAACTGAGCACCTTTTGGCTACCAGAAAAATTTATTAGAAAAAATTATTTTATTTAATCAGTGAACTGTAACGGTTTTCACTGACATAGAGTAAAATAAATAAATAAATAAATAAAAATAAAAAATAAAATAAAATAAAATTTACTGGTATTCAATATGTACTAAATTTGCAACTATAGTCGCATACGTGCGGTGGGTGCAGAGCCTGATTAAGGGGAAAGCACACATTATTTATACTTACACCGTTATTTTTTAACAAATACTTTCCTCCTATAATAAACAGAAAATTCTCATTAAAAATTATTTTAAAAGAATTCTGGTGTCTAATAACGGTGAGTAAATTGGATTGTTTTACACCGTTCATTTTTTATAAAAAATATTTCCTCGTCAAAGCGTAGAATTTCTATGACATGAAGTAAAAAATAATTGTAAAAATATTCCGGTGAGAGCGGAGATAATGTGTGCTTCCCCCTTAATCAGGCTCTGGGTGGGTGTTTCCGTTAAAATCCATGTCGTTAGCTGTTGCATGTCCCTTCAGTGCACTAGCTGGTATATATATATATATATATATATATATATACTGCTGATAGTAAGCTGGTTGGTGCCATCTGTAGAAAGGTGTTACAAATAAATAAAAATTATCATAAGATAAAAAACATGTTTTAAACCATGCTTTTAAATTTTCTGTTGAATCATAGCTATAGAACTACATTAGCACTTTAACAAAGCCTATAAAATTTTTACAGTGATAATGACGTCAATTTTTGTGAGTTGCATATTTTAACTTTTTACATTCTTTAACGTTCACGTTTGATTAAATGTATTTATTTTTTTTGTCGAAAGAAAATGAACTCCTAATTTTTTTTTGGCAACAATTAAATTGTGGCTAATATTTGAATGTCTATTTTTAAAGCTATTAGGAGGTTATTATTTTCATGTTTTCATTAATTAAATGAAAACTAATCAAAAATTCAAAAATCGGGCTTCGAAGTATTATGTTGTCATCGGGTTCTGAGCTATTCTGAAAGTTTCAAATGCCTAGCTTGTAGGGAAGTTAGTTAAAAATCGATTGCACGATTTGTACAGGACAAACAAACAAGAATCGAAGCTAATAAAAACATGGTAAAATAATTCGTTTTTAAACAACTTGTATTCATTGAACTGCCAAACACTTTTTCTACACTTAACACTTTTTGAGCTAAATTAAACGGGGCTCCCATTGTATAAATATTAATTTTCGGCCAACATTTAAAAGCTTTATGCTACAGCAGTATTACTAAGTATGCAAAGTGTAAGATCAATACCTAAATCTTTAAAACTGTTAAGTTGTATTACTTTGTTTTAAAATATTTTTCAGTAATAAGTGTGAATGTTACGCAGTTGTTGTAATTAACCAGGTATAAGCAATTTTGGGCCTTTTCTTTTAATAATAGATTTTATATCTTAAAGAACTTTAAAACACCAAATGGTCAACTTTTCAATCAATATAAAATAATAATAATAATAATAATAATGAAATATATTTTCAGATTACTTAATATGTTGAAATTTATATAACTTCAGGCTTACGAACCGTATAACATTCAAATACGAAAATATGGGCAACAAGATTAAAACAGAAAATTTGCAGTCAAGATCTTTATAAAAGTTATTAAATATTTAAGAAAGTTGTTAATCTCTTATCATGGCATGGATGCCAATATTTTTATTTATTCCGGAGTATTTTTAACCCGCCCGTATTTCGCACCACTTTATTTATAGATAAATTTTCTCGAATATATAACTTCGATAAGAAGAAAATTTTATCCATAAAGAATAAGTAGTATGGAAAAAAGGCGGGATAAAAATTCTCCGGAATTAGTTAAAATGTTGACATGTATGATCATATGGATATTGCTATTTTTTTTACAGTAAGCCCTTCGTCTGACCGCATTTATCTAAAAAGTTATATTCCCTTGAGATGTATGAATCCTACTATAGTCAAATACAAATATACCGAGAAGTTGGAAAAAAATTAGCGATGTAAAATTAAGAAAAGTTATTAATTACACTGCTCGGCATAAAAATTGCCCCTGACACAATTTAAGCATATTCTTTTATAAAATGACCTCCTGAATCCGAATATAACGTCCATTTTGCCCTATCACCCACCATTTTTTTTAGGAATGTCCCCCTATTTTTATCATTTTTCGGTGATTTTATGGCTTTAAATTTGATTTTTAGGAGGGGGAGTATTATTTTAACCGTTAAATATCTTCTGAGGGACTACAGAGTTGGAAAATTCTAAAACATGTACATTTGCGACAAATTATTTTTATTATTGTTTATTTATTTACTTTTTTTTTTTTTTTTTTTTTTTTTTTTTTTTTGGGGGGGGGGGGGGGGGGAGGGGTTGCCACTGAAATTATGCATTGCATATCTTATATATTTTTAATCTGTTATTAATGTTATTTTTTAAACTTTATATATATTTTTGTTTTTTGTTGTTAAATTAATTAATTTTTATTCTTCAAATCAAATTCATGGTCATAAAATTATCGAACAAGGAAAGAAATTCAGAGAGGTGGGGTGTATCTAGAAAACGGTGGGTGACTAGACAAAATGGTAGTCACATTCGGATTCAGGAGGTCATTTTAAATAAGACTCAGCAAAAATGTTATGAGATATCGATTTTTTTTTTTTTTTTTCAGAGCAGTAGTGTTATTTAAGAAAAAAGATTTAAAATATCCGCGTGGGATATATTACTATTTCGATAAGAAAGCCTCGCCTTTACGCCCTTCTCTTAAACTTTACATTATAAATCAAAATGTTTTTACAAATTCGTGATTAAACCATTTAACTTTTGTCTTCAGCAATCGATTTCATAAATACCATTGGTGTTTATGTATATCAGCATACCCAGCAAACACAGAAGTGTCGGGCGGCAACTGGGCCGCAGCCGGCTTGTCGTGATTGTTGGAACTGGCACAACACGTCTTGGCGGTACCGGTTCCGTATCTTTTATGTCCAGTGGGCCGACTGACGACCCTATATATCGGCACGCGTCCGGACCGGTGTTATACTTCATACGTAAACATTTAAATAGCTTGAACCTTATGAACCCTCCAATTTGAATTACAAAAATCTAGGTAGCAAGATAAAAGAATTATAATGACAATAAATAATAATAGCGGTTTAAAAAAAAAAAAAAAAAAAAAAAAAAAAAAGTGATTAATTTTTTAGAAAAATATTATATATTTCTGTTGTGTAGATTTTTATTTTATATATTAAGCCTGGCATGAATGTGTTACTATAGCAATTTACATTAAATTTAAGTCGTACAAATCTACAATATACAATATACAAAAATATAGATAACAAGGTTTAAACTAAAATCTGAGAAAGGATGTTTAATTTCCAATAAAAAGGAGATACTGATCATAATCATTCCTATTTTCAGTAATAGGTCACGTCTTTCGTTATACGTTTCTCTAAAACATCAAATTATTTAACAAATTCATGATTAAATAACTGAAATTTTGTCGTAAGCAATCGAAACGGTAAATTTCACTCGTTTATATATGCTAGAGTTCTATAAAGACTCAAACAAACTAAAGTTAAGGAACAAGAAACGTTTCTTAAATTATAGTATTGTTTCAGAAAAAGCCAGAGGGTGGGATTTATTGTGCTTTTGGAATGTCATCAAAATTTCACGCCTGCAATGCGTTAAGTTTACAAAATAGATTACTTTATATAGTAAACATCGAAATTTTACTTAGAAAACAATAAAAAACAAAACAAAACAACAAAATAAATTAAAATAAAAACTTTCAGTATTAGACTGAATTTACAAAAATTCGTCTGATAAACTATGTCCCACATAAAACGGTTTCCTATTGCCGAGAACGAATATCTCCCGTTATACAATCGTCTATTGTACTTGAATTATTAATATAAAATGTGTAATATCTATATCTTTAAAAGTAATAAGACATAATTTTGTTTTAAATTCTTTTTCCATAATACATGTGAATTTTACGCCGTGATTAGAATAATCGAATACAAATAATACTGCGCTTTGTTTCAATATTAAATTTTATAAACTGAAAAAAAGAAAAAAAAAAATACATTTTTCTACTATTTGAATCTGTATTAAAAAAACATTTAACAAAAATTTAATATTTTATTATGTTACCTCATGCTATAAATTTAAAATGACATAAAGCTTACAAACGGTACAGTAAATGGAAGCGAAAATGCCACAGCAAGATTAAAACAGAAAATTCGTTTTAAAAAATCTTATAAAAATTATCAAATATTAATTATAACAATAAAAAAAAAAAAAAAAAAAAAAGATTGTTCAATTCGTATTGTTTTTTTAAACAATAATCCTCGCCTTACCGCGTTCCCTAAATCATGACATTAAACTTGAGGTGTACGAACCCTACAATATTCAAGTACAACAACAACAAAACACGGTTGTTAAATTAGAATTTTAGGAGTGAGAAACTAGGAGAAATTATGTAATATTTAAGAACAGGCTTAACATTTCAGGATTGGGTATATTCCTTCTTGCAACGTAAGGCACGCCTTTATACATTTTTCTAAAACTTTACATTGTAAAACAAAATTATTTTACATATTTGCAATTAAATCATTCAAGTTTTGTCTTGAGCATTCTATGTAGTAAATGCCATTGAGATTTATGCATACCAGCGTCACATAAAGAGTTAAATACCAATATGCAAACAAGTTTTTTTAAATATTGTTTCAGCGATGTAGAGGCGGGGCTTGATATCTTTTGGAATTCTTTCTTAATCTATCGCCTACATTGCGATAATTTTATAAAAAATTAGCCAATTTGCATAATAAACATCGAAATGTTGCTTAGAAAACAATAAGAATAATATTGTAAGGTATCATGAATTAAACATTAAGTAATTTTAATAGTACTTACCAGTTTTGATCAGTTTAACTCTTTGAAACTGTACGATACACATAGAATAAAATAAAATATATTAATAAATAAATATAATAAATTAAGCAATATATGAACAAAATGATTAGCATTTTGATTATGATAGTATTTAAGAAGTAATTTAAATGTCTGCATAGCATTCCATTACCATTCTTTTTTATTTTTTATTTGATAATTTTTGCGTTCCATCTATTTTTCTATTTTAAACAGCAAACCCCGCCTATTTAGTTGAATTTTTTCTTCTAGTGTTTGTTTAAAGGATTCAACATTTATCACTTGTAATCGATTAGGCAAATGCCACTTGTGTATGTTTTTTCCAGTGGGAAATAAGAGGTTTGATACGAATACATAGTCACTTTTTCTTTGTCTTTTCTATATTTTTTTGTTTTAGAAAAACGATGAAAGGCGGAATAGAAAACAAGAATTCGTTTGCTAACATTAACGTCTAAAATTCACCTTTTTTGTTTCATTTCTTCGCGTTCGACGTTGCTGTTATACAGTTTGACCCGTAAGTAAAAATTTAAAATATTTTGTTTAATTTTCTTTGTTACCTTTTTAAGATTTTCATCGTTATCTCAAGCAAAACTTCATAAGAGACGGCGCCCTAAGCCTCTTCAAAAGAAAGATTTATTTATATCTCATAAGCTAATAACTGCAATGATCTGTAAATTTGCACACCCATATTTTTCAGCATTAGGATTTATTTTATGTAAAAATTAATATATGTGATAATTCATAATTTTTTTTAATATGAATTTATTAATATTTTTCAGAATCAAAAGTGATAATGAATTTTGTTCGGGTTTCTTCACTGTATCTCGTGTATATATATATATATATATATATATATCGATCAAATTAATTTTTGTGAAGATATTAATGAAAGTTTGAAATATGAATTTAGCATTAGCACCTTCAAACTTTAAGCGCTTATAACTCTGTAACATAATAAGTAAAATATGCAACCAATAGACTTTTTCGCATCGTCGCAACCCCAGAAATTCAAATATAATATAAAAATAGGGTATTACTATTTTAAAAAAAAACATAGTTTGTGCGCATTTTAATATGTAGATGACCCCCAATTCATAATTTCACTGCATTTTCTGAAAGTACTAACAATTCCCAGTCGAATTATACCTATTGCATTTTTGTGCATAGATTAGCAACGAAGTTACATCGAGTGTTGCGTTTTTTTCCCCGACTGTACCTCACTTTATTTTTAGTAAATGGTAGACGCTACATGCTATTGTTTTTGTCCAAGAAAGGATTTTGTAGAGCACTGTCGGTATTTTTTATTGGCATTTTTCACGATCTTCACGGGCATTATAATTAATTTATAAATCGCCTAAAGGGATTTTATCACCAAACTTAGAAAAAATATACAGAAAACAAAAATTAATATTTTTTTACATAATTTTGAGGTCTTGATCTCATTTTCGATTTCTGTGTACCAATGGTGCACTAAAGTGTCCCCTCTTAAAATCCTTATTAAAATAGATTTCAAAGTAATTTTTTGCCTGTTTGATAATGCAATAAATAAATGGTTAAAAGGAGATTCGTAAAAATCACTGAGTTCTGTGAATGAGTTGTCCTTTTTTTGTTTCACACACACACACATGTATATATATTAGGGTGTCCCTTAAATGTTGGGGAAATTTTCTTTTTCTTTCTTTATTTTTAAGTGTTTAGGATCAAATAGCAAAAAATTAGCGGTATGCGTATCGAGTTTAAAAAAATGAAGAAAGAAAGAAAAAAATAATAATTCCCGCCACATTTAAGCGACACCCAAATATATTTGTATACAGGGTTCGTACGGGCCTTATTTTTTCCTGAGTCTTATACCAGTAATTTTGTAGAACTACTTTCGTTATAAATTAAGTCTATAACATTAAGTTGAATTTTATTGCTTCAGGATACTGGTGTGAGAGACTCAGGGGAAAAAAAAAAAAAAGGACCCGTACGAACCCCGATATATATAATCTTTCACAGACTGGAGCTTCTTCCTATGCACAGTGGGGCATTTGACTGATTTAGCTAGCCAAAAATATTTCTCGCTGAAAATTGGGGAAAAGCTTCTCACTTGTTAATTTTTTCATATTATAATACTTTACAGTAGTTTTCTTATGAAAGTAGGATATTTCTCTGTATATACAGAGCATCTACATCTTTATCTTATTTGCTAAATTTCGAAAAATGGGTTTTGGGCCGGCTAAATGGCGAAAAGGCCCCACTGTGCGATGGTGCCATAGGTATTTTTTAACGATGTACAGAAGTCGATCGTTAAGATATCAAATACAGAACTTCCAAAAAACGCATAAAAGGTGTCATAACACATATACAACTACACATTTTCTAAAATATGTTTATTGGACTATGCTAAAGCAAATAATTAAATTTTATTATATTTTAATATACTACACATAATTTTTAATCTCGATTATGCTTTTCTGTAGAAATCTATTGTTATAAATCTATATTAAAGTTCTGATGTATATATATGTTTTTTTCCTAGTGATAAAATAAATAAATAAATAAAATAATAAAATAGCGAAGAAAAACAGAATATCTATAAATATGAAAAAAAAAAAAATCTTTTAAAACTTAAAAATATTTCATCGCGTCTTCTGAAAAGTACAGAAAAAAAGGATGAATAAATTTTTACTTTATTAACACATATATTATTATTTTTTTGCATTAAAATATATTATTTTTTTATTACAAAAATATAAAATACATTAAATATTTTACCAATTAAGATGCTTAGCCAAAGCAATGGCGAGTAAACATAAAGAAAATGGGCTTATAAACTATAAAAGGTATTCGATATCACCCAGCTTAGAGTTTTTCACTTAAGACAAACATTACAGATTTGCCTCATTCGTTCCTTCTTTGACAAAGACAAAAGCAGCCGACATACAATTATTATCTTTTTTCACATTAAGATAAGCCCTACTAAGTTGCTTGTATCATTTCGAGAATGGAATTTCCAATATTTCTAAAACTAGAATGATTT